>CM076579.1:355891812-356405679 GCA_034641835.2 Pinus albicaulis
CCTCCTTCATCTACAAGCAGAGGGCGCTGGCCAGTATTGACTTTAAGGATTGCAAAAGCCCAGGTTTTCTTTTTACTGAACAGTGAAACAGTGACTCTAGGTTTTCTGAGTGTGAGTGATGATCATAACAGGGCTAGAGTCTGAAGTATGCAAGTTCAAGGGAAAACAGAGTTTGGTCTTGTAAAGGAAGTCGTGTGAAGTTTTCAAATCATGTGAATTGATAAAACCTTGGAGAGACACATCATTAGTGAAAACAATTCTAATCATAAATAGCCTGTTGTTTCAACAAGACCAAATTGAGGAAATGTTGACAAATCATGTCATTACACAGGCAGAAGAAAAGGTGGTTGTTTTTCAAAGGGTGCTAACCTCCCTATTCACAGAGATTATCTTTCAAATAATTTGTCATAAGTTGACCAAGGCAAATGGTGACATTTTAGTTCCCCTCAGCAAAGAGCAGTACAGTGAGACAGTGACACCTTGACTAGGGTTTTCCTGAAGCACAGTAGTGATTGCAGGCAGAGGTAAAAGTATTAATGTTTTCAAGTTTGTTTGCTTACCATCATATCCAAGAAAAACCCTTGTCAGGCAGGCTTATCAAACAATCTTCAGATACTCTGCCAAGTGAAGGGCCTCCTTCTTTCATGAGCAGATGGCCAAGGCATAAAATGTTTTTAAAGACTGATTGGTAAAAAGATGCAGTGGAAAGAGACAAAGAAGGAAAGAAAAAGTCATTACACAAGCAACATATGGTGTTTATGTTTCAAAAGATATTGGTTTTCCTACTCATAAGAAAATGGCATACAGTCTCAGACAGGAGACTTTTTACTATTAATCAAAGCGCTGGTGCAAATCCAGCTGTTGCAAGCTGCACCTCACCACAAAGACAGAGTTTTTCTTCAGATACAGTAGGTTGGAATTTTCAGTTTGTCATTAGAAAGAAGATGTTTATGAAAGCTTTGGTATCTGTGAAATAGGCCAAAAATTTGTCCACATCTTATATGCTTGCATCTTCAATACAAAGACAGGAAATGCTTAGGATCTGAAGTTTAAAAAACCCTAGGGCAGCATGCAAAGCTAATCAAAGAATGGCATTATTGAGAGTATTTCCATTCATGGAACAAGTGCCTTTTGAAAATAAGTTTGTCCTAATTTGACAGTAAAATCTGAGCCTGGTTTTCCCAAGAGATACTACAGCTAGTATATAGGGTTATAAAGTACAAAAAGATTTTGGGCATACTCTCAGACTTTGAAGAGGTTTTCAAAACAAGTACAAAGCTGACATTGCAAAGATCAGAGATATCACATCAGCACTGGAAGCAGAGAAAAGATTGTAAAAGCAAGCACCTTCTTAGACAAATGATGATCAAGCCTGGGTGGGTACCACTACAGTTTACACCTTAGTCAAATTTCAGTCACAGTCAGCATCATCTAGTTCCAAAAGAGCACTAAGAGCAAGATGTTAGTTTGTGTTGAAGAAAGGGAAAAGAGTCTCTGTCAAAAGGTCAAAGAATACCCTTGCAGCATGATGATCCAGTTTTTCTCTAGCAAACAGGTGGAGATGTCAAGGGCGCCCCATAAATCACTAGTATATTACTAAGTGGATCTTCCAGGTTAAAAATATCACCAAAAGTGTCAAGCAGTGGACAGATCTGACCCTTGGAATGAGTCTGTTACAAAAAAGATCAATGCACTGATCAAAGGAAATGATAACTGTGTTTCAAAAAGACCTGTTCCTCCTG
Organism: Pinus albicaulis; assembly: GCA_034641835.2. Taxonomy (NCBI): domain Eukaryota; kingdom Viridiplantae; phylum Streptophyta; class Pinopsida; order Pinales; family Pinaceae; genus Pinus; species Pinus albicaulis. The sequence continues at coordinate 355,893,555 of CM076579.1, forward strand.
GTTCATTGATTTCCCCTTTCAGATATACATCACAAATGATGGGAGGCAATTCAAGATTAGTTCCCAAAGGACATTGTGAATAGGTACACAATTTTATGAATAGGCAAAGGAGTTTGTTTTGATAGACTGTCATTGTTTAGATGATTTGGAACGAACAAATTTTTTCATTATTAAAAATACAGAGATATCATGGATGATACACCTACAGGCAGGAAAGTATTTTGAAAAAAAGGCGCCTTTCTCAAATCAGAGGGCCATGATCAAATCCAAATAGGGTCAGCAAATTTGGGCACTTGTATTGAGAAAGAGGTTGAAGGAGCAAGTAAAGACAGCGATTGTCAAAGCATGTTGACAATCCAAACCCTATCTTTTCAACAACAAAACAGTCTTCATTTTTTTTCAAAACAGTTTTGAAGTGGGTTACATAATGAATATCATCAGCAAGGTATTATCCAAATTTCGACTTTCGGTGTTGAATTGTCACCAAAAAGGACAAAATCAACAGGAACCACCCCTCAGACCAATAGGCCTAAATAGACAGAGTTCTGGCCTTTTAAAAAACTGTGTTTGTTTTCTTTGAAAAAGAGTTGAAAACTTTATTGACAATTTTTTTTAAAAGGGGATAAATGTTCTGTGGCCGAAATCATTTTAAAAGAGGAGCACCTCTCAAGTGAAGTCAGCGTGATTTCAAGTCTCAAGAGATACACCAAGGCAGCATTACAAAGATTAAAAACAAAAATGGAGCTAAATGTCAAGTTTACATTTCAAAAGGTTTAAGACCGTTGGGGGTTTGACATATCAAAGAAGTGGGGTCGAAGGTCAAAAATTTCATGTTCAATACACCAAGCGAGAAGTTGAGTTTGCCTCCGCAATCTCCAGGCATCAAAACAATTTTTGAGCAATTTGAAAGATTTTCCGTTTGTTTGTGACCGCGCGACGTGCCTGGCAAACTGCGCGACGCGCCTGGCAGAAGATTTGCACAGGCGTTCAACGTACGCGCGACGCGCCTGTACAATTGCGCAACGCGCCTGTACACGGCGCCCGCCCGACCCGACAAAGTCACCCGACAACTGTTTCGGCGCGGCACTCTGAGAGCTCGGCACGTCGCTCACCTCTTTGACCCTCTTTAGCTATTCAAACGCCTCCGAAACTGGACTAAACTCATCAATAAGCTCCTCCATCATATTCTCAAGGTATTTCCATATGCCTTCTTAGTTTTTGAAACCAAGAGCTAAGTGACATGAAGATTTAAAAAGCCCTGTTTTTAAGCTGCAGTGTGAGACAAATTGTTGAGTTTGACCTGGTTTATATATCGACATATATTTTAAGAAGCTGCCTAGCAAGGTTAGGGTCAAATCAAAAGAGTGGCTTGTCCTCGTTTCTTTTACTATATCACCATATCTGTCAAATGATTTTGCTGTGAAAATACTCCTGGTTTGAAGCTGTGTTTGAATGATAAATACACTGCTAGAAGTGCCTATAGAGAGAACCGTGTGTTGAACTTCTCCAAATTCCTCATACCATAGCATACAGAACTTTCAAACCTTGTCACCATAGGCGGAAAAAGCAGGTTTTTGTGTGAGGTTTCGAGGTGTAAAGCTGTGATAAAATGTTGAATGTATTATTTAAGGCACCTACAGGAAAGAATATGTGTTTGAACTAAGAACAGTGTTTTGCTTAAAGGAAGTTTGTGGGTTGAGAGATCTTTGATTGCCACTTCAAAAAGAAACCTATAAAAAGGCAAAAAGAAGGCTTTGTTATAGAGAGACAGGGCTTATGTCCAAGGGAAAACATTTCACATTATCTTCAGAGCATTGCCACATTATTAAACAGTGAAGTGTAATAAAAAAAAGGGTTGTTGACAAAGGGCAGTATATAAGTTGAAAGCTACAGGGGAAGGTTGCTCACACTTCTCACAAAAGGACAATATTCACTGTGTTTGTTGGTTGACTGGCTTGTGTTTTTCAAGCTTATTGATAAGTTGATATCCATCCAAAGTAAAGGTTTTTCTAACATAACCAGAGGTGTTACATTGGTAAGAGGTCTTGTTTATTTTTCAAAGTAAAGACTCTTGCAGGCCTTGTTGAAAACGTTTTGAGGCATTTTCAAAACTCTGTCACCTTGTTCAGAACAGTAAATTTGATTGTATACCTACACTAAGATTTGATTGCGCAGCACGATTCCATTGATTCATTAGCACCTCAAGAAAGCCGGAGTTTTTAATAGAGATTGCAAAGTCTACCATAGGAAAAGATTAGATGTATTGGTGACCTCTTAAACCACAAGAACAAGGTGATTTTGACACTTCTCTGACAAACTCCTCCTAGCATTCACACTTCATTTCAACTGTATTATTTCTTGCGAGAAGTTGTTGGTAGAGATATTTTCAAGGTGGAAGGCCACTACCGAAAGAAGCGAGGTTCTTAATGATTGGAAATTTTAGCTTGAAGACAAAGATATAGATGTGTTGATTGACCTCTAAAAATTCACAAGAAAAAGGTGATTTTTTTAACACTGTGCACAGATAATTCACCTAAGAGTTGGCTCCTTTTCACTGTATTGTCTCTATTGAGAAATCTACTGACAGAGGTACTTTAAAGGTGGACAGGCTTTTCTCTGAAAGAGCAGGGGTTCTTTACATTGTGAAGGGACAGTGTGCAATCATACAAATCACATTGTTTCTCTTGTCAAGCGAGTACATTGACACGGTTTGACTCAAAGGCGGTTTACACACGGTGGGGCAGTTTGTTTTCCAAACATATTTAGGTCAAAATGCCTCCAAGGCAAGACGAGCGAGAGCGGTCCGCATAAAAACTCAGAGCCAATCTCTACGAGAAGGGGTTAATGTGATCCATCTGTCCTTTTCTTCCATGAAGTAGGTTGCCTAGATTTCTCCCAGAGAAGATAGAAGATGTCAAAAGTTTTCGCCATTATAACACTTGTGCGCCACAATTAAGCATTTCCAAGTGGCGGGTCTTGATTTCAAAATTTCTCCAAGGTATGTGTCCAAGGCCACCAAGATCCCGTATCATGGCGAAAAATGGTTTAAACAGGCTCATCTTGACTTAGAGGATTACAAGCCTTTCATCAAGCCTGAACATAGAGAGGCTTTCACTACTATTTTCCCTTTTTCATATCTCCTTGACAGCTATGCTCCTCTTATGAAAGTCATAATGAAATATTTCACTTGTGAAGGGAGGTTTGATCGAGTTTATGCCTAACATGTCCGATTATTAATGCATTTTACTAGAAACAGGCAACTGAACCTCCCTTACCTTTTATTCAAGAGCATAGAGAAGATGGCATCTACTATCCAGAAGAAGGCCCCACCTCTGCAAATCCCTTTCCTTTTCCATCATTCTCTGATCAAGATTATCTTCCTACACTAGCTAGAGAAGAAAGAGGTTCCATGGGATGTATTCATCAGTCATCCAGATTTCTCTACTGTTCCTCCAGTCCATGTGTCTCCCACTCAGCCTGTCCATCGCCCGGTACCTTTGTCCAGCAGGCCTACCCCTAGAAGGCTCAGAATGACTACAGGACAGCCGAGTCAACAGGAAGAAAAGATGCAATCAAAAACGACAAGCAGACTCGGAGATGAGGAATAACGACAAATAGAAGGTGAAGGTCAGCACGTCCAAGATGAGGAACAGCAGCAAATAGAAGGTGAAGGTCAGCAGGTCCCAGATGAGGAACAGCAGCTTGATATGGAAGGACAGGAACAGCAGCTTGGGCAGGAAATTGAGCCATATCTTGAGCCACAAAAAGAGCAGGAAATCCAAGCACAGCAGCAGCTTGATTTTGGTGAAGAAGGGCAGCAGTTTGAAGCACCAAATGAACAAGGCATTGATGAAGAACAGCAAGCTAATGTTGGCAAACAGGGGCAGCAAAGTAAACAGCAAGAGGAAGACATCCAGAAGCCTCAAGAAGAGCAGCAAGTTCAAGAAGATGTCAAGGGTAAATCAGTTATGTCTCCTCCTCCCAAAAGAACCAAGCTCAGCACAGCAAGAAAGAGAGGGTCCAAGGCTGCCACTCTAACAGTGACAAAGGTTGTTCCTAGCAAAAGGAAATCACCCAAAAGGACACCTACTAGCATGCCAAGGAGGAAAAGCGCAAGATTGGCCTTCAAAGGGAAAAGCAAAGTTGGAGAAAGTACAAAGCATGGAGGTGCATTGGCTGTCATCCCTATCCAAAGCGATGATAGTGATAATGAGGCCCGCCTTCTTGAAAACCTCCTAATTCATAAAGAGGGACAAATTGAGGAGGATCTTCAAAGAGCAAGGAACTTCAACCACTTCTTAGAGATTCAAAACAAACAGATGAATGTTCACACAGTTGTTCATGAAGCACGGGCGATCAAATATAAGAATGAGGCAGCTAAGGCGCAAGCAAGGATAGAAGAACTCATTGGTGAGTTTGATGAGGAAGAAGAGGAAGACCAGCCTAGGCGGAAGAGGCCTAGGACCATAGGGCTTAAAAGAGCCTTGGAAAAGCAGAAAGCAGAAGAACAAGCCCATCTCCAAGCCTTTCCTCTCACTGCACTCCTTGAGCAGGAAATTGAAGAAAACAAAGAGGCATGGCTTGAAAGAGCCAACAAACACTTGGAGATGAAACTTGAGAGGGCGAACAGAGATCTAGAGCTACAAAGAAAGAGGACACAACACTTTCGAAAGTTGAATCAGTTTGCTCGGTGCAAACTAAAGGCAGCCCAAGAGAAATTGAAGAAGGCAAAGGGGAAGCGCCCGGCACGGAAAGGGGAGAAAAGCATATCAGCCCTTGATATTTTGGCCTCAGCTTCGGAGCATATTGCTAGGGACCCCTGAGGGTCATGCATGCCAATTTTCGGCCCATTTCGGCAACTTTTTGTTTTTTGGCATTTTTTGGGTTTTTGGTCGAAAACTCATAATTTCGGCATTTCAGTTTGAGGATTTGTCAAGGGAGAAGGATGATACCAGTTGATGCCATAATTCTATGAGCAGGTCCCCAGCGATTTTCAGAGCATTCGGAGATCATTCGCCCCCTCAAATTGGCGAAAAATGCTCACTTTTTGCACATTCTGCCCGTCATATCAGCAGTCTGCTATTTCCTGGCTTTTTACACACAGGTATAGTTTTGGAGGACTTCCAGGCATCAGATTGAGATGATTTTAGTTGCGCAAGAAAATAGACACAGAAAGCTTTCCAACGAGCCATCATGAGCCTCATTGCGACACCGGGAAGGCTGCCAAATGTTTCCGGCAAGTCAGGGGACCTTTTCCTGATATAAATTTGAAGTATTTTTGTAATTTTTGAACCTCAAAAATCTACTTTTTCCAAATGTGCGTTTAGCTATTTTTGCACTTGGAAAATGATGCAAAGTCAATATAATTTCCGTTTTTAGCATTTTTTAGATATTTTATGGGATATTTTGTGCCTTGGGCTTTGCAAAGCCTCAAGGACAAGTTTAGATATTTTGATTAGGCCAATGGGATAGCTAGTTGCTCCATGAGGTTTTCCTCACTCAAGCCTATTTATTCCACAAGGCTTCATTGTAAAACCAGGCTGAACTTGAGAGAAGAATCAATATATTGGTCATATGAGCTTTGAAGAACATATTTGAGTTATGATTTTTGGACTGCCTCTTGGATGTTTTTGATGAATGATGAAGGATTGTTGATGGACTCCATGACATGGTAGAATGGTATAGTGCTTCTTGCTTTGTTGTTGTCTTCTAGTTTTCATTCATGATACATGCTTCTTGCTGCTATAGATCAGTAGAGATTAATTTTTAGATATGTCCATGGAGGCACCTCAAAATTCTTGAATCTTCATAGCTTTATGTTTTCTTCTTCCTTAGTTATACTAAAGAATTCTTAACTGCTCTTTAGTAACTTAGGGTATTGTTGCTAGTTTTATTTACAAGTTCTATGTATGTTGAGTAGGATGTATGGTGTGCCCTGCTTACCTATGATTGTCCATAGTTCTGTCCATAAAACTATTTCTTTGACTGATTATCCTATCATCTTGTTGAACCAAGGAGGCCTAGTCCCGATCTAGCCCTTTGCCTAAAACTATGAAAGCTTGTTTGTCAAAGTTCCCAATGACTTAGAAACTATGTTTAGGCATTCCGGCATAGTATTTTGAGTTGTTAGTCCTTCTTATGTGTTTTCCCCAAAGTCTGATAGCCTTTTCCCGAAGTTAGAAGGTCTTATACTTCTATGCATGGCTGGAATGTTTGATTTCTATGTATTAATTAGCTCATAGTTACATTTAGCATGATTAATGGCTTGCTATAACATGTTTATGTCTGCTATAAACTAGTTACACTTGAAATCACTTGTCTTTCACAAACTTGATGTTCATTTACTCCATTTTGCCCAAAGATCCCTTCTACTGTGAATCAAATCAGCCCTACAGCAGCCTTACATCATCATCTGATAGCTTCCTTAACCTTTTTGACCCCATAGCCCAGTTTATCTACATCTTGTTATCCAGTTTATATCTTTGATCAGTTTTATCCCTCACAAACTTAAAAAACCAAAAAACTCACTTCATAACTAGCCTAATATCAGAACACCATAAGCAAACACACCGATATCTTTTATACATATAGAGAGAGCCCTCTCTGAGTCCAGGAAGGCTATGTCCTTGGGCTCCAAAGCTTGGTTTGATGTTACATCGTCATTTGGCTCACCAATCGGCCAAATCACGGGACCCTAACATAATGGCGATCACGGTGGGACTCTGAGTGTTCAAACAAACTTAGATTCCCTAGACCTTAAGAAACCTTAAAGAATACTATCTGATTGACTTATCCCACTGCTCACTAACATAGTGACACTCACAGTAGGACCTTCTGAGTTAGTGACAATCTAAGTACACCTTAGTAACTCTTGAAGTCTCAATCAAACTTAGTAAATTTGGATATTGTCTGAAGGGTAGAAATAGCTCTTTCACCATCTTAGCAAAATGATGAGTCAGTTATAGAAAACTCTTCCAAACCTTGTAGGCACATAAAACTCAAAAAACCCCAAAACACTCCCTTAGATTGGCTTTTGACAGTATTGGTGGTGGACCATACAAGTATATCTCAAAACAAACTGATAATCCACCTGGCGACTCCACTAAACTCTAGTAAGCCTTACTATTTTACCAAATTCCAGGCTACTATCCAATAGACCTATCCCATCGCTCACTAACATAGCGGGAGATGGTGGGACACTGAGTACATGATAGTCTAGCAAACTCTTATAGACTCTTTGGTCCTTTAGATACCTTAAACAAGAAAGCAGTCCATAGATCCATTTGAAGTAAACTCTTTTTGTTCTCATCACCCTAGCAAAGTGTTGAAACAAATCTAGGATACTTTAACAAACCATAGGCTGCACATAAAACTCAGAAAATCCAAAAACATTCCCAGATTAGTTACTGGCGGTGGACCATAGCTATCTTCACAAAAACAACCCAGTTCCACCTGGCGACTCCACTAATCCATTCCTTTTTATTTTGACCATCCTTCACCTTAGTAGAGCTTTAGAGAAACCACTCATCCAGAGCATTCACTAATACCATTCTCTCTAAACTCTGGATCCAAAATCTGGCTTCACGAAGAATTAACACCAGATCCCATCCAGACCCAAATCCCCCTATCATAGTAGATGACCCAGAGAAGATTCTGTGGCAAGCTTCCGAAACTGATCATCTAGCTACTGGTAGATCCATCCGTAAAACAATATCTGTGCCTAAACATCTTACTATCCTAACAGATTCATCTTTTGAATTAGAGTCATCACAAACTCTTCCCAGAAGCAAATCATATAGTAAGATAAACTTTGACGATCTTGAACCCCTAAACCCACCACAGAGTCCTAGTAGAGAAGCTTCACCTACCACTCCTCCTGACTTCCAGCTTCTCTATCAGTTTGGCTCCTATCATCCCAGATCTGCTCAAAACCAGATCACTAGTCCAAGTTCATCCGCCACTGTTCCAAATACCTCATCTCAGCCTACTAGTCCTCATTTTGTACATCACCCATTCGCTCCCATCATGGCAGCCTGGTACGCACCTTTGGTGTTGCCACCACCCTTAGCTCCTATCCCAAACAAATATCAAGACAAAATCCCACACTTTACTGGAGAAGACACCACTACACCTCAACAACATATAAGTAGGATGACTGATGCTTATGAATATCTTGAGGTACAAGACGAGACTGTCAGAATGAGAATATTCGCCCAAAGTCTTGGTGGTGAACCCAAAGCATGGTTCAAAAGCTTGGCTCCAAACAGCATCCATGATATCCCAGAGCTACATCAAGTCTTCAGAAATAGGTGGGAAATACGAAGAAACCCCATTCAAATCCTGTCAGAATATAACAATCTAAAGCGGGAAAATGGGGAAAGTGTCCAAGCTTACTGCACTAGGTTCAACAATGTATATAACTCCCTACCACCTCATTTCAAACCCCCACTTGGTTTATCCTTGGCAAAATTCCCTGAGGGTTTCGATCCGGACATGACATATCATCTAAGAGATAAGGATCCCCCTACCTTAGAAGAAATGCAACAAATAGCCATAAAAGAAGATGCCAACTTAGCAGAAAAAAGGGCTAGGACTAGAGCGGAAAGAAAGGTCACATATAAAGATGAGGTCTCCACTTCATCACCTTCCCTAGATCCCAGAATAGATGACTTAGTCAAAACCATGGCCAAAATGTGGGAAAGGATAAATGAAAAGGCTCCTGTTAGGGACAACCAGCCAAACCCTCCAAACAGAAACCGGAACCAAAACTTTAGGAGGGAACAGCCCCAAAACAGACCAAGGGAAAATGACCAACAGATTAGGCCACCATTCAATGAAAACTATGTGGAAGAAGATGATAGAGATACAGAACCCATTGATGAAAGTCATTTAAATCTTGTAGGGTCTGATAATGAGAGTGAGGTGTACCTCACAGCAGAAGAACAAGAGTTATGTTCTCCTAATCAAGATGAGACCAACTATGAAGATCTCGACGATCCTGCCATAGAATTTCAAAATGCCATAATAGAAGCTCACCGGCAGTATAATCTTAGAAGCAGAAAAAACCAAAACCATTCCAAAAAGAGTAACCCTGACAGTACCCAGACCTCAGATGACATCCTAAAGAAAACCATGGATAGTAACAAAGTTGAGGCCAAAAAGATTGACCCAAACAAAGGCAAAGCCATTCAGACAAGTATTAGCTCTGATACTCCTAGTACCTCTACAAAAGCCCTAGAGTTGGCTATATCAAACAAAATCCCAAGCCAAAGTCAGCAAATTAAGAACATAGAAAAAGTTATGTCTGAAAAAGCTGAAACAAATCTGCCCAAACTACATACTCCTTTTAGTTTCGAAGGGGAAATTTCCAAAATAAAAATTACCATACCCCTCACAGAGCTAATAACTGTAGGTAGGTATAGATCTCAAATATTCAAAGTCCTCGATCTAGAGAGCAAGGCAGATACCTTGAATTTAACTGATGACAAACCCGAGCTCTTATTTGGCCCTAAAGTAGAAGGTGAATACCAAGAAGGATCTATTTCTCCTTTCTATGTAAGCTTAAACATACGGGACAAAATATTACATAATGCCATATTAGATTCTGGTGCTTCCCATAACCTCATGCCTAAAGCAGTCATGGAAAACCTAGGACTGGAAGTGACTCAACCTTACAAAAACCTGTATTCTTTCGATTCGAGCCAGGTCAAATTTTTAGGTCTGATAAAGAATCTAGATTTTTCCCTAACACAACTACCAGCCAAAAACTTAGTCATGGATGTAGTAGTGGCCGATATCCCACCCAAGTATGGAATGCTACTATCAAGAGCATGGGCTGCCAAAATACAAGGTAGCCTTCAAATGGATATGTCATTCGCTACTATCCCGGTTTTCAACCAAACAAGGAGGTTATACCAAGAAACTCGCATGAAATACATGGTTAGCAACAGAGATAAGCCAAACAATACCCCCATCTATTCCATTCATTCCAATTTAGATTCTTTTATCTTATACAATGAAGATGATATAAACAAGCAGATAAAAGAAAATGAAGACATGTCCAAACCATTACTGAATGAAGAAATTGATGACCAAAGTCCCAAGAAACCTGGAAAACAGCTTAGTATCATGTATGAAAAGGAAGCTCTTTGGAGTATAAGCTTTGATGGTTCTTGTGGCAAGACATGTTCAGGAGTAGGCATCTGGATACACAATACTAAAGAAGGTCATTCTTTTAGATTAGAATTCCAATGTACTAATAACATTGCGGAATATGAAGCCCTTCTCATCGGTCTGCACATGCTTAGAGACTTAGGCGCCAATAGAATATCAGCCCAAGGAGACTCAGAGCTTGTAATCAGGCAAATGAAAGGTGAATATTCGGCAAAGAACCCAAGACTGAGAGAATATAGGAATGCAGCTTTGGATATCCTTAAAACTTTTGAAAAATATGAACTCACCTATATCCCTAGGATTCAAAACAGTCTGGAAAATGAGCTCGCCTTTGCTGCAAGCAATAGCCAGATACCATGTATAAGTGAGCAATATGACATTCAAGTGAAGCATCGCCCTACTGTACCAGATAATCTTGACCATTGGCAAATATTCCAAGATGATGATCAAATTGATGATTTCCTACAATCTAGGAATGAGTTTGAAATAACCAAAACAGACTCAGGAGACGAAGAAAGGAAACCCAGCCAAAGTCAAGACCAAGAGCTAAATCCACCTTTGTGGACCAATCTAAACCTGGTAGACCATCCATATGACAGGGAGATAGAAGAGGACATTGACCAGAGGGAACTCGAAGTCTTACACTGCGAAAATGACACCATACCCAGAGGGCTCGCACCTTTAGAAGAATTGTTTGACTTTAATGATGTGGCCAAAAAGCCTAAAATGGAATCTACAGAGGGTGACATAGAGGAATACAACATAGGAAGTCCAGAAGAGCCCAAAAACATTAAACTATCCAAAACCCTCCCGCCTCTCATAAAACATAAATACATCGAACTGTTTAAGGAATTTAAAGATGTGTTTGCATGGGGATACCAAGATTTGAAGTCATATGACACCAGCATCATCCAACATAAAATTCCCCTCAAAGAAAACCAAAATCCTTTCAAACAAAAGTTAAGAAGGATAAACCCAGTATTACTACCATTGGTTGAAAAGGAAATTAAAAAGATGTATGATGTCGGGATAATAGTGTCTCTCTGATACTCTGAGTGGGTCTCAAATCTAGTATCAGTTAGGAAAAATACTAGTGAAATCAGACTCTGTATAGATTTCCGAAACCTGAATAGGGCATGTTTGAAAGATAACTATCCTCTGCCCAAAATGGACCACATACTTCAGAAGGTAGTAGGTGCTAAAAGAATCTCATTGCTTGATGGTTTTTCTGGTTATAACCAAGTATTGGTTTACCCTACCGATCAGCATAAGACAACTTTCACCACCCCTTGGGGCACTTTTATGTACGTTAAAATGCCTTTTGGACTGATGAATGCTGGCGCCACATTTCAAAGAGCCATGGACATAGCCTTCTCAGAAGACATAGGTGTTTTCATAGTCATATATCTTGACGATATAACGGTATATTCTAAATCAGATGAAGAACACCTAGCACACTTAAGAAAAGTTTTCAACAAATGCAGAAAGTATGGTTTATCCCTAAACCCCAAGAAAACACTTTTCGGTCTAGAGGAAGGAAAACTCCTAGGTCACATTATTTCGGAAGAAGGAATTAAAATAGACCCCCATAGAATCGAAGGTATATTACAGATAAGTCACCCCAGAAACATAAAGGAGTTACAGTCCTTTATCGGAAAGATAAATTTCTTAAGAAGATTCATCCCAAACCTTGCTGAACTCTTGAAAGATATCACAAATATGTTAAGAAAGGAGGTCGGGGTTAAATGGACTATAGAAGCCAAAAAATATTTTGAACTAATTAAAAGGGCCTTAACTGAAACACCAGTATTGATAAGCCCTGACTTCACCAAAGATTTTTACATTTTTTCATTTGCCTCAGAACATACAATAGCTGCGGTGTTGTTGCAAAAAAATGCAGCTGGGCAGGAGCAACCCATTGCCTTTTTTAGCAAATCCCTGAGAGATGCTCCCTTGAAATATAACATCATGGAAAAACAGGCATTTGCATTGGTAAAAGCACTGAAAGATTTCCGAGTTTACATCTTGCATTCTCATGTCATAGCTTTTGTCCCTAATACTGTCGTCAAGGACATTCTGAACCAAGATCCCGATGGTAAAAGAGGAAAATGGATCGCTATCATCCTAGAATATGACTTAGAAATCCGGCCTACCAAACTAGTTAAAGGACAAGGACTTGCAAGACTAATGGCTGAAACCAACCTCCAAGCTTTAGATATAAATTTTGTCGATGCCTTAGAAGAACAGGAAGAATGCACACTCCCCCCTATTGATCAGACATTTTTGGATTCACCTTGGTATGTAGATATTCTTTATGTATTAACTTATCTGAATGCTCCTCCGACTTTATCAAAAACAAAAGCAAGATTCCTTAAACAAAAATCTTTAAAGTTTTGCATTTTAGATGGTTTTCTGTATTGGAAAAATCCCACTGGTATGCTGCTTAAATGTTTTCTTGAGTCTGATGCAGAGAAAATTATGCACGAAATGCACGAAGGGGAATGTGGGGGCCATCTCTACTAGAAAACCACAGCAAACAAAATCCTTAGAGCCGGTTATTATTGGCCTACCTTGTTCCCTGATACTCACAAACTAGTTATGACATGCCATAAATGTCAAATTTTTGATGGCAAGAAAAAGCTTTTACCTTTGCCCTTACATCCCATTATAGTAGAAGGACCCTTCCAGCAATGGGGTTTAGATTTCATTGGAGAAATTCACCCCTCCTCATCCGCTCAACATAAATGGATCCTCACAGCCACTGATTACTTTACCAAATGGATAGAGGCCATACCTTCCCGGAACGCCACTGATTCAGTCATCATCACGTTCCTAGAAACCAATATCCTATCTAGATTTGGTTGTCCCAGGAAGATCATTACAGATAACGCCGCTGCCTTCTCCTCCAAGAAAATGATAGACTTTTGTCACAAGTATCATATTTCATTAGGACATTCCACAGCCTATTATCCTCAAGGTAATGGTTTAGCCGAGTCTTCTAACAAAAGCCTAGTCAACATTATCAAAAAACTTCTTGAACAAAATCAAAAAGCATGGCATGGGAAACTAGTACACGCCTTATGGGCTGATAGATTAACCACCAAGAAATCCATAGGTATGTCCCCTTACCAGCTAGTTTACGGTATAGATGCCATTTTCCCAACATCTTTAGGGGTTCCGGTAATGAAACTATTACAAGAAGTCCAAATAGAAGAAAATGACATGCAAAGGAGGGTAAATCAGACTATCCATTTACAACAAACCAGAGAAGAAGTTTACCAAAGGGCTCAGTTAGCACAAGATAAAATAAAATAGATTTTTGACAGAAGAACTAAGGAAAATGATTTTCAAATTGGAGATAAAGTTTTAAAATGGGATTCTAGAAGAGAAGACAAAGGTAAACATGGCAAGCTTGAAAATTTATGGAAAGGGCCTTACATCATCAGCTCAGTCAGTGGAAACAATGCTTTCTTCTTGCAAGAACCTGATGGGACTGAAATTTTTGGGGGTCCTGTGAATGGCAGGACATTAAAGCATTATTTTTGTCAGGAGCTCCATTTCTGAGTTTGAAACACTTTCAGTCATTGTACATACCATTGTTTTGAATATTTAAAAGATAGAAAAGTCAAAAACAGTAAAAGATAGAAAAGTCAAAAACAGTAAAAGATAGGAAAGTCAAAAATAGTAAAAAACAGAAAAGAGGGCGAGTGAAGATAGAACAAAGGCCCCATGTTCCAAAAAATAGTCTTTCAGAAAGCGAGCAAGTCTAAATGCCGCTACTAGTACTTCAATGTCTTGTTCAGCTATCTAGCCTAATCATAGCTGAGCATGTTTAAATTTATTTGCTGATAAGTTAGTGAGTGTAAAGATAGTCAACATTGTGTAAGATTGACTTATCACAGAGTTTAGATTAGGGAGAGATTCTGGTTCCACATGCCTAAAACAGAACCAAAGAGAGAAGCGAGGGATGAAAAATATATTGTACATCTTAGCCCCGCTTGTCTAGTTTCCCTTTGTTGCAAAATAACATTTGTGTGCAGCTTGTCTTTTATGCCGCAAATGCATGACAAATCAGACTGCCTAATCCTGATTTGATCATTTTTGAATTTCATGTTGTAGATTAGAGAATGAAATCCTGTCAAACTTCTTAATCTTGACAGTCGATCTAGTTTTAGGTAGAGAAATGAAGGAGTTCATCAGCTTAATCTGAACTCCCGGCAGATATAAGAGTAGAAATAGATAGGTTCATTTTGCAAAAAGAAAAATATGCATTGTCAAAAGGTTGCTAGTTCAAATGCGCCAAAGAGAAGAAAAAATGTTAGGAAAGATAGTGGGGTAGGTAGAAGTATCATTGATGTTAACCATGCTGTCACTTTTCAGAAATAACATCAAAGAAGGGTGAAATTTTGCGCCAATGGATAAGGCAATGGTCTTCATAAGCCAAAAATCTGAATTCTGGACACCTCCTGACGAGGAGCTGCCCTCCCCAAATGGAGCCACTGTTAGTCATTAGTATTTTTCACTTGTTGGTGATGACTAGATCCATAGCTGAGTTTTCTAGAAGCTGAATTCCATATGTCAATCTGTCATCTAGAAAACCCTCATAAAACTTTTTTCGCCCTCCTACTTTTCAGTCCGCCCATGTCAAAGTCAAAACTCATTATCACTATCCTATCTAGCTTTAGCCCTATTGATCTACCCATCAGCTTTAAAAGACAAATCCAAGTCTGTTTCAAAAGCCTCCCCTATGTTAGGAAGTGGCGCTTTAAGGCATTTTACCCTTGGCAACCATCAAAAGGCCAAAAAACCACCATCTGCTACAGACCAATCATGACTGACCTCCCACTCTGCAAATCAAGTTGATCACAGCTCTAAGTCGCGCCACTTATACCCCTAGGTCTCAGCACTGCATAGACCACAGTCTCAAGCTGATTATTAGGTGTTTCACAGTGTTTTATGGATTCTACAAAGACAGGAAATATAACTTCATCTCAGGAGAAAGTTCTTGAATCTACATTCAGAAGAACAACTGCTTCTCAATGTAAACATAAGCCTGAGATATATCTGCAAGACAGAGAGTGACTCATCAAGACCTTGCATCTTCCTTTTAGCATGAAATCACAGCAAAGGAAAGACACCACTGTCACAACAAAGGCGGTAATTTGTCATGGCGGAACATCCCTTCATTTACAAGCGAGAGGGTTGAGAGCGCCTCCTTCATACAAAGCGACGGCGGCTAATGTTATTTTAAGGATTGCAAAAACCCAGGTTTGCTTTTTACTGAACAGTGAAACAGTGACTCCAGGTTTTCTGAGTATGAGTGATGATCATAACAAGGCTAGAGTCTGAAATATGCAAGTTCAATGGAAAAAAGAGTTTGGTCTTGTAAAGGAAGTCATATGAAGTTTCAAAATCATGTGAATTGATAAAACCTTGGAGAAACACATCATTAGTGAAAACAATTCTAATCATAAATAGCCTGCTGTTTCAACAAGACCAAATTGAGGAAATGTTGACAAATCATGTCATTACACAGGCAGAAGAAAAAATGGTTGTTTTTTCAAAGGGTGCTAACCTCCCTACTCACAGAGATTATCTTTCAAATAGTTTGTCACAAGTTGACCAAGGCAAATGGTGATTTTTCAGTTCCCCTCAGCAAAGAGCAGTACAGTGAGACAGTGACACCTTGACTAGGGTTTTTCTGAAGCACATCAGTGATCACAGGCAGAGGTAAAAGTATTAATGTTTTTAAGTTTGTTTGCTTACCATCATATCCAAGAAAAACCCTTGTCAGAAAGGCTTATCAAACAATCTTCAGATACTCTTCCAAGTGAAGGGCCTCCTTCTTTCATGAGCAGATGGCCAAGGCATTGAATGTTTTTAAAGATTGATTGGTAAAAAGATGCAGTGGAAAGAGACAAAGGAGGAAAGCAAAAGTCATTACACAAGCAACAAATGTTGTTTATGTTTCAAAAGATATTGGTTTTCCTACTCATAAGAAAATGGCATACAGTCTCAGACAGGAGAATTTTTACTATCAATCAAAGCGCTGGTGTAAATCTAGTTGTTGCAAGCTGCACCTCACCACAAAGACAGAGTTTTTATTCAGATACAGTAGGTTGGTATTTTCAGTTTTTCATTAGGAAGAAGATGTCTAATGAAAGCTTTGGTATCTATGAAATGGGCCAAAAACTTTTCCACATCTTATATGCTTGCATCTTCAATACAATGACAGGAAATGCTTAGGATCTGAAGTTTAAAAACCCTAGGGCAGCATGCAAAACTAATCAAAGAATGACATTATTGGAAGTAATTCCATTTATGGAACAAGTGCCTTTTAAAAAATAAGTTTGTCCTAAGTTGACAGTAAAATCTGAGCATGGTTTTCCCAAGAGATACTGCAGCTAGTATATAGGGTTATAAAGTACAAAAAGATTTTTGGCATACTCTCAGATTTCGAAGAGGTTTTCAAAACAAGTACAAAGCTGTCATTGTAAAGATCAGAGATATCACATCAGCACTGGGAGCAGAGAAAAGATTGTAAAAGCAAGCACCTTCTTAGACAAATGATGATCAAGCCTGGGTGGGTACCACTACAGTTTACACCTTAGTCAATTTTCAGTCACAGTGGGCATCATCTAGTTCCAAAAGAGCATTAAGAGCAAGATGTTAGTCCGTGTTGAAGAAAGGGAAAAGAGTCTTTGTCAAAAGGTCAAAAAATACCCCTGCAGCATGATGATCCAGTTTTTCTCTAGCAAACAGGTGGAGATGTCAAGGACGCCCCATAAATCACTGGTATATTACTAAGTGGATCTTCCAGGTTAAAATATCACTAAAAGTGTCAAGCAGTGGACAGATCTGACCCTTGGAATGATTCTGTTACAAAAAAGATCAATGCACTGATCAAAGGAAATGATAATTGTGTTTCAAAGAGACCTCATTCTCCTGGTTCATTGATTTCTCCTTTCAGATATACATCACAAATGATGGGAGGCAATTCAAGATTAGTTCCCAAAAGGACATTGTGAATAGGTATACAATTTTATGAATAGGCAAAGGAGTTTGTTTTAATAGACTGTCATTGTTTAGATGATTTGAAACAAACATAGTTTTTCATTATTCCAAAAGACAAAGATATCATAGATGATACACCTACAGGCAGGGAAGTATTTTGAAAAAGAGGCACCTTTCTCAAATCAGAGGGCCATGATCAAGTCCAAATAGGGTCAGCAAACTTGGCATCTACAGTGGGAAAAGGGTTGAAGAAGCAAGTAAAGACCGAGGCTGTCAAAGCAGGTTGACAATACAAACCCTGTCCTTTCAGAAACAAATTAGTTTTCAGGTATTTTCTTGACAGTTTTAAAGAGGGGTTACTTTACATCATAATTATCACCAGCATCATTAAACACAGTGACAGAGATGGTATGAAGGTTATTAAGTTATTACTCAAGGTTTGAATTTCGGTGTTAAAGTTGTCACCCAAGAAACAAAACGGGCAGGAAATCACCCTTCAAACCCATGTGCATAAATAAAACAAAGTTTTGACCTTTCAAGCCATTTTTGTTTTCTATGAGGAGATTGATCCATGACTAACCCGGTCTAAAAACATAGAAAATCTCCAATGCATGCATCGCTTATGAATCCAAGTTGCAGATACGCCCAAGGGTATGGTTGAAAAGGGTCAAAAAGACTGTGATTAACTTGCAAAACCCAACCGAAAGTTCATTTAACATTTAAAAATATGACCATTGGGAGTTTTGTTATGTCAAGGGAGTAAGGTGAAGAGTGCATTTTCATTTTCAAATTGAGCAAAGTTCTTTTGTTACCCTTGGCATCAAACAAAGAAAATTCCGGATCAATTTGCAGAAGTTTGCAGCATTTTTCACCGCGCGACGCGCCTGGCAGAATATTTTCACAGGCGTTCAACGTGTCTTGTGACAGCACATTACAGCGCCCGCTCAGCCGAAACAAAGTCACCCGACAAGCTGTTTTTAGCGGCACTGCGAAACTCGACACGTGTCACCTCTTTGACCTTCTTAAGCTATTCAAAAGCCTCCGGAGCTGGACTAAACTCATCAATAAGCTCCTCCATCATATTCTCAAGGTATTGCCATATGCCTTCTCAGTTTTTGAAACCAAGAGCTAAGTGACATGAAGATTTAAAAAGCCCCATTTTTAAGCTGCGGTGTGAGACAAATTGTTGAGTTTGACCTGGTTTATATATCGACATATATTTTAAGAAGCTGCCTAGCAAGGTTAGGGTCAAATCAAAGGAGTGGCTTGTCCTCGTTTCTTTTGCTACATCACCATGTCTGTCAAATGATTTTGCTGTGAAAATACCCCTGGGTTGAAGCTGTGTTTGAATGATAAATACACTGCTAAGAGTGCCTATAGAGAGAACCACGTGTCAAACTTCTCCAAATTCCTCATACCATAGCACACAGAACTTCCAAACCTTGTCACCATAGCTGAAAAAACAGTGTTTTTGCTGTGTGAGGTCTCGAAGTGTAAAAACTGTGATAAGATGCTGAATGTGTTATTTTAAGGCACCTACAGGAAAGAATATGTGATTGAACTAAGAACAATGTTTTGCTTAAGGGAAGTTTGTTAGTTGCAAAATCTTTGACTGCCACTTCAAAAGAAACCTCTAAAGAGGCAAAAAGAGGGTTTTGTTATAGAGAGACAGGGCTTATATCTAAAGGAAAACATTTCACACTATCTTCAGAACATTGCCACATTATTAAACAGTGAAGTGTAATCAGAAAAAAGGTTGTTGACAAAGAGCAGTATATAAGTTGAAAACTACAGGGGAAAGTTGCTCAAACTTCTCACAAAAGGACAGTGTTCACTGTGTTCGTTGCCTGACTGTCTTTTGTTTTTCAAGCTGATTGATAAGTAATGCTCATATAGAGTAGAGGTTATTTCTGCAAAGGCAAGAGTTACATTGATAAGGAGGCCACTGATTATTTTGAAAGAGATAAGCTGCTACAACCTATGTTGAAACTTTATAGCTTGTCACCTCTTTTCTCTGACTATGACAGTGACTGTTTAATTTCACTAAGGGTTGATTGCATATATGCAAGTTTGTTGAATGTTGGCACACTTAGACAAGGCAGGTTTTTAATGATTGCAAAGGTCTACCATGGGCAAAGATTAAGATGTATTGAGTGACCTCTCAAACATCACAAAGCAAGTGATTTTGACACTGTAAACAGTTTTCTTCCTAACAGTCTGCCCTTCATTCCACTGTATTATTTCTTACTGAGAAGTTGTTGACTGAGATATTTTCAAGGTGGAAGGCCACTTTCTGAAAGAGCAGGTTTTTAATGATTGGGAATTTTACCTTGGAGACACAGATATAGATGTGTTGATTGACCTCTAAAAATTCACAAGAAAAAAGTGATTTCTTAACACTGTGCACAGGGAATTTACCCAGCAGTTTGTCTCCTTTTTACTATATGGTATCCTATTGAGAAATTCTGTTGGCTGAGGTACATTCAAGGTAGAAGGCTACTTTTTAAGAGAGCAGAGGTTGTGTATTATAAGAAAACTTGTTGCAAGCATCCAAATCACATTGTCTCTCTGTCAAAGCAGTACATTGACACAGTTTGAATCCAACAGGGCAGTTTACACACAGTGAGGCAGTTTGTTTCTTCCAAAGCATATTTAGGTCGAAATGCCTCCAAGGCAAGACAGCAGGAGCAGTCCGCACAAAAGATATGAGCCAATCTCTATAGAAGAGGTTAATGCTCATCCATCTGTCCTTTTCAACTTCCATGAAGTAGGTTGCCTAGATTTTTGCCAGAAAATACAAGAAGTCAAAAGTTTTTCGCCATTAACACACTTATGCACCCTGAGATTCAAAGAAAAACATTTCCAAGTGGCAGGTCTTGATTTCAAGATTTCTCCAAGGTATGTGTCCAAGGCCACCAAGATTCCATATCATGGCGAAAAATGGTTCAAACAGGCTCATCTTGACTTAGAAGATTACAAGCCTTTCATCAAGCCTGAGCATAGAGATGCTTTCACTGCTATTTTCCCTTTTTCATATCTCCTTGACAGCTATGCTCCTCTTATGAAAGTCATAATGAAATATTTCACTTATGAAGGGAGTTTTGATCGAGTTTATGCCTACCATGTCCGATTATTGATGCATTTTACTAGAAGCAAGCAACTAAACCTCCCTTACTTTTTATTCAAGAGCATCGAGAAGATGGCATCTACTGTCCAGAAGAAGGCCCCACCTCTGCAAATACCTTCCCTTTTCCATCATTCTCTGATCAAGATTATCTTCCTACACCAGCTAGAGAAAAAAGAGGTTCCATGGGATGTATTCATTAGTCATCCAGATTTCTCTACTGTTCCTCCTATCCATGTGTCTCCCACTCAGCCTATCCATCGCCCGGTACCTTTGTCCAGTAGGCCTACTCCTAGAAGGCTCGGAATGACTATAGGACAGCCAAGTCAACAGGAAGAAGGAGAGGGTAGTAAACAGCAGCAAGAGGAAAGGGATGAGCAGCAGCAGATAGAAGATGAGGAACAACAGCAAATAGAAGGTGAAGGATAGCAGATAGAAGATGAGGAACAACAGCAAATAGAAGGTGAAGGATAGTAGGTGCAAGATGAAGAACAACAGCTTGATATGGAAGGATAGGAGCAGCAGCTTGGGCAGGAAATTGAGCCATATCTTGAGCCACAAAAAGAGAAGGAAATCCAAGCACAACAACAGCTTGATTTTGGCGAAGAAGGGCAGCAGTTTGAAACACCAAATGAACAAGGCATTGATGAAGAACAGCAAGCTAATGTTGGCGAACAGGGGCAGCAAAGTAAACAGCAAGAGGAAGACATCCAGCAGCCTCAAGAAGAGCAGCAAGTTCAAGAAGATGTCAAGGGTAAATCAGTCATGTCTCCTCCTCCCAAAAGAACCAAGCTCAGCACAGCAAGAAAGAGAGAGTCCAAGGCTGCCACTCTAACAGTGACAAAGGTTGTTCCTAGCAAAAGGAAATCGCCCAAAAGGACACCTACTAGCATGCCAAGGAGGAAAAGCGCAAGATTGGCCTTCAAAGGGAAAAGCAAAGTTGGAGAAAGTACAAAGCATGGAGGTGCATTGGCTGTCATCCCTATCCAAAGCGATGATAGTGATAATGAGGCCCGCCTTCTTGAAAACCTCCTAATTCATAAAGAGGGACAAATTGAGGCATTAGAGGAGGATCTTCAAAGGGCAAGGAACTTCAACCACTTCTTAGAGATTCAAAACAAACAGATGAATGTTCACACAGCTGTTCATGAAGCACGGGCGATCAAATATAAGAATGAGGCAGCTAAGGTGCAAGCAAGGATAGAAGAACTCATTGGTGAGTTTGATGAGGAAGAAGAGGAAGACCAGCCTAGGCGGAAGAGGCCTAGGACCATAGGGCTTAAAAGAGCCTTGGAAAAGTAGAAAGCAGAAGAACAAGCCCAGCTCCAAGCTTTTCCTCTCACTGCACTCCTTGAGCAGGAAATTGAAGAAAACAAAGAGGCATGGCTTGAAAGAGCTAACAAGCACTTGGAAATGAAGCTTGAGAGGGCGAACAGAGATCTAGAGCTGCAAAGGAAGAGAACTCATCACTTTCAAAAGTTGAATCAGTTTTCCAGACGCAAACTAAAGGCAGCCCAAGAGAAATTGAAGAAGGCAAAGGGGAAGCGCCTGGCGCGGAAAGAAGAGAAAAGCATATCAGCCCTTGATATTTTGGCCTCAGCTTCATAGCATATTGCTAGGTACCCCTGAGAGTCATGCATGCCAATTTTGGGCCCATTTCGGCAACTTTTTGTTTTTTGGCATTTTTTGGGTTTTTGGTCGAAAACTCATAATTTCGCCATTTCAGTTTGAGGATTTGTCAAGGGAGAAGGATGATACCAGTTGATGCCATAATTCTATGAGCAGGTCCCCAGCGATTTTCAGAGCATTCGGAGATCATTCGCCCCCTCAAATTGGCGAAAAATGCTCACTTTTTGCACATTCTGCCCGTCATATCAGCAGTCTGCTATTTTCTGGCTTTTTACACACAGGTACAGATTTGGAGGACTTCCAGGCATCAGATTGAGGTGATTTTAGTTGCACCGAAAAGTAGACACAGAAAGCTTTCCAGCGAGCTATCATGAGCCTCGTTTCGACAACGGGAAGGCTGCCAATTGTCTCCAGCAAGTCAGGGGACCTTTTTCTGATATAAATTTGAAGTATTTTTGCAATTTTTGAACCTCAAAAATCTGCTTTTTCCAAATGTGCGTTTAGCTATTTTTGCACTTGGAAAATGATGCAAAGTCAATATAATTTCCGTTTTTAGCATTTTTTTAGATATTTTATGGGATATTTTTTGCCTTGGGCTTTGCAAAGCCTCAAGGACAAGTTTAGATATTTTGATTAGGCCAATGGGATAGCTAGTTGCTCCATGAGGTTTTCCTCACTCAAGCCTATTTATTCCACAAGGTTTCATTGTAAAACAGAGGCTGAACTTGAGAGAAGAATCAATATATTGGTCATATGAGCTTTGAAGAACATATTTGAGTTATGATTTTTGGACTGCCTCTTGGATGCTTTTGATGAATGATGAAGGATTGTTGATGGATTCCATGACATGGTATAATGGTATAGTGTTTTCTTGCTTTGTTGTTGTCTTCTAGTTTTCATTCATGATACATGCTTCTTGCTGCTATAGATCAGTAGAGATTAGTTTTGAGATATGCCCATAGAGGCACCTCAAAATTCCTGAATCTTCATAGCTTTATGTTTTCTTCTTCCTTAGTTATACTAAAGAATTCTTAACTACACTTTAGTAACTTAGGGTATTGTTACTAGTTTTATTTACAAGTTCTATGTATGTTGAGTAGGATGTATGGTGTGCCCTTCTTACCTATAAATTGTCCATAGTTCTGTCCATGAAACTATCTCTTTGACTGATTAGTTTATCATCTTGTTGAACCAAGGAGGCCTAGTCCCGATCTAGCCCTTTGCCTAAAACTATGAAAGCTTGTTTTTCAAAGTGCCCAATAACTTAGAGACTGTGTTTAGGCATTCTGGCATAGTATTTTGAGTTGTTAGTCCTTCTTATGTGTTTTCCCCAAAGTCTGATAGCCATTTCCCGAAGTTAGAAGGTCTTATACTTCTATGCATGGCTGGAATGTTTGATTTCTATGTATTAATTAGCTCATAGTTACATTTAGCATGATTAATGGCTTGCTATAACATGTTTATGTCTGCTATAAACTAGTTACACTTGAAATCCCTTGTCTTTCACAAACTTGATGTTCATTTACTCCATTTTTCCCAAAGATCCTTTCTACCTTGAATCAAATCGGCCCTACAGCAGCCTTACATCATCATCTGATAGCTTCCTTGACCTATTTGACCCCATAGCCCGGTTGATTTAACTTCTTGTTATCCAGTTTATATCTTTGATCAGTTTTATCCCTGACAAACTTAAAAGCAAAAAACCAAAAACATACTTCATAACTAGCCTAATATCAAAACACCACAAGAAAACACATCGATATCTTTTACATATAATAGAGAGAGCCCTCTCTGAGTCCAGGAAGGCTAGGTCCTTGGGCTCCAAAGCTTGGTTTGATGTTACATCATCATTTGGCTCACCAATCGGCCAAATCACGGGACTCTAACACACCCAGTTTTCCATGTTTCATGCTTAAAGAAGCTTATAGGTGACAAGCTCCCGGTTCAAAAAATATTGCTAGAATTTGACGAGGAAGGAAACTCATATTGGAACCTAAAGAAGTCACGGAAACAAGAACTTGACAACTACGAAATTGATCAATTTTAGAGTATCTCGTCAATTGAAAGAACTTATCTGCTGAATATTCCACATGGGAGGATGATAATTTTATACAAAAGCATCTGGAACTATTCAAGCATTGAGGACAATTTTTTTTTTGAAGCATATAGGCTTGTTAGGTCCTTATACTACTAGTATATTCCCTTATTGTTATTGTTAGTGTATCCCCCTTATTGTTATTATTGTGCCCATGTAGTCCCCATATTTTTATTATTGTGCCCCATATAAATTGACTATTCTTATTGTTGTTCTCTTACATTATGTTGAATCTGATTATATTGTGACCCCTTAGACTCCTATGTATATAAAATAGGTTTTCTTCATTCGAATCATCCAAGAATAGTTCATTTATGTAATGTAAATGAAGTTTCTTCCTCGAAGAGGATAATTTTTAAGTCATTGATTTATCTTTTCTTCTATTTTGTGAGTTGGTTGCATAACATTCCTAGCCCTCATGTGAGGGAGTTAAGCCAGAACCCACTTTCATACCATGTTAGAAATCTAAACAGAGTGAGAGATTGTTTTCACAACACAAATCACACCATGATATTATTAATCACATAAAGAAATTACATATATAAGACGTAGATCACTGACCTCGACGAATTATGACTTAGACATGACACACCTCCTACTCATAACTTAGGAATCAACAACTTTTAGATTGACACTTGGGAACTCACAATGATAGCTCATAGAATGACATGGAAGCATTACTTCCAACACATGCTATTTTTCTTTTTTCCCAATGAGATGTTCAACGACTATGGGTAATCCTTTCTCAAACTCTATGTATGGGTACGCTAAAGCAAAATCCCGCTCCTGTACTTTCCATCTACCATTTGTTGTTCATTCACCCTTGAGTTAGATATTTAATAGTTTGTTTCAAAGAAAATTTAATTCAAAGATTTGTTTTGGACAAGGGAACTATATACCTGAAGTTAAGTATTAGATGATGGATGAAGAAAGCACTCTCTAGTTTGGCAGCTTCATATCCCGGACAAAGCCTTAGACCTCCGCCAAAAGGCATAAATGGATTTTCATATGAACCCTGTGACACAAAGCATATCATATTTCAAGACATCAATTTTAATTTTAGAATTAAAAACTCTAAAAAATATATATTATAAAATGGAGTGGAAAAAGGAAAATATATTTCTAACCTGCCATCTCCAGGGATTGAATTCCAAAGCATTTTCATGAAGAGATTCATCGAGATGCACCCCTGCTAACACTGGAAGCTCCTTCCACCCCGCAGGGATTTGGAAATCTAAAACAAAAATTGGAATTAGAAAATAAGATTTTTTATATTCCATGAAAGCAAGAAATCATGAATATAATCATTTGATGTCGTAAAATTTTTTATAATTTAGGAATAATACCCTTAAAGGTGACATCCTTCAATGCTTTTCTATGCACAAATTTGACTACATTGCCATAGCGTAAACCCTCATTGATTACCTGAAATTCATAATTTAAAAATAACCTTATCCTCACACTATGTAAAAGATATTTAAAATATAAAAGTCATAATTTGGAAATAGCCTTATCCTCACACTATGTAAAAGATATTTAAAATATAAAAGTCATAATTTGGAAATAACCTTATCCTCACACTATGAAAAAGATATTTAAAATGTAAAATATATTTAATGATACTATGTAAAAGACCCTCAATAAATATTTAATGGATACCATTATTAACCAAACAAAGGTTTTGTTTATAGAAGTATTCGAAATTAGATTTTGCAAATGTAATATCAGATATTACGGGGATGGGATATGATATATAAAGGAAAGAAAAAAGAATGTGTATATGATATAAAGGAAAGAAAAAGGAACGTGTAATTGATGTTTTATGCTTACTTGTTGTGTAAAGGTCATCTGCTTGTAATGGCTCAAGTCCAAGTGTTCAGCCTCATGCTTTGTGTGGGCTATCATTTCATGTTCAGCCTTCAAAACTCAAAACGAAGCACTGGTTTAGAAAAGTGGGCATTGAAATTAAACCACTTTAAAAAGTGGTGGCTCTCATCTCTCTCACCTTCAACTGTTGTAAGGCCAACTGTGAGTCACTGAGGCAGTGAACTATGACTGCCAGCAGTGCATAAGTGGTCTCATGCCCAACCAACAGAATATCTAAAACAAGGCTGAATATTTCATGGGGTTTGACAGTATCATTAACCATAAGCATGTCAAGTAAATCTCCCAATGGTTTATACTCTTATCCTTGCCCGGATCTTTCTTCGATTATCATCTTCACAACAGAACAGATACTTTGTCTGGCCTGATAAAAAAAAAACAGAAAACCCAAGTAGAATTATTAAAAAAAAAAATCCATGCTAAGATCATGGTACTAATATGAATCCAAATCATAGAACTATTCTCTATCTAAGCAACAAAATAGTAATTATCTAAGTAACAAAATAAGCAACAAAATCGTAATTATCTAAGTAACAAAATAGTTTGGAGGATAATATTTTTTTTCTAATTTCTTAAAAAAAATTCAAAAATCAGGTAGCTGGAGTGTTTCAATTGTATTTTCTTTTAATGATAAAAATAGATTTAGCACCATCAAAAAAGCTTAAGACACCCAAAATACTGAAATTTACTATAACTAGCATTTTAAAAAATCTTTACTCTAAATTTTCATCTGTAATTTTGTAGATTTTTTTAGACTACAGCTTCTCCATATTGTAATCATCCAAAACATGTAAAATTACCTGTACCACTTTTGCATAACGTGTGCCTGGTATATTTATTGGCAGTGAGACAAATCCTTTCATGAATGTAGCAAAGTCATGAAGGAGTCTCGCTGATAATGGATTCTCAGGTGTCAAGCTCAACATCTGCTTCACTATAATATTGAATGTGAACTGCAACATATGTTATGTAAAACTCCATAATCAAATGATTTCTCTATTTCTAAATGACGGGAGTTCAATATAAAAAAAACAGTATGCCATTAATTTTCTATATTACCTTTCTACTTTCATCACAGAAGATTACTGTCTGTTTATCCTTCCATGAATTTATCACCAACATCGCATTTTTCTCGATGTTCGCTAGAAATTCATGTTTGGATTTTATAGCATTTACGAGATTTAATACATGACTACTCAGTCGTTTGTGTTCATCTCCAACTATAGAAATTAGAGATGAACTTCCACATATATCATGTTCGGGCTTTGGATAATTCAATTGAAAGAGATGATGGAAATTTCTGAGAATTTCAAACAAAACAGAGGAAGCGAAGTTCCTCAACTCAACAAAAAGAAATGAGAGAAATCTGGAAAAGAAGATATGGAGAAAAGCTTTGTTTTTATTAACCATAAAAATGACAATAAAAATTACAAACTTCTTCATAACTACAGTTCTGGAATAATCAAAAAATCCATACTCTTTTTTTACAAACTCTGTTTTTTAACACAGATTCGTGTTTCAGAATCTGGCAGACAGTTGTTGAAACACCACACAGTCTGTTGCTGAAACTTCTTGTAGAATGCATTGCTGCTCCAAAACACAGCGACTCTATTTTTCTTCTGTTTTTCCTGCTCTACCTTCTTCTCTGTCTTTTTCTATTTCTCAAACTCTCTAACATTAAAACGAACTGTTGTTCATTACATTTATAAGTGAAAAACACATTTGACTTATAATATTTAAAAATACAAAATATCTTCTAAAGTTTATCTGCGTATTGAATGCAGCAAGCGGTGGGAGTTAACGTGCTGGCTTTTGGAAAAAATGGAGTCGGCTGTCTGCCGGCTCAATAACTTCTGCAAATTTAATGCTTGACTTTCAGGCATCCGCCTTGCTGAAATATCTGCGGAAATCAGATTTTCGGTCCAGTTGTTTTATGTTGCAGTTGGAATTAAATTCCAACACTCCCACTTAATTTCAACTGCTGGGTTTTTCTGCATACCTAGGCATTTCCTGAAATGATCAAAACTTTCTTTGCCAATGGTTTTGTCAAGATGTCAGCTAGCTGATCCTCTGTTCTGCAGTGCTGCAAAACAATCTCACCATTGTTAACCAATTCACGTATGAAGTGAAATTTGGTGTCTATGTGCTTTGTCCTTTTATGAAAAACATAATTTTTAGACAATGCTATTGCCGAACTATTGTCACAGTAAATGGTTGTGCCATTTTCTTATTCATGACACAAATCTCTGAGAACTCTTCTCAGCCACACTGCTTGGCATGCTGCTGCTATTACTGCCACATACTCTGCCTCTGCTGTTGACAAAGCCACAATTGGTTGCTTCTTGGAAGCCCATGAGATGGCTCCCGATCCCATATGAAACACATATCCCAATGTGCTTTTCCTATCATCAACACTTCCAGCCCAATCACTATCAGTGTAACCTGTCAACATGAAACTTTCAGAAGAGGAGTAAAGCATACCAAACCCCTTCGTTCCATTCACATACCTTAGAATCCTCTTGGCTGCCTGCCAATGATTCTCTTTCGGTCTTTACATAAATCTGGAGATTAAACTCACAGCGTGCATAATGTCTGGCCTAGTTGCAGTCAAGTACATGAGGCTGCCAACTATGCTCTTGTACAATTTTGGATCAAAATCCTTGCTGCTGTCTTCTTTGGTCAATTTCAACCCCATTACAATTGGAGTCAAAGTTGCCTTGCTGTTCTGCATGTTAAATCTCTTCAACACTGCTTCTACATATTTACCTTGGGAAATGAAAACACCATTTTCACTTTGGTCTACTTCAATTCCAAGAAAATATCTTAAGAAGCCCAAGTGAGTCATTTCAAATTCACTTTTCATGACTGCTTTAAAATCAGCAATGAGAGAAGCATCATTGCTAGTAAAGATTAAATCATCTACATATAAACCAACAATAAGAATCTTACCGTCATTCTCCTTTATGTAGAGTGTGGGCTCACCATCACACTTCTCAAACCCATTCTCAATCAGGTAAGAATCTATTCTACTGTACCATGCTCTTGGAGCTTGCTTCAGCCCATAAAGAGCCTTCTTCAGTTTGCATACTTTATGCTCTTGGCCTTCAACTTCATAGCCTGGAGGTTGTTCAACATAAACCTCTTCTTTCAACACTCCATTCAGGAATGCAGATTTAACATCCATCTGATAAATCTTCCATTTGTGCTGTGCCACAATAGACACCACTGTTCTAACTGTTTCCATCCTTGCTATTGGTGCAAAGGTTTCATCATAGTCTTTGCCTTGTTGCTGCTTGTAGCCTTTCACAACAAGACTTGCTTTGTGCCTATCAATATTGCCTTCAGCATTTCTTTTGGTCTTATAGACCCACTTAACTCCAATGGCATCTTTGCCTCCAGGGAGGTCCACTAACTCCCATTTTTTACTCTTCTCAATTGCACCAATTTCTTCATTCATTGCTTCAATCCATTTATCTTCATTTACAACATCTTCAAAATGAATTGGGTCATCAACATGACAATATAAAGTGAATAATGAATTCATACCGGTATTGTTACTTACCTCTCCTTGTTCATAAATCTCATTCAAATTTATGAATCTTGGTCTTCTTGGTGTGCTTGGAGTTCCATCCGAACTTGAGGGTATTTCTGATCCCTGCGGTGTGTTTGGAGAAGCACTTCCTTGACTTCTCAAGGTTGTTCGAATTCCAGCTTGTGGTGTGGTTTGTTGTGCTTGTTGTGGTGGAGGAGGAGCCACCAAAGAAGGGTTATTTGCTGTTGTCCCTTCCTCTTCTTCTTCGTGAGACACAATTGTATTCACATTCACTGTCTTCTCTAAGCTTCCATCTCAAGCTTCATATTCAATGAACTGCACATCTCTGCTTACTATCAATTTCTTGGTGGATGGATTATAGAGTTTCTATGCTTTTGACTCATCACAATAGCCAATAAAGACACACTTCTCCCCCTTACTATCAAGCTTCTTCCTTAGTTGATCCGGTACATGTGCATATGCTACACAGCCAAATACTCTCATGTGAGTGACAGTTTGCTTTTGACCACTCCATGCTTCTTCTGGTATTTTGTTCATGACAGCTTTGGTTGGGAATCTATTCAAGATGTAAACTGCGCAAGTGACAGCTTCTGCCCAATACTCATGCAGCAAGTGTTTTTCCTTCAGCATACTCTTGACCATGTCCAGAATGGTCCTATTCTTCCTTTCTGCAACACCGTTTTGCTGAGGTGTGTACCTCGCGGTGAACTGCTTTTGTATGCCATTCTCTCTACAGAAACGCAGAAAGTCTTTGGAGATGTACTCTCCACGTCTATCTGTTCTGAGCACTTTGATATAATGCCCACACTGCTTTTCAACAATATTTTTGAAGTGGCGGAATTTATCAAACACTTCACTCTTTTGTTTCAGCACATACACCCATGTCTTTCTGGCGTAAACATCAATTAAAGTTAAAACATATTTATTTTCGGCAAATGATGGTATTTGCATCGGTCCACACACATCAGAGTGAACAATTTCCAAGGGTGCTTTTTCCCTTATACTCTTTCCTACTGGAAAGCTTTCTTTGTGTTGTTTACCCAAGATGCAGCCTTCACAAAGGCTGTCCGGCTTCTCGATCAATGGAAATCCCTTTACCATTCCCTTTCTATGCAACAGATTCAATCCTCCGAAATTGAGATGTCCAAATCTCAAGTGCCACAACCAATTCTCATCTTTCACTTGTTCTTGAAAGACTTCTTGTGTTACAGCTGCAATAGTTCTTCCTTCCTTCAAATCTGCCCTGAGTTTGAGAGGAAACATTCTATTGCTGGTCATCTGCACCTGTGCAATGATCTTCTTACTTGGAGTTATGTCTCTGATTGTACACATATCATCTTTGAAGAACACATTATAACCTTTGTCAATGAGCTGTCCAATGCTCAAAAGATTACATTTCAGACCCGGTACATAGTATACCTCTGGCACAATCATCTGTTCTCCATTTCTTGCTCGGATACTGACTCTTCCCTTACCCTTGACAGATATCTTACTATCAGTTCCTCTTGTTACCTCAGATTTCACATTTTCATCCAGATTGGCAAACATTGCTATATTTCCAGTCATGTGATTACTACAACCTGAGTCTAAGAACCAAAAATCTTCTTGTTTGTCTTGTGCAATGTTACGTGTTAACAACACAATCTTTGGATTCTTATCTTCTTCATTTGAAAAATTAGCATTCTGCCTACTATTCATGTCATTTTGTTTTTTCCTACATTCATTGGCATAGTGCCCATATTTCTTACAATAATGACATTGGACTTGGGATTTGTCATACCTTTGTCCATGAGCTTGTTGTTTGCTTGAACCTTCATCCTGGTTCTGATTGCAGCTCCTTCCGCTTGTGCTTGCAGGATCATTCCTTCCTTTGTTTTGGCTTCTTCCACGACCTCTGTTATTTTCTCTGCCTCGACCTTTCCTTGGCCGAAAGACATTTGAGTTTTGAATGCTTGCTCAAAAGAGGAATCTGTTCCTCTACTCAGTCTGTGTTCATGAGACATAAGAGAAGCACTCAGTTCATCTACTGTGAACTGTGAGAGATCCTTTGTTTCTTCTATTGCTACCACAACAGCTTCAAACCTTGAGGGTAAACTTCTCAATATCTTCTCTACAATCCTTCTTTCTTCAAGAATTTCACCATGAGATCTTATCTGGGTTATCAACCCAATAACCTGTGTGAAGAATGAATCTACTGTATCAGATTCCTTCATGCTGAGTGTTTCAAAGTCTCTCCTCAACATCTGCAACTTTGCAGTCTTCACCTTCTCCATGCCTTGATAGGAAGTTTTGAGAATATCCCATGCCTCCTTGGATTTTGTTGCTGCTACAATCCGTGGGAAAACACTCTCATGTACTGATTGAAAGAGAAAAAAGAGGGCTTTGGCATCCTTCTTCCTGTCACTCTTCAACTGGTCTCTTTCTGCTACTATCAAAGCAGCCAATGCTGTTGCATCTGCAGGTTCAACATAGCTAGTTTCAACCAGCTCCCATATTCCCTGAGAAGCAAACAATGATTTCATTGTTATGGACCAATAACTGTGATTTTTCCCATTAAACTGTGGCAGTTGAGAATTTGTCAAGCCAGTTCCAGCAACTGCCATCTTAACTGTAAAAATCAAGAAAAAGATACTGATTGTATAATAAAACAAGCAAGAACCTTCTCTGCTGGAGAAATATGCTCAGTTAAGCTTCTTACAACTCCTGCAGTGGAAAAAACAAACTTTGTTTTTTTCTCACTGAGTGCCTAGACCAGCTCTGATACCATGATGGAAATTTCTGATAATTTCAAACAAAACAGAGGAAGCAAAGTTCCTCAACTCAAGACAAAGAAATGAGAGAAATCTAGACAAAGAAGATATGGAGAAAAGCTCTATTTTTATTAACCATAAAAATGACAATAAAAATTACAAACTTCTTCAGAACTACAGTTCTGGAATAATCAAAAACTCCATAATTTTTTTTTACAAACTCTGTTTTTTAACACAGATTCGTGTTTCAGCATCTGGCAGACAGTTGCTGAAACACCACACAGTCTGTTGCTAAAACACAGAGACAGTTGCTGAAACTGCCTGTAGAATGCATTGCTGCTCCAAAACACAGCGACTCTATTTTTCTTCTGTTTTTCCTGCTCTGCCTTCTTCTCTGTCTTTTTCTATTTCTCAAACTATCTAACATTAAAACGAACTGCTGTTCATTAAATTTATAAGTGAAAAACACATTTGACTTATAATATTTAAAAATACAGAATATCTTCTAAAGCTTATCTGCGTATTGAATGCAGCAAGCGGTGGGAGTTAATGTGCTAGCTTTTGGAAAAAATGAAGTCGACTATCTGCCGGCTCAATAACTTCTAAAAATTTAATGCTTGACTTTCAGGCATCCGCCTTGCTGAAATATCTGCGACAATCATATTTTCTATCCATTTGTTTTATGTTGCAGTTGGAATTAAATTCCAACAAGAGACGATTCTCGTTTTGAAGTACAAAGGCATTCAGCTCCGGGTCACATGAAACAATGGTTGGTGATCCAAACAAATGGGATTTGAAAACATTGCCATACCTGCAAAATCACAGTATAGATAGATGCAAATTCTAATTTAATCCAATTACTTTGATGGAAAGATAATGAAGGCCTTAAATCATTCACCAAAAGTTTTATATTATAACTAATATAGATCTATCTTAATCAAGACCTAGCAAGAGCCGAGACTCTAAAGGATTCAAGAAATTCTTGAAGCGAAAACTTTTTTTAGAGTGTAAAATTTGACACTAACAGTAATTTCTTGAAGTGAAAACTTTTTATAGAGTGCAGAATTTGACACTTAGAAGAAGAATATAGATGTTTTATTATACTATAGATGAATATCTTTCCGATTAATCACATCATTAGAACCAAATCTTAATGATGTGATTAATTGGAAAGACATTCATCTACATTATGGATCACAAAAGTCTTAGATCTAAAATTTTATTATACTTTTAATCAAACAAACCAACCAAGTGTGTTGATTTTGTGTTTATTTAAATAATTTTTTACTTTTATTTTAAAATGGACACACTTCAAGTTGAACAATGACATGCTTACACATCTACTTATGGATCTGTCATACTACACTATAGAATAAACCTCTCTACTAAAAAATACAAAACACATAACTAAAACATTTTTATCATAAATTTTCTAAAAAATCGCATCATCATTTGATAAACAGAAGTGTTTCAAACTACTAAGTGCACTAATTTATCATTAAAGAAATAATGATATGGCTGAGTAAACTACTTAATGTAATTCATCATAAAAAAATAATGATATAGCTGAGTAATTCTAAACCAATTTCTCAAAAAATAATATAATTTTCAAAAATACATTATAATAAAATAAATATGAATCACAAAAATTTACACTCTCAAATTATAACTTTATTTATTTTAAAACAATAAAAAACCAAACTACCAAAGAATCAACGTGTTTGGACGAAATTTGGTTGAATACGATAAATATTTTATGACCTTTTGTAGCGATCGTTCATAAATTTTCCTCTACTTCTTGGATGGTGGGGCTTGAGGAAAGCCAATGTTTCTCCCACTAATTTCCAATTGCAGGCGGTAGCACAACAGCAATGAAGATCGATGGTAAAGTGCGAGCACGTCGACAGGGATCGACGGATTACGGGACGATAACTCGCTCGATGGTTAATGGAAGGCAACCCTCCGCATTTGACTTGACAGTTGGGCGTTGACCCAAAATATGTGGATGTGGTTTATTACGGGGGCTCACCTATTTGATGGGTACGGGCAGAACCATACCCCCCGCAACCACCAGCTTGTGGTGGCTCCACCCACACGCCGCCAGCGCGCCACCAAATCCGCCACCACCGCGTAAATTTTCCACCGCTGCCAGCAAATCAAATTTGACATAAATTTTTTAAACGGTGCTGACATAAATTTTTAATGCCATTTATGAAATTTGTAAGCGGTGATATTTTGGGTAATTGTTGTCAACAAATGACATTAATTATTTTTAGATATTTTGTTTATAAATATACAACAGAGATATAATGTAAATTTTTTTTAACACACAGAATGTAATGCAAATCAGTGTTTTTTGAATATTAAAAAGACAGTGAGAGTGATATGCACAGCAGTGCATTGTTTTTTTTTTTTAAAAGACAGAGCTGAATTAAAATTACACACAACAGTGTATATTTTAAAAACAGTGAGTTGATTTTGATTAAAAAAAATAGAGACAGTGAATGAGAAATTCACAGCAGATTTTTTTTTAAAGAGACAGAGAAGAGTTTTTTTTGTTTTGGAGCTGTGATTTGAAGTAGTCCAGCAATTGTAAATCCCTCTGTGATTGAGGAAGAACTTGTAAACAATTTTATGAAATAAAATTTGTGTTATAGAGTTGAAATTCTTTTTTCTGTAGAGTGATATTTATTTCTCTGTGTTAAAGAGGGAGAATTCTGGAATTTTCAAATTTCCAACATGGTATCAGAGCCAATTCAGGCTATTTGAAGGTCAAATACGCCGAAGAAAAGGAATTCGTTATTGCAGAAGCCTCTCCAGTAGTGTGAAGGTTCAGACAAGAAGAATTCGAAGGTATTTCTCTATATATTTCTTGTGTTACTGTTGCAGTACAGTTAGTTAATTTAAACACACAGTCAAGTGTTTTTGATTCATAGTTAAGAGTGCAGAATGGCTGGCTCTAGCACAGGTATGAGTTTGGGAAATATCCATCTCCCACAATTTAATGGGAAAAATTATGACTACTGGTCAATAACTATGAAAGCTTTATTTACCTCACAAGAGTTATGGGAATTAGTTGAGGATGGCTTTGAAGAGCCAGCAAATGAAGTAGAATTTCTTCTTTTAACTCAGGCAGAAAGGGAGTCACTGAAGAACAATAAGAAGAAATATGCCAAGGCTCTTTTCTTCTTGTATCAAGCAGTGCATGAGAGCGTGTTTCCAAGGATAGCAGCAGCTAAGAAATCCCAAGAAGCATGGGAAACTCTCAAGACAGCTTATCAAAGCATGGATAAGGTGAAGACATCAAAACTTCAGTTGTTGAGGAGAGACTTTGAGACTCTCTGTATGAAAGAGTCAGATAATATTGACTCATTCTTCACTCATGTGATTGGAATGGTCACACAAATAAGATCTCATGGAGAGACTCTTGAGGACAAGAGGATTGTTGAAAAACTCTTGAGAAGTTTACCCTCAAGATTTGATGTGATTGTCACCACCATAGAGGAGACTAAGGATCTCACAAAGTTTTCAATGGATGAACTACATGCATCACTGATGACTCATGAACAGAGATTGAGTAGGAATGAAAACTCATCTCTTGAACATGCTTTTAAGACCCAGATGTCTTTCGTAAGAGGAAGAGGGCAAGGAAAAGGAAGAGGAAGAGGCAGAAGCCAGAACAGAGGTGGAAGGAACAGTCCAGCAAATGCTCAAGGAAGGGGCAGCAATCCAAATCAGCATCAAGGCCAAGGCAACCAGCAAAATGGACAACAGAATGATCAAGGACAAAGGTATGATAAATCCAATGTTCAATGTTACCATTGTAAGAAATATGGTCATTATGCTAATGAATGTAGAAAGAAGAAACAAGGTATGAGAAGTGGAACTAGTGAAAATTTCACAAGAGAAAATAGCAGCCAAAACAACTTGTTTTTAGCTTGTAATATGGATGAAGAAAAGAATGAGGATTTATGGTTTCTAGAATCCGGTTGTAGTAACCATATGACAGGAAACATAGCCATGTTTTCTATGTTATGGAACTGATAGCAAAGTTTCTGTTATGGGAAAAGGAGATGTGAATGTTTTAACAAGATTAGGTGCAAAGAAATCCATAGCAGATGTTTATTATGTTCCTGGAATGAAGTGTAATCTCTTAAGTATTGGACAGCTTGTCCATAAGGGGTATAATGTTTTCTTTGATAATGATGTTTGTACCATCATGGATAAACCACCCAGCAAAGTATGTATTTCTGAAGTGAAGATGACAAGGAACAGGATGTTCCCTCTCAGAATGAGAGTAGACTTGAAGAATGGTGAAGAGAAAGCAGCAGTTACACAGGAGACTTACCAAAGCGAACCAAAAGATGATAATTGGTTATGGCACTTGAGATTCGTACATCTCAACTTTGGAGGTCTTAATTTGTTGAACAGAAAAGGAATGGTAAGTGGTTTACCATTGATAGAGAAACCAGACAGCCTTTGTGAAGGTTGTATTCTTGGGAAACAACACAGAGAAAGTTTTCCTTCCGGGAAAAGCATAAGGGAAAAAGCACCCTTAGAGATTGTCCACTCAAATGTATGTGGACCGATGCAAACTCCATCACTTGCTAGCAGCCACTATATCTTAACTTTTATAGATGATTTTACAAGAAACACTTGGGTTTACTTTTTGAAAAACAAAAGTGAAGTGTTTGAAAAATTCTGCAATTTCAAAGCACTTGTTGAGAACCAGAGTGGGCTGCATATCAAAGTCTTAAGGATTGATAGAGGAGGTGAGTATATATCTAAATTTTTTCTACTGTTTTGTAGAGAAAATGGTATTCAAAAGAAGTTTACAACTAGATATACTCCGCAGCAAAATGGAGTAGCCTAAAGGAAGAACCGAACCATAATGGACATGGCGAGGAGTATGTTAAAGGCAAAGCATTTGCCTAATGATTATTGGGCTGAAGCTGTACACTGTGCAACATATATTTTGAACAAGTACCCTACAAAAGCAGTTATGAACAAAGTGCCAGAAGAGGCATGGAGTGGCACAAAGCAAAGTGTCACACACATGAAGGTTTTTGGATGTGTGGCTTATGCACACATTCCGGATCAGCTAAGAAGGAAGTTGGAAAGTAAGGGGGAGAAATGTATTTTCATTGGATACAGTGAGGAATCCAAGGCATACAGGTTATATAACCCATCTACCAAGAAGTTTATTGTGAGCAGGGACATTCAGTTCATTGAAGATGAAGCTTGGGATGGAAGCATAGAGAAAACAGTGAATGTAAAACACTGTTTATCTCATGATGAAAATGAAGATGAGTTGGCTGAAATACATCCCCAAACAGCAACACCAACAAGAGAGCAGCAAAGCACACCCTTGAGGAGAAATGAAAGTGCTTCTCCAAGCACACCGCAAGGAGGAAATTCAAGTGCTTCTTCGAGCACTTGTACACCTACTGAAAGAGGTAAGAAATTCAGAAGTTTGAAAGATATTTATGAAAAAGATATAGCTAATGAAGGTATCAATTCTTTCTTTGCTTTATATTTTCATGTTGACGATCCTGTTCATTTCGAAGAAGCTATCAAGGATGAGAAATGGATAGAAGCCATGGATGAGGAAATAAATGCCATAGAGAGGAACAAAACTTGGGATTTGGTTGAACTCCCAAAAGGTAAAGATGTCATTGGTGTTAAATGGGTCTACAAGACCAAGAGTAATGTTGAAGGAAAGATAGAGAGACACAAGGCAAGGCTTGTCGTCAAAGGTTATAAACAGAAACATGGGATAGATTATGAGGAAACTTTCGCACCGGTTGCAAGAATGGAAACTGTGAGAGCAGTGTTGTCCATAGCAGCACAAAACAAATGGAAAGTTTACCAAATGGACGTGAAGTCAATATTTATAAATGGAGTGTTAATGGAAGAGGTTTACATTGATCAACCTCTCGGCTATGAGAAGAAAGGCCAAGAGCACAAAGTATGCAAGCTGAAGAAAGATCTTTATGGGCTGAAGCAAGCGCCAAGAGCGTGGTATGGTAGGATAGATTCATATCTACTGGAAAATGGATTTGAGAAGTGTGAGGGAGAACCCACCCTCTACATCAAAGAAAAAGACGGTAAAATCTTGATTATAGTCTTGTATGTTGATGATGTTATTTTTACAGGTAATGATGATTGCCTTATTGAACATTTCAAAACAGTCATGAAAGAAGAATTTGAAATGACTGATATGGGTTTGTTAAGATACTTCTTGGGAAATTGAAGTAGAACAAGATGAAAGTGGGATTTTCATCTCACAGGCAAAGTATGTTAATGAGGTACTTGAAATATTTAACATGCAGGAATGCAAAGCAGCAATGACTCCCACAGTGATGGGATTAAAACTCAGCAGAGAGGACAACAGCAAGGATTTTGATCCTAGTCTTTACAAAAGCATAGTTGGCAGCCTCATGTATTTGACTGCAACTAGGCCGGACATAATTCATGATGTTAGTTTGATTTCCAGGTTCATGGAAAAGCCAAAGGATACACATTGGCAAGCAGCAAAAAGGATTTTGAGGTATGTTAAAGGTACTAAAAGGTTTGGTATTTTTTATACTACTTCAGAATGTTTAGATTTAGTTGGACACACTGACAGTGATTGGGCTGGAAGTGTAGATGATTGGAAGAGCACTTCCGGTTATGTTTTTCATATGGGTTCAGGAGCCATTTCATGGGCTTCTAAGAAACAACCCATTGTAGCATTTTCTACAGTAGAGGCGGAATATGTGGCAGCTACGGCAGCAGCATGTCAAGCAGTTTGGATGCGGAAAATGTTGAGAAGCTTATGTCAAGAACAGGTAAAAGGGACAATGATTTTTTTAAAAAATAGCTCAGCTATTGCATTGTCTAAAAATTATGTTTTTCATAAGAGGACTAAACACATTGACACCAAGTTTCACTTCATACGTGAATTGGTTAACAATGGTGAGATATTTTTGCAACATTGCATAACGGAGGATCAGTTTGCTGATATCCTCACAAAGCCACTTGTGCAGAAAAGCTTTGAACATTTCAGGAAATGCATGGGTATGTAGGAAAACCCAGCAGTGGAAATTAAGGGGGAGTGTTGGAATGTAATTTCCAATCGCAGGCGGCAGCACAACAGCAATGAAGATCGACGGTAAAGTGCGAGCACGTCGACAGGGATTGACGGATTACGGGAGGATAACTCGCTCGACGGTTAATGGAAGGCGACCCCCCGCATTTGACTTGACAGTTGGGCGTTGACCCAAAATATGTGGCTGTGGTTTATTACGGGGGCTCACCCATTTGATGGGTACGGGTAGAACCATACCCCCCGCAACCACCAGCTTGTGGTGGCTCCGCCCACACACCGCCAGTGCGCCACCAAATCCGCCACCGCTGCCAGCAAATCAAATTTGACATAAATTTTTTAAACGGTGCTGATAGAAATTTTTAATGCCATTTATGAAATTTGTAAGCAGTGATATTTTGGGTAATTATTGTCAACAAATGACATTAATTATTTTTAGATATTTTGTTTATAAATATACAACAGAGAGGTAATGTAAATTTTTTTAACACACAAAATGTAACGCACAACAATGTTTTTTGAATATTAAAAAGACAGTGAGAGTGATATGCACAGCAGTGCATTGTTTAAAAAAAAAAAAAGATAGAGCTGAATTAAAATTACACACAGCAGTGTATATTTTAAAAACAGTGAGTTGATTTTGATTGAAAAAAACAGAGACAGTGAATGAGAAATTCACAGCAGATTTTTTTTAAAGAGACAGAGAGGAGTTTTTTTTTTTTGGAGCTATGATTTGAAGGAGTCCAGCAATTGTAAATCCCTCTCTGATTGAGGAAGAACTTGTAAACAATTTTATGAAATAAATTTTGTGTTATAGAGTTGAAATTCTGTTTTCTGTAGAGTGATATTTATTTCTCTGTGTTAAAGAGGGAGAATTCTAGAATTTTCAAATTTCCAACATAGGGGGCACTCTTTTCATTTTTTGAATGAAAGGCAGGTAGTGGCATAATATCACATAAACAAATCTGACCAGAGCTGGCACTAGTACCACCCATAAGACTCCCACCATGCTTGCTTGAATTATGTGAAATGGGTGTATGAGTATAACAAAATAAAAGGAAGCAGCGCGTACAGTGGAGAAGAAAAGGATAAGTGTGGAATAAAAAGGAGAAGAGGCCAGGGCCGAGGGAACTCCAAGACTCTAACCAGGAAATTTGTTGAAGTACGAGCAAATTTAAATATGTGAAGCTGGCAGTTTTATAAGGCCGTCTCAAAAGGTGGACGTCAGATTTGGACGTCGGATTTGACGTGCTAGAAGGGGTTTTCATCGAGACTACCAACCAGTAGAACAGTGATATTTTGAATTTATTGAGGGTCAACGTACATTAAAATAATAAAGCAGGGCAGAAAGGGTTTATGGCATGTAGAACACATTTGTTATTTTTATTTTTGGTATTGAAAACATATATTTATATGATATTATGTTTCTTTATATATATGTTATTATTTTTCTAATAAATGTTACTTATTTGTGTGTTTATCAAACTCTATATTGAATATGGAAAGAATTAGAGATGTTTTTTATATTTTGAATTAAAAAAAAAACATAAAAAATTTAATTTTTTTCTTTTTTTATACATTTTTTTAAAGTCAAAATCTATTATTTAACTTGAATATTAAAATATTTTATTTATAACTTCATTAATTATTTTTTTCTATTACTAAAATTTTTCAAATGTTGTATATTGAATCCATATTAAAAACAAAATAAATTACACATCTCCATCACAATAGAAAATGAAATTATAATATTTTTTATTTTTATTTTTATTTATTTTATTTTTCTTTATATAAATTTTATATAAAAGTATGTTATTTAATATGGAAAATTTATGGTTGACCCTAAAATATTTTTTGTTATATATATATATATGTTATTTAATATGGAAAATTTATGGTTGACCCTAAAGTATTTTTTGTTATATATATATATATATATATATATATATATATATATATATATATATATATATATATATATATATATATATATATATATATATATATAATTGCATGTCAACTAAACATAAAATGAATCACACATTATAGAATCAATAATATTATTTTTACAAGTCATTTGTGAACACCATATTAAGTAGTGAAAAATTAGATATCTCTCATTAATACTAAAAATTATAAATTAAAATCAATATACTTTGAGTTATTTTCTCTCTATATATAAAGTTGATGTAAAATTAAGGTGGAAATTGAAGTATTTTATTTATGACGAACATTGATTTTTTTTGTTATTAACATTAAATGATCTCATACTTAGCTGTAAATATTAATTTTTTTGTTATCCTCAATGTTTGAACTGTCGCTTGAGGAGCCGCCACTAGAGGAATCTAACTCAGTGATCACAATCTTCCTAGGCCACACTAGCCCACCAAACTGAGGTTTGAACCTAGTTTGCCTTGCCTAGGAGCCCCATCCTCAACAGATTGTGCTAAAATTATATATAAAATCAAATATTTTAAATTATTTTTTTCTTATATTTTCAGTTACAATGTGAATGAGAATTGTAATTTATTCCATTATTAATATGGAGTTCATATATAATATTTAAAATATTAAGAACAAAAATTAATATTAATAATAATAATAAAAATATTAAGAGAAAAAATTTATATTAATAATAATAATAAAAATATTAGAACAAAAATTAACATTGATAATAATATTTTTTTTTAATGTAGGTTAAAAGATTTTAATATCACATATGTGTTTAAGATGTTGATGGTTAATGTTCATTGAGACCAAACTTTGGTCTATCAGACCTAAAGATATATAACATTTATAAAACATTTTATTAGTGTGTTGTTCAAAAGTAGCATAGATCCATTTTAACTCCATATTTACCAAGTACCGAGAGGAATCAAATCTATTGAGGTGAAAACTTACCTTCAAGTTTTGAACTCAAAAAATGATTTGCATCTTTAAGAACTTGTGTTGAAAATATCAGTATCGGAAAAATATCGGCGAGGGTCCATAAAACATCTTATTGGCAATATCGGCAATAATATCGAAAAAATATCAATAAACATAAAAATGAATAATATATTCATTTTTTTTTTTATAGATATTTTTAGACATATAAAGCAATAACAACATGAAATAAACAAATTGGCACATAATATGAGGAAAGAAAGTTAATATATTATTATTATTATTATTATCATCCAATTTTAAGGTCACAACCAAGCTAGACACCAAATTGATGTATGAGACCTCCTTGTTTGTGGGACAAGGGACCCACCTCCATGCATCAATTTGACTGCTAAGTCTACGAATGCATACATACTCTACCCCCCTATAGTTTTGAACATGTTACCTCTGAGGAGGAAACACATGCTCTTAACCATGTAGTGGGTGTAAAATAAAAATGATACATTAAAGGCGATACCAAATCTGTTGAACCCTCATAATTGTCCAACAAAGGGCTCAAATGTGGAGAACCAATACAAAATAACATCACATATATAAAAGTATCTCATCATCCTGAGTTATATGTAGAAAACATAACAAAAGTAGGAACTCCATATGTGAAATCAATTCCCTCTCCCCTTTTATGGGAAAACATGATGAGTTGTTTGTTAGGCTTGGCCGTAGCAGTAGAAGGCCCTGCCCCTGCCCCCGCACCTAATGTCAAATAATGACTCTTGGGTATGGATTTTTTCTCTCCTATATCTATAGAAGATGGGGCTAACGATGATGCTTCCACAATCTCCTCCTCCTCTTCCTCTTACTCCTCCTCCTCGTGTTTCTCCTTCCCCGAGTCCTCCTCTTGCTGCCCCTATTCTAATGGTTCCTCTGGATCTAACCATAAAGGTGAATCCTCCAATATGGGCATCTAAAACTCCACCCTCCACTGAGATAATACACCAATATTGTCTAATGAAATGACATTTTTATCCATTGGTGCTTCTATTTGCTTCACTCGAAGCTAGATATTGTAATTCACATACACTAAATCATTGAGGCATGAGAACTCCAACTTGTAAGAGTGCCAAAAACACTAATGAGTCTTGAATCTTGACACTTGAGGGTCATAACTTAAAATTAAAATTAAAATACATGTAATTTCTCAATTGAAGGCTGAATCTCAAATTTATAGATGTTTCCCTTTTTTAGTGTATTTTATCAAATACACTCCAATTGTGCTCATACCCTCAAGAGCTACATGTTTGAATTAGGAGTTTTATGGCCAATGGTGCCCTTACACCATATCTTCGCCACCAAATATCTAAAACAAAATAAATAAAAATAAAAAAAGTCAAAAACTTAAAACATAATTAAACTTTAAAATAAAAGTTGCATAATTGAATTTTAATAATCTAGAATTATAAATAAGTAAATTATAAATTGAAAATTATAATGAGTGATGACATGTCACTTACGTGAAATGAACAAGGTCATTTCCATAATATCTTCATCAAATCCAAATAGGCCAACAAGATCCCTATAAAATGGTATCTCACAATTGAATTTGCTACGAAGCTTAGGATCTGGTACCATCCTCTGAATATAGGAATGGAGCCCTTCCATCAACTCACCATCAAAATCAAAGGCATATTTGTATGAAAATGTGGGGTTCAGGAAGAGTGTTGTTGCATGAATGGGTCGATGAAGCATCTCTTTCCACCGACTATCAATCACCTCCCATAACATAATTTGTTTATTAAGCCCAAAAAAACCCTTGTATGCATAGTAAGAACGATTGGCCTCCTTGGACCTATCCATGGTCTCATACAAATAATCCATTGCATGCTTGTCCTCATATACCAATATTAGAACCTTTATTATAGGTTCTTTAACAGAGCACACTTCTTCTACTCCCAGAAAAAATGTGTCAATGTACAACATTTTTGCAATGGATCTCCCGTATTGTCTCCTGTTGTATCTACAATCACAACACTAATCAGAAACAAACATTTGCTTCAACTCAAACTGCCATTGAAGCAAAGGATGAAGAGTAATAAAATTGGTGTCAAAACATGTGATTGCAGGACATCACAACTCCTTGTTTCTGGTGTATCTCCTCATCAGGCTAAGAACAAAAGCATGGTTATATATAAACTTGGGGGCACTCCTAGCCATATCAATCACCTCCTTGATGAAGGAGAATTTCCCCGTATCCTCAAGCACAAATTGATACAATGTGTTGCACATGGAGTCCAAAACAATGTGCGGTACCTCTCCATAAGCATGCTGCTGGAAAACACATAATTATCTACATTATCTTTTATGACTTGCACCACATTATGCACACCAATCTCATGAATTAACCCATATATCAACTCACATGCCATTGTGGCATCTTTTATATGTGTTGATGCATCCACTAATTTAATAAAAATGGCACCTTTAGGATAATGTACCAAGAAATTTA
Source organism: Pinus albicaulis (assembly GCA_034641835.2). Classification (NCBI taxonomy): domain Eukaryota; kingdom Viridiplantae; phylum Streptophyta; class Pinopsida; order Pinales; family Pinaceae; genus Pinus; species Pinus albicaulis. The sequence continues at coordinate 355,938,253 of CM076579.1, forward strand.
GAAGGGTCCTACCCTTCCTATCTGTCCAACCATTAGACATCACTGTGCATCCAAACACTTCCCATGTTTGTTTCAACTCTGCCAATCTGGAGTTGATGTCCTACTTTTCTACTTAAAGGATTGGCCCCTGTAACTCCTCATATGTTTCAATTTTGTACCCTATGCCCACAACAAAAATAACATCACACAATGGCTACTAAATTAGATTGGTTTTGGTTATGCTGAGAGGTAAGTCGCTCCAGAAAAGACACCTCCCCATAACTCTAATTAATTCTTGTTTTTTTTCTGGTAAACTGATTTTATAGAAGGTCATGCTCCATGTCTTATTCGTAGAACAAAAAATGATAATCTCCCTTTCCCAGTAACATTAGCACTGGGAGGTGATGCTGTGGAGCCCCTCCCACTATCCTCAGCCTCCAAATCAAAAAAAGATATCTCGAAAGATCTACCTACACGTTCAAGCTTGTTTTTTTCGGCCTCTTCCTTCTTTATGTCTTTTTCATCATTGCTTCAAGATATTTTTGTATAAGCTTCTCACTAGAAACCTTACAAAGCCCAACATCATGTCCAAGGAGTCTAGCTAGCCAGATGGTATTTTCAATCGCATAACCCCTCCTGTCATATTGGTCCCACACAATTTTCATGATAGATATGCATGATTTGTCCCACCATTAGACTCTCCATACTCCCAAAATGGGTCCAAGGCTTTTTTCATATTTGTAGTGAACTAATTCAAACCTAGCGCACCAAAAAAACAAAAAATTGGCATTAAACACCCATACGCAAAAAATAATAAGTAATAACCACCTCATTTTTTATTTTTTTTACTACATTATTTGCAATTTGAATGAAAAATGACAATAAGAGGGTGCACAAGAAAGTTTACAAAAAATGAAGCTTGTTGTCCAAATATGGAGAAAACACTTGCATTGGTTCATGGGCATGAACATTATAGTAAATGGAAAAAAATAAGAAGAAGAAAAATGTTGGTTGGAAAAGAGGCAAACAAACATAACCCCAAATCTATGAAAAAAATCATTAACGTAGGGGTTTTTAAGAACATACATGTTAATGGAAGAAATGAAGTTTGTGTCACTGTTCTTCAATCTTGATCCACAAAAAATTCTTAGTTGCTTGTAATCCCTCCTTGACAACCACCACAAAGCTGTTCCCCTTCCTTCTCCAAGAATTAGAAACCAAAATGAGCAAATGAAACAACAACAAAAAAATTTCTAGCCGTGACCCAGCGTGCCTGGTGATTTTTAAGGTCGTAGCATGATTTTTTGCCGAAATGTCAGCGATATTTCAGAAATATTGCGACATTTTGCCGAAATATCGTGATATTTTGAGAAATATTGTGATATTTTCAGACAAATTAATATTGCGATATTTTTCTTAGCGATATTTCAACTTGCCGAAAATATCGCGATATTTTTGAATATTGCCAATATTATCAACTTTGTTAAGAATCCGTCTTTGTGTTGGCTGTTAGCCACCCATAAAATTCTGTCATATCAGATGGTGGCTAAATAATGTTGGATAGCCTCCAAGAAACAATTTCATAATTAAAATTGCTGATACTTGAAGACTTTTTGATAATGTCCTATCCTTGGTTAATATTCACTACTGTTTCAATTCAGAACTCAGAAATCCTGCTGATTTCTAAAGCCAAAGTACTGCTGCAAGGGACCCCTTTTCCCCTCCCTTATCCAAATCTAATCTCAGTTTCTTTTCTCCATCTCCCTCGAAAACCCCTCAACTTCATGATTCCTCCTTTTCCTTCATTTAAATTCATTTCCTAAAGGTCTAAGACTCACTCTTGACCTTGCCGGAACCCTCATTTCCCTTTAAAAACCATAGAAAACGCACATTTTCTATGCGCTGGACTTCAGCCCCTCAGGCTAAGCCCCTACCCCTTTTTTTCGCCATGTGCCCAACCGCTGAAACCAAACGCTGTGATCATTGGGCGCTTACTCATTTTTCTCCGCCTGAAACATCAAAAACCTTTGAAAATGGGGTTTTATTTAAATCTCAAAGTTTTCTGCCCACGAAAATTATGAAATAATCTTGACCGTCGATATGCTCCATAGATCGGACGACGCGGCACACAACTTATTGAGTGGACCCCCCGGCCATACGTCACTTCTCAAACCTGCTTGGTTTTTCCACACCGCCTTTGTGCGAAAGGTGGTTTTAACCCGACAGCCAGCGATTCCATACGCTGGCTGCTACGCGTCCTCTCTACTTTTCCAAAACCGCCACATAAAGTAACTCCCCCACGCATTATCTGTCAGACCATGACCGCCCAGTGGAATCAACAATAGCCGCCCGATCTGGGCCCTCGCATCCAACGACTGTCATTCGTTGAAGTCACCCGCCCTTTAATCAAGCTGCATACTGTTTAGCCGGGCCCTGGCGCAACTAAGAATCTATCTCCACCGTCGATCTCTGTAGATGGACGGTCCACCTTCAATTTCCTGATTCCATTACTCAATCCACCTTTTTCCTCCGCTAACTTTCCAAATCACTATTGATCTTTGATCACAGTGCGATCAATGGTTCCGATCGTCCCGTTTCTCCCGCATGCCCTCCGATGCAGATTTTCCCATATAAACGCATGATTTTATAATTTTGTTTGAATTTTGCAGGTTTTAAAATTCTTTCGCCATGTCTGAAGAAGATCCAAAGGACGAGGGTGATGAATCCCGTTCTTTCGATTTAACAAAGGAAATCGACCACAGGGTGTAGAACTGTGTTGTCAACAAGGTTTCATGAGCCGTTGACGCAGCATGTCCTTGTCGAATCTGGAAAACATCAAACAAACTTAGAAAAAGAGTATCAGAAAGCAGAAATGGATCAGAGCAGGAGTTTAATGGACAGATTGGAAGGGATTACGGCTAAGAAGGCCATCAGAAGCCTAATCTCCCAGCCTAAAACACAGCTTAAAACGAAAACCTAAAAGTGTTTATCAGACATAATGCCTCCACCACCATATCTGAGGCAAATTGATTCCTCAACCATCACAACGCCACCTGTGCCTCAAAGGATTCAATCAGGAGCTGGATTTATTGATCACGATCATATTTTTGCCTCGACACAGCCAAAGAAGTCACTTCCGCCAGGGCCTTCAATGTAAAGAATATCTGCAGAGTTACTTCAGACTACCTGTGCCTCAAAGGTCAACAAATACTCCTACCCAGCTTAAAATCATGAGTGAAAATTAATTAATACGGTGAAAACCTCTCCTGTTTCTTCATTTAGCATCCCAAGGGCCAATGGGCCATTTAAATCCTGTATTAATTGTAATTGAGATCTTTTTCAGATCTCACCTCCTCATATTTCTATATATACCATAGCAGAGATGAGTGAAGTGTTGGTTGGTTTTTGGTTGTTGTTTTATCACAAGTTGTAACATTGAAACTCTCGGAAATAAATATACAAGTCTATTGAAGTTGAAAAACAAATTGCAGTCTTGGATGTCTTGATGATGTTGTTGCATGCCCGTTCCTTAGAAGGCTCTATCATTGGATTCATGAGCTTGGTTGTCGGTGAAGTATTCTAACTGTTTAATGTTATCTCATGTTTTCATTATGTTTCATAATCTCTTAATACAGTAGGCTGAAAGTTTTAGGCTAAGAAATGACTCCTGGAAGCACCTTAGACCTGTTCACCCTTCACTATTTTATGTTTTCTTCTGCTGAAGTATTTTAGAGGCTTTAAACCTTCTCTTTAGTCTTCATGCTTGTTTATTTCCTTAATAGCTAAAATAGTTGGTTTCAACATGATTTATGGTTCTCCCTACTTGTCTACCATCACTTGAAAGTTGTTATTGAAGTCTCCCTTTGAAGTACCATTGTCTTAAGTTAATCAAAGAGGTTGGTTTTGATCGTACCCTTTGCCCCTGCTTGAACAGTTGTTTTGAAGGTCTTTATAGTTGCAAGCATAGATGTTATTTAGGTTTTCCCTCTTCTATGTATGCAGCTATGAGTGAATCTTTTATGTTTTCTAAGTCCTTTAAAATAAAATCTTTGAGGAAATAGGGAGTTCCCCGAATCTTAGATTTCATTTTAAAAGTTGTCTTGAAGTCATTATTTGCTTAAAGAATGTCTGTGGAATTTATGGTTAGCCCTGTCTATCAAATATTTCTTTATTGTTAAGTTATGTTTTCAAGTTCCCTTTTTTGAGAATTAATTTTCTCTTTCCAAAACATTAATGTCCATCTCATTCCAAAATAAAGGATCCTGTGGCCAAGTTAAATTTTCCCTTTGATATCCCATATCCCTTGAAGATTTTTTCATGACCTTATTTTGACTCCATTGCCCAATGAACCAGATATTTCCTCTTTCTGTCTATCTTTCCTAGACCTTTCATATTATGTTGTATCAACTCAACCCAACCAAACAAACATCTGCACTTAATAACTAGTCTAAAATCCATAATCAAAGAAAACAAGATAAACCTTTGCAAACAAATATTTGAGAGATCCCTCTCTGAGAACAGGAGGAATAGATCCTGGAACTCTAAAGATTGGTTCTGATGTTGCCTTGTCTTTTGATTGGCCAAACTGTCAAAACACGGGAGACCTAACATTGACTAGATCTAGAGTTAAGATAAATCTATACTAGTTTATTAAAAGCTCAAAATTTTTACTTAATCACATCATCTCGTTTATTAAAATCTTATTTAAGTGTTCTTCATTCCAAGAATAATATTAATATTTAATGTTATATTAATTTATAATATCTAATACTTTAATATAGTATTTAATGTCAATTGAGTATATGAGGTAGTTTGGAGGGTTTAGTGATAACTTCTTTGCCTCGGTTCAAGCCTCATTATGACATGATGCTCCATTGGGGGCCTACAGGTTATCTTTACTATATAGTATGTTGACTATATAAATATTCCTTGATTCTCGAGAATAACAAGAAATTAATATAATATTTAAAAATATACTATTATATAATATCCAATTACAATATTTAAAAAATAATATTGAAGATTTTAAACCTTGTTGGTGATTGCACAAAGATAAATGTGTAATGATTTTGGATGGTTACTCCAAGAATTAGGTAATGATTTTGGATTGTTACTCTATTCGAATGTTGGAGTCATGGGGGCGTCACCGATAAAGCAATATTATATCACGTGCGTTCATATTGAGGTAATTTTTTTTTAAAAAGCCCAAAACATTATATTGGACATATAAGTATGTGTTAGAGGGTTTTTTTTTTATTACATAGGGAATATAAATATTTTAGGGTATTTATTATTGATTTATTTGGCCAAATGGTTGGTTTTGCGAGCATGTCAAAAATAAAAATAGCGCGTCCTACAGTTTTGCCATTCGAGCACATTTCATTGCACAGGACCATTGCCATTTGCATTCAGATTAAATAGAGGTCATCATTGGAATTCGATTCATCATATATTTAGCATAGGTCGACCACGAGTTTTTCCATTGCAACACATTCGATTCAGCACATTGCCATTTGATTCAGCAGAGATTTAGATGGCCGCACCATTTCCATTCGATTCCGCAGAGGCAGATGGGCATTGTAGACATCGGAGGCGGATGGTCACCATTGCAGATAGCAGAGGTGGATGGACTAGGGTTTATAGAGGAGGCGGACAAATTTGAGATTCACAAGCCAACTCTCTTGTCTCTATTGTAGCTGTTGGTGATATCCGCTAGTGAGTCGAAGTTTTGAAGCTATGCATGTAATTTAATTCATATAAGATATCTCTCTAATAATAAATGCAGATTGCTATTTGCATATCCCTATCATAGGTATCTCTCTCATATAATAGGCATTGTTTTTTGCATCTTGACTGTTCTTAGACCTGCATAGGCAAGCTTAATAAATTCCTATATATGTGTTTCTGTTTACTAGACCTAAATGCCAGTTCTAAGGTCCTTGCATTTTTTTCTTTTAACTTGATAAATTCTAACCAAAGAGCTTATAAGTTGAAAATACAATTGGGTTGTTGTCCTGATCGGTGGGAATTTACCAGAACTAACCCAGGTTGTATTCCTAGCTCTCTTTGTAATGGCTTACATGAGGGTCACGTTGTATGAGTAGGGCTACCCTAACTAATGGTATGGGTAGGGCTTCCCTAACTAATCGCTTTTACAACTCATCCCCTACCCTTTTTTTGTGGGGGAGTGCCAAGTATGACAGAGATCACTATGAACAAAATGACTTTGACAACTCACCCCTAGCCTTTTGTGGGGAGTGCCAAGGATCATTGAGATCACTATGAACAAAATGGCTAAAGGTAACGTTTTAGGCCTCGGCCCTAGGGAAAGGAGATATTTGCCATGTGAAACTCCCATGCAGGGATACACCCACCTTACCCTTTTAGGTTTTGCAGTTTTGGTTCCTAGTGGGTTTTAAACTTGTGAGACAGCCTTGAAGCATCAATGTATGTCCTTGTGGATTTTGAACTTGTGGCACAACTCGGTAGCATTAGTTCATATAACCAGAGAAGATCATAATCGTAGGCTCTTAACACACAAAGAGAACATTATCACCAAAGTGTTTAAGCCATAAGTTTATGTAGCTCAATATATATGTGCATGAGTGTTTCACATTAGCATAACTCAAGGATTAGCATAGAGGATTGGTCCTAAAGGTTTTAGTGAAATTTCCTCATGTCCTCGTAGATTTTTTATATATACTGGGTCCGTTTGAAGTTAAAAACCCTAGTATGTTAAGAACTACATGAATACGGTTAGTAGTGTAGTCAATATTTCTTTAAAATCCAGTGTGAATATTATTAGGCTCCTACAAATGTTTCGAGGAATTTACTTTCGGTGGATTCATGGGGCTATTGTTTTGCAGGGGCTTTGTTTGGATTCTCTCAACTAAAAGTGGTGGAGGTTGGTTTATCAGCTTCAATGAAGGTTATGGAAAAATAATCAGATAACTCTAGTTGTACAGTAGATTCTAGCTCAGGGAGAAACAAAACTACTGACATTGCCCCTCCCCCTTCCTTGAAAGGAAACATCACTAGTACAAGCTCGGAAAAGGCCATTGCCACAGCCATCAAAGCGCTTACAAATAGTACTACTGTAGTAAGTGCCACACCAGGTCAGAGTTGGTGTGTAGCCATCAGCGGTATAGTTGATTCAAGGTTGCAGACTGCCCTGGATTATGCCTGTGGACTTGGAGGAGCAGACTGTGGACAAATCTAGCAAGGAGGCTCTTGTTTTATTCCTGGCAGTGTTTTTTCTCATGCTTCATATGCTTTTTACAATTACTACCAAAAGAATGGGATGGCACCAGGAACCTGTGATTTTGCAAGTAATGCAGTAATCACTACTACAGATCCAAGTAAGTGGCATTTTAAATATTGTCATCATTATTTTATTTAGAATTTTCTTCCTGTAAGTAGGTAGAATTTTTTAGGGGAACACTTTAAGTCGGTAGGTTCTGTAAATGGTATTTTCCAATGTGGTTTTGAACCTTTGACCATGTCAATGGCTCTTTCCTTGGTGTTGAAAAGCCCTGTAATTAGGATCAAATAAAACATATGATAGCCCTAACCAATTTTTTTAATAATGAAAAAGTAATCCCTGAATGTAATTTTAAAAAACTCAAGGTGGAAAGGAAGTTAAGCATCAGTGAAAAATGCTCTCTACATAATCTAGGAAGTTATTGATCTCACCACCTCGTATTCCATCTGTCGCAAGTATGAGTTAAGTTTTCTGGAGTTGTTCTTGTTTTCCACCCTTATGATCAAGTTAAACATACTAGTGTGGATTGCTATCTCCACCACTCCCTTCCTCAAGCTGCACTTTGTCCAACACTGCCCTCAACTGATGGCTTCTCTACTATTGAGCTTCTTTCCCTTGTATGATGGGAACCCTTAACAGGCATATCTAGAAGTGTATGTTTCTATCTCCATCAGCTAGTTGAAAACAGAGCAAGATGTGGAACCTTCTTTAATTTGTATCATACTAACAAATCTCCTTCTTCTTATGTATGTAAAATAGAGGGTTCCTCGGGGCAAGGAGGTCAGTCTATAGAATAGATCTTATTATGCAAATAATTCACCTTCATATAAATTCATTGGAGTTGTCCTGAAGCATATGTGAAGTATACTTTGTGTGTTTGTGTGTGTGTGTGTATATATATATATATATATATATATAGGATCTGACAGAGCTATTTAGGAAACCTTCTTTTGAAATTTAAAGGTTGTGCTATGAAATTTCCTTCGATCTACTAGCATTTATAACGATGTGATGATCTCTCTTTCCCATGAACCATGACTTAAAGAAAAATTCAAAGAATTGTTACTCAATATTTCTCAATTACACCACCATGGGTTAATTACAAGAGTGACGTAAGGTTACACCCTGTACAAAGTTCAAACAACCTTATGTTTTTTTAGACTGTTAAGTAAGGACTTTTGGATTTCAGTGAGTTTGTCCAGAATCCAGATAACCTGGGTCAGGTAGTTGATTGTCCATGTACCTTCATGTGCATGGATTTATAATCTACTTTACTCATGGGGTATCTCTTATATGCCTATTTTGACCTATTCACTTCTCTGTTCAAGCCAACTAGCCTTTAATGTTGTATTTGCATTGATATTGAACATGCAGAAAATTACTCCATATATCTTGAATTATTTGGTTTTTCTGACTTTGGGTGCAATATTCTTGCCATTCATTCAGATGGCGACAGGCCTAAGGGAGTGAATACTGTCAAGTACATAGTAGGCTTCATTTGCATTGTTGCAGCTTCTGCAATCTATCGGCTGCTTCTTCCATTGATGCAGCTTATATTCAATGTGGTTACAAAGAAGGAGACCTTTACAGTGGTTATGTAGATGCAAATTTTCACATCCATAGTTGCTACTGTGGTATGCGTAGTTGGATTGTTTGTTATTGGGGAGTTTAGAGATATGAAAAATGAGGATGAGAAGTTCACAATGGGGACAGTTTCCTATTATATGACATTGATATGGTCTGCAATAGGTTGGCAGGTTTGTTCTGTTGGTAGAATGGGTTTGATATTTTTGGGGTCTTCCTTGTTCTCAAATGTGATTATAACTATGTCCCTCCATAATGAATCTAGCATTGGGGCCAAATCTCTTGCGGGAATTTCTCACATTAAATTAAATAAGATCAAAACAATAAAAATTAAATTAAATGATCAAGACATTTTTCCATTTGACGAATCAGTTGCTTCCCAGCCTAAGACGGATGTACCTAGGAAAGGACAGTTAAAAACATAGTACAGAATAAGCATTTAGCTCCTGAGACCATTCCATAGGTTGTTGCACCCACTTTACCTCTTGGTCCACTAGTAAGTTTCGATGTTGCACAATAATTATTGAAGGTGAGGATCCTTGTTCCTCTAGTTGACTTGTTTATGATTTTTGGGTAGAGATGCACTATTATGCAATCAATAGCTATGCTATCAAATGTACCTAAGATCGTCATCGGACAAGCCTACAAAGAGTATATAAAACATAGATAAGCATCATTAGAAATACCAGGTAAATCTGAAAAGTGAATGCATATAAAATACATTTAAAACAACTAATGGACTAGCTAAGGGAAAGAAAGATCTATGTAGATTCCACGTAGATTCATTGCTTGCTAGATATTTGGGTATATGCTCATGGAATGGATAGGAAAGATGCTTTTTTGGTCTTGTTAGAACTTGCAAGTAAAAATATCATAAATCTCACAAGCGATTCAAGGTGAGGAACTTGCTTAGATTTGTTGCCTTCAATAAATTTGCCGATTGTTTTGTTATTCTCATTCTTCATATTTGTATCTCAACTTAATTTTAAAGTCTTTTATGAGCACCAGCTTTGCAAAAAAGTTGAGGAAAAAAAAAAACAGAAATCAATAAGGTAAGATAAATCAATGTGTTAGATGGTAAAGATAAAGGTGTTTTTCAGATCACTACCTTTAAGGCTAGTGTTTTTGCACAAGAATGATGGGTAATATTCTCTAGAATTTATGAATATTTCAGATTTTAGATTTTGTACCTTGGTCAAGCAGTGGCTGTGAAATAACTCACATATATATGTACAAAACTGGCATTGGAAAAAATGAGTGAAAATTTACATTTTATATGTATTTTAGCTTCATGCAATTTTTTTTTACAACTTTGTATTATTCCTTCTTTTTCCATACTAATATATGTATTGTATGCCATCGGATGAAAGAAAAGAAGAACATCATCTGTTTTTTTTTTCAATGTCTTTGGAACATAAGATAAAATGCATTTTGTTTTTGGTCAACTGTGTGAATGTCAAAGACACTTAGATCTTTGATGCTCATCAAATAATGGCTTAACATTCATGATAGAGGAGAGGTTGATATGAAAAAAATGCTCGAAATGTGATTGATAATTGGTTATGTTTAAGAGAAATGTTATACACTAGCATGCTTTCTAAAATTCATTTATATTTGCTCCACACATGCAGCTTCAGGAAACTACACAATCTTCATCTCGAGAAACTGATGTCAAATTTTAGATAACGAAAAACACTTTGGAGGCCATGTTTAGACAGGAGGCAGACAAATTTGAGATTTGCAAGCCAACTCTCTTGTCTCTATTGTAGCTACTGGTGATATCCACTAGTGAGTCGAAGGTTTGAAGACTTCATATAAGATATATCTCTAATAATAAATGCAGATTTCTATTTTCATTCGCCTATTATAGGTATCTCTCTCATATAATAGGCACTTTTTTTTGCATCTTGCTCTATTCTCAGACCTGCACAGGCAAGCTTAAGAAATTCCTATATATGTGTTTCTGTTTACTAGACTTAAATGCTAGTTCTAAGGTCCCTGCAGTTTTTTCTTTTAACTTGATAACTTCTAACCAAAGAGCTTATAAGTTGAAAATACAATTGGGTTGCTGTCCTGATCGGTGGGAATTTACCAGAACTAACCCAGGTTGTATTCCTAGCTCTCTCTCTAATGGCTTACATGAGGGTCCTATTGTATGAGTAGGGCTACCCTAACTAATGGTATGGGTAGGGCTTCCCTAACTAATGGACTTTTACAACTCATCCCCTACCCTTTTTTGTGGGGGAGTGCCAAGGATGACAAAGATCACTATGAACAAAATGGCTTTTACAACTCACCCCTACCGTTTTGTGGGGAGTGCCAAGGATAACTAAGATCATTATGAACAAAATGGCTAAAGGTAACGTTTTAGGCCTTGGCCCTAGGGAAATGAGATATTTCCCATCTGAAACTCCCTTGTAGGGATACGCCCACCTTACCCTTTTGGGTTTTGCAGTGTTGGTTCCTAGTGGGTTTTAAACTTGTGAGACAGCCTTGAAGCATTAGTGTATGTCCTTGTGGATTTTGAACTTGTGGCACAACTCGGTAGAATTATTTCATATAACCAGAGACGATCAGAATCGTAGGCTCTTAACCCATAAAGAGAACGTGATCACGAAAGTGTTTGAGCCATAATTTTATGTAGCTCAATATCTATGTGCATGAGTTTTTGACATCAGCATAACTCAAGGATTAGCATAGAGGATTGGTCCTTAAGATTTTAGTGAAATTTCCTCATTTCCTCACAGATTTTCTATATATACTGGGTCCATTTGAAGTTAAAAACCATAGTATGTTAAGAACTACATGAATACGATTAGCAGTGTAGTAAATATTTATTTAAAATCTAGTGTGAATATTAGTAGGCCCATACAAATGTTTGGAGGAATTTAATGTCGATGGATTCCTGGGGCTGCTGTTTTGCAGGGGCTTTGTTTGGATTCTCACAACTGAAAGTGTTGGAGGTTGGTTTATCAGCTTCAACGAAGGTTATGGAAAAAAAATCAGATAACTCTAGTTCTACAGTAGATTCTAGCTCAGGGAGAAAAAAAACTACTGACATTTCCCCTGCCCCTTCCTTGAAAGGAAAAATCACTAGTACAAGCTCGGAAAAGACCATTGCCACAGCCATCAAAGCGCCTACAAATAGTATAACTGCAGTAAGTGCCACATCAGGTCAGATTTGGTGTGTAGCCATCAGCGGTATAGCTAATTCAAGGTTGTAGACTGCCCTGGATTATGCCTGTGGACTTGGAGGAGCAGACTGTGGAAAATTCTAGCAAGGAGGCTCTTGTTTTATTCCTGACAGTGTCTTTTCTCATGCTTCATATGCTTTTAATAGTTAATACGAAAAGAATGGTATGGCACCAGGAACCTATGATTTTGCAAGTACTGTAGTAATCACTACTACAGTTCCAAGTAAGTGGGACTTTAACTATTGTCATCATTATTTTATTTATAATTTTCATCCTGTAAGTAGGTAGCATTTTTTAGGGGAGCACTTTAAGTGGGTAGGTTCTGGAAATGGTATTTTCCAATGTGGTTTTGAACCTTTGACCATGTCAATGGCTCTTTCCTTGGTGTTGAAAAGCCCTATAATTAGGATCAAATACAACATATGATAGCCCTAACCAATTTTTTTAATAATGAAAAAGTAATCCCTGAATGTGATTTTAAAAAACTCAAGCTGGAAAGGTAGTTAAGTGTCAGTGCAAAATTCTCTCTACATAATATAGGAAGTTATTGATCTCACCACCTCGTATTCCATCTATCGCAAGTATGAGTTAAGTTTTCTGGAGTTGTTCTCGTTTTCCACCCTTATTATCAAGTTCAACATACTAGTGTGGATTGCTATCTCCACCGCTCCCTTCCTCAAGCTGCACTTTGTCCAACACTGCCTTCAACTGATGGCTTCTCTACTATTGAGCTTATTTCCCTTGTATGATGGGCACCCTTAATAAGCATATCTAGAAGTGTATGTGTCTATCTCCATCAGCTAGTTGAAAACAGAGCAAGATGTGGAACCTTATTTAATTTGTATCATACTAAAAAATCTCCTTCTTCTTATGTATGTAAAATAGAGGGTTCCTCGGGGCAAGGAGGTCAGACTATAGCATAGATCTTATTATGCAAATAATTCACCTTCATATAAATTCATTGGAGTTGTCTTGAAGCATATGTGAAGTATACTTTGTGTGTTTGTGTGTATATATATATAGGATCTGACAGAGCTATTTAGAAAACCTTCTTTTGAAATCTGAAGGCTGTGCTATGAAATTTCCTTCGGTCTACTAGCATTTATAATGATGTGATAGTCTCTCTTTCCCATGAAACATGACTTAAAAGAACAATTCAAATAAGTGTTACTCAAGCTTTCTCAAGTACACCGCCATGGGTTAATTACAAGAGTGACACAAGGTTACACCTTGTACAAACTTCAAACAACCTTATGTTTTTTTTAGACTGTTAAGTAGGGACTTTTGGATTTCAGTGAGTTTGTCAAGAATCCAGATAACCCGGGTCAGGTAGTTGATTGTGCATGTACCTTCATGTGCGTGGAGTTATAATCTGCTTTACTCATGGGGTATCTCTTATATGCTTGTTTCTACCTATTCACTTCTATGTTCAAGCCAGCTAGCCTTTAATGTTGTATTTGCATTGATATTGAACATGCAGAAAATTACTCCATATATCTTGAATTCTCTGGTTTTTCTGACTTTGGGTGCAATCTTCTTGTCGTTCATTCAGATGGCGACAGGCCTAAGGGAGTGAATACTGCCAAGTACATAGTAGGCTTCATTTGCATTGTTTCAGCTTCTGCAATCTATTGGCTGCTTCTTCCATTGATGCAACTTGTATTCAATGTGGTTATAAAGAAGGAGACCTTTGTAGTGGTTCTGCAGATGCAAATTTTCACATCCATAGTTGCTACTGTGGTATGCATAGTTGGATTGTTTGTTAGTGGGGAGTTCAGAGATATGAAAAAGGAGGCTGAGAAGTTGACAATGGGGACATTTGCCTATTATATGACACTAATATGGTCTGCAATAGGTTGGCAGGTTTGTTCTGTTGGTAGAGTGGGTTTGATATTTTTTGTTTCTTCCTTGTTCTCAAATGTGATTAGCACTCTAGCCCTCCCTAATGAATCTAGCATTTGGGCCAAATATCTTGCTGAAATTTCTCACATTAAATTAAATAAGATCAAAACAATAAAAATTAAATTAAATGATCAAGACATTTTTCCAGTTAATGAATCAGTTGCTTCCTAGCCTAGGACTGATGTACCTAGGAAAGGACGGTTAAAAATAGAGTATAGAATAATCATTTAGCTCCTGAGAGCATTCCATAGGTTGTTGCACCCACTTTACCTCTTGGTCCACTAGTAAGTTTTGATGTTGCACAATAATTATTGAAGGTGAGGATCCTTGTTCCTCTAGTTGACTTGTTTAAGATTTCTGGGTAGAGATGCACTATTATGAAATCACTAGCTGTGCTATCAGATGGACCTATGATCGTCATTGGACAAGCCTACGAAGAGTATATAAAACACAGATAAGCATTATTAGAAATACCAGGTAAATCTGAAAAGTGAATGCATATAAAAGACATTTAAAACTGCTAATGGACTAGCTAAGGGAAAGAAAGATCTGTGTAGATTCCACGTAGATTCATTGCTATATATTTGGGTATATGCCCATGGAATGGATATGAAATATGCTTTTGTGGTCTTGTTAGAACTTGCAAGTCGAAATCTCCTAAATCTCACAAGCGATTCAAGGTGAGGAACTTGCTTAGATTTGTTGCGTTCAATAAATTTGTTGATTTTTTTGTTATTCTCATTCTTCATATTTGTATCTCAACTTAATTTTAAAGTCTTTTATGAGCACCAGCTTTGCATAAAAATTGAGGCAAAAAAAAAGCAGAAATCAAGAAGGTAAGATAAATCAATGTGTTAGCTGGTAAAGATAAAGGTGTTTTTCAGATCACTACCTTTGGTTAATAAAACACTTTAAGGCTAGTGTTTTTGCACAAGAAGGATGGGTAATACTCTCTAGAACTTATGAAGATTCTAGATTTTAGATTTTGTAACTTGGTCAGACAGTGGCTGTGAAATAACTCACATATATATGTACAAAACTGGCATTGGAAAAAATGAGTGAAAATTTACATTTTATATTTATTTTAGCTTCATGCAAATTTCTTTTACAACTTTGTATTATTCCTTCTTTTTCCATACTAATATATGTATTTTATGCCATCGGATGCAAGCAAAGCAGAACATCATCTGTTTTTTTTTCAATGTCTTTGGAACATAAGATAAAATGCATTTTGTTTTGGGTCAACTGTGTGGATGTCAAAGACACTTAGATCTTTGATGCTCAACAAAGAATGGCTTAAAATTCATGATAGAGGAGAGGTTCATATGAAAAAAATGCTCCAAATGTGATCAATTATTGGTTATGTTTAAGAGAAATGTTCTACACTAGCATGCTTTCTAAAATTCATTTATATTTGCTCCACACATGCAGCTTCAGGAAACTACACAATCTTCATCTGGAGAAACTGATGTCAAATTTTAGATAACGAAAAAACACTTTGGAGGCCATGTTGAGATCTATGTACTACATAAGAGACCAACTCTCTAATGTTGTAAGTAGATACAATTATATACTGTAATAAATTTCATAAATTTAGAAGTTAGAACATAATTATTCATATTTGTACAGTGTAGTTTTTATGTGTCTTATTAACTAGTTGATTGAATTGTTAATTTGAATCTACTCCATAGTTTTTTGAGACTTTCCATGATAGGTATACTTCTACGTGAACTTCTTACAAGACTACTATGTAATGAAATTCCACGAGTTTGTTTTTAGGGTGAAACTTCAAGTGGGGCGTCATTGAGGAAGGGCCACCAATAATGTATTTGACTATAGAAAAATCATTAAATGTATTTGGTCTGGATTTTGAGACATGAAAAGTGAGAATTCATTACTTAATGAATATTTCAGTGAGTGGGTGGGAAAAAAATTCAATATGAATGGTTAAAAGAGGGAAAGGGACAGCGTTGCACTTGGGCCACTTTCATGTAATAAGAGTCTCATGAATATTTCAGTGAGTGGGTGGGAAAAAAAATCAATATGAATGGTTAAAAGAGGGAAAGGGATAGCGTTTCACTTGGGCCACTTTCATGTAATAAGAGTCTCATGACACTTAATAGTTACTTGAGCTTGAAGTTATGGTTTCTTCCTATTTGTATAATCAAGGGTTTCCCCTTCTTTTGTAACTTATTACTTGATCAATACAATTAACAACCTACATTGCAGAGCTCTTCCTCAATATTATTTGGATGCCTCTAAACATTGTTTTTCCTGTTGTCATTTTCTACTTATTTGGGGTTTATTTCTATTTTATTTCTTCTTGTGCTATTGTAGTTGCAATAGTAGTGCAACATTGTGATTCAGGGGCATTAGGCTCCAGACAATCCTTATAAATAAATAGACATAAGGGGGGCCTCATGTTTTTGTTTCCTCATGTAATTATTCATAGTTGAGTTATTTAGTTAAATTGTGGAGGAAAATGTAACTGCCCGAATGATTAGTGGGCACATGAAGCGGCAGTCAATTCAGTACAGTTAGGAATTTAGGATAAATATAGGATTTGAGGAGTTGTCGAATCACTATAAGAAGCTGAATCGATCGATTTCCCAGTTTGTTTAAAAATAGGCCTAAGAGGCAAAATAGACAGACCTTCATAGGCTACATAGAGCTGCAGACCTGAAAATCCGTAGAGACAGAGTAGTGTAGCAGGAGGCCAGTTGATTGAAGATCTAGCCAGAGACCTGAAGCTTTGTAACTTGTTTCAATTTTGTATATAAAGGAATCTGATTCGAAATTATATGTGTGTTGAAGACTTAATTGCGTATGAGAACTGATCAGGGGCTGTGGATAGTTTAGAATAAATCCTGTGATAATGGCTCACATGGGAAACCTTGGATCGAAATCAAAAGTAGCAGTTTCTGTGTAGAATTTTTCCCTTTCTGTCCCAATGAAATAGGATTCATGTTCTCTGTACATGAATTGAATGTGAATTAATCCTACGAAGAAGGCCTCGGAAGGGTTGAGGAGTTGGGCCCTGTAGGTTGAGCATAACCATAGAAACCTCTGTTACTTAACGTGGTAGATTCTGCATATAGAGCCTGTAGGAATCGAATCCAGCACTCTGGTGAAGTGTTACATAGGTCGATTTTAATTATTAAGCTATAGGGTGGAGAAGGATTCCTCCCCCCCCCCCCCCCCTTCATAATTGTGACTGCGCTGTATAAGTGTTGGACCAAATTAGAAGTAAATTGGCGCATTAACCCTCTACTAAGACCACCGGAAGGTCAAAGAAATTGGAATCGAAATAATACTCCAGATGTATGCATCGGTGAAGTGTTGAGGATTAGAATGCCATAGGCAGGATTCGAATGAGATTGAAGGGCGAAGGGTTGAATTGTTCAACACGCTGGAACAACATATCGTGGTCGATGCATAAATTGGACCAGCGTTGAGAAATGCAATCCGAAACCAAGGAGGATTGTAAATTGGCGAAGGTTTTTCAACTGTGGAATGATGGAACCCTGAAGGCAAGGAGTGGAACCATGATCATTGAACAGTAAAGGCGGTTTTTAAATCCAAATCCGGCAGTATCGCGCGAGGTCAAAGGTGGTGAGTGGTTTTTATAAAAACAACGCGATATACTCCGGCGATGGACACGTGTAATGGAGCGGTTTTGGGATACCATCTATATCGCGCGCGTTTGGAGAATTAACCTCGGTGTAGCTAGGTCGCGCGACTACCGTCGGATGATGGAGTGGTAGTGTGATAGCCTTCCAGCCGTAGGATGGAGGCGATGATTAATGAAAGGGTATGTTAAATGCACTGCGGGGTCTAATCAACAGCTGGTTATGTGTGTTATGAACGACATTTTTATGTTATGAATTGGATTTGTAACCAAAGAATAGTTAACATATAGGTGTATATATATATATATATATATATATATATATAGTGGGCGAAAGAATAGGTGAAAAAAGGGGGAGCCTTGTCGTATGTGGATATAAGTGCATGGGCCTATGGTAACAAATACACTTTATAATAAAGCTCATTCGATCACCATTATGAAATGAACCTTTATGAAATTTGGATCTTATTACAAAGGCAGGTTATACGAAATGAGGGTTTTATAACCTAAGAAGGAAAGTGAATTAGTTCCGCACAGTATTGAAATTGCCAATTGAGATTATTATGGATTTCCAGACTTTGGTTTGGAGGTTTATTTAATTTTCCAGTAAAATAAATGAGAATGTGTTGACTTTGCCCAGATCGAGAAATTGATTGGGCAATAAAGTTTTTAAAACCTGGGATTGTGGGTTTTACCTCCATCACTTTGTATGCATACAAATTGGTTTACAAGCTACAAGGATTTATCCTATTGTCATTTTCTACTTATTTGGGGTTTATTGTTATTTTATTTCTTCTTGTACTATTGTAGTTGCAATAGTAGTGCAGCTTTGAATGCATACAAATTGGTTTACGAGCTACAAAGATGAGATTTTGGCAAAAATTAAATATGAATGCCTAAAAGAGGGAAAGGGATAGTGTTGTACTTGGGCCACTTTCATGTAAGAAGAGTCTCATGACACTTAATAGTTACATGAGCTTGAAGTTATGTTTTCTTCCTGTTTGTATAACCAAGGGTTTCCCCTTCTTTTGTAACTCATTACTTGATCAATACAATTAACAACCTACATTGCAGAGCTCTTCCTCGATATTATTTGGATGTCTCTAAACATTGTTTTTCCTTTTTTCATTTTCTACTTATTTGGGATTTATTGTTATTTTATTTCTTCCTGTACTATTGTAGTTGCAATAGTAGTGTAGCTTTGTATGCATACAAATTGGTTTATGAGCTATAAGGCGTTATCTTGTTGTCATTTTCTACTTATTTGGGGTTTATTGTTATTTTATTTCTTCTTGTACTATTGTAGTTGCAATAGTAGTGAAGCTTTGTATGCATAAAAATTAGTTTACGAGCTACAAGGATGATATTTTGGCAAAATGTAATCAAACTTCGAATGTTGATAAATACAAAGAATCACGAAAAATAATCAGTTGGTGATTCTAAATGACATTTTTTCACATGACAACTTGTAAGACTAAGGTAGGTCGAGAAAATGATAGAAAGACAAAATGAAATCCCTATGACTTTGAAGGTGATGTCAGAATGCATACATGGATTAGAAAGATCAAATTAGCCTTTAAAGTGCATGACACTCATAAAGAGGAATATAAGTTAAGCATTTACCTTTGCCTATAAGGGTTGATGTAGACAAGGTGTGGATTTTTCAACATGTTTATAGAGGCAATATCCCAAAATCTTTATGGAGGCAATATCCCAAAATGTCAATGAAAACATCCTAGGATAAACCTTACAATGTTCAACTCATTTTAATGCTCCACATTGAGGCCCTTAGATGGGTAGACCTATATTATGATCTATGCCAATGTTTGTATTTGTTTATTATCTTGTTGGGGCTCAACAACATTTGATGTGAGGATACTTAATCATGTTTTTTTAGAGTATATGATTATGCAATTGCATGGTTATAATGATGGGTAATGTAATAAAGATGTTTAAATTCTCAAATATATATGCGATGCATGATGACGCAAGGGAGGGGGGTAATCCATGTTGAAATATGTAACTAGGTTCGGTCTTCATAATGACATATGTAATCATGATTTTATCTATTTGATGTAAAGAGAAACATAAATTTATTATTATTAAATTCTTGAGGCATGGGCTTCATTCTCAAGGGAAATTTATTTTTAGGTCAAGCACCCATTGAGTGCTTCTACGACTTGTCATTTGGTCTACAAGTTACTTGATTCATTTTCATGTATGGAAGACTCTTTTTGGCATGTTACATATTGTAAATAAAATTTATTTGAGTCAAATCTAGAGTCAAAGACCCTCCAAGGCCTCGTCATAGTGCAAAGAACAAGTCAACCTCTATGAGAGGATAAGTTGGCCTAAAGCTAGCAATTCGACCTAGAGAAAGACCTATATATAAGAAAGACTTCGATCTCACTTGAAGGACTTACTCCACTTTAATGACGAAGCCTTAAAGTATACAATTGTCTAGGATTTTAATGTATTGAGTTGTCTAGCTAGAAGCCAATAAGTCTTGAGTCTATCTGTGTATCATAGATAGCTTGTTTTGAAGCTTATTAACAAATTTAATTTCAGTTGGTTGCTGCAAGATTTGATTCTTGAGGCAGTATGGTTGAACATGGTGATTGATCATTTAATATCGTCACGAGGTCTCGACACCTTTTGTGACATAAGAAAACCTTGATTTGAAAATGAAATTTATAGTAATCTTGTGGATAGATAATAATGAGACTGTCAGGGGAAGTAATCTATAAACTGTGTGACCTATGTGTCAGTGAGTGACCCTGTTTCACATTTGTATACTAATGTTTAATGACAACATGATGGATCTTGCTTTTGTCACAATAACCTTGGCATCTGTATAGCAACAATCTTCTCTGTGACATGGTGACAATGATCCCCTTTTGTGAACACTGTTGAAGATTCATCTTGAGGTTGTTGAGTATAATTGTTACGGTAATTATGACTGAAGATTCATCTTGAGGTTATTGAGTATAGTTGTTACAGTAATTATGACTAAATCTCCAGTTCTTCCAAATGGGCCTTGAAATTTCTGGTATCATTTTGAAAACACTTTCTTGTCTTAAGCTAGTGAATATTGGGCTTATTAATTCTTCTCCAATCCAACCAAGATAATGTTGTGACCCCATAATCCCTCCAAATGTGAAATCCAATCTTTGAAAGATTCTTACTGAAAAACTTGGCGGTAGACCTACCTATCATGTTGATGTTGGGAAGGTTCATAAAACATAGCCACATAATACCATCCATTTGAACTTGGGGGAAAATGTCTACAATGCTCACAAAATCTTTTTGATAATCCTGAAAACAAGAAATCTAGTGGTAAGAGCTTTTTAAATCACATTACCAAGGTTAAAAAACCATTAATGCCATCCACATGGGTCGTTTCCAAATGATCTCTTGATAAAATATACCATGGGGCTCTCATTAAAACACTTAAATTAAAAACAACAGAGAATTTTTTTTTTTTTCATTAAAGCAAAGGGAGGGTCTCATAACTCTCATCCTCACCTTGCCTTTTCTTCTCTACATAACTCTTATAAACTATAACTTTTGTTGTTCCACCTTAGAAAGACACTAGTTTGAGTACATGAGGTTGTAGTTGGATTTTTGAACAAGAAGCTTTCAAAGGGAAGAGGGTCTAAACTTGTGATTGAACACCTTATTTGGTGCAAACATATTCATAAAGATTGATCAATTGAGTTTTAATCATCATATAGATCAATTTATATGTCATTTTATAGACATGCACATAAGCAATATTCCTAAAACATGGTTGATCTTTGTATTCCTTAGACCATTAAATGCCACAAATCATAGTGAGATGTGCTTGAGTGTGGATTGAGTAATCATATTGTGGGAATACTAATATGCATCTCTTATGTATATCATAAGAAGAAAGGTGAATTGTAGAATGCATGTGGGGTCATAAGAGAGGCATCATGTCATTATGTTAAGGATATAAATATAAAGGGGTGTGAAAAATGTTAATGAAAAAATAGATACTTACAATATCTAGTGAAAGTAGGGGTTTTTTAAATTGGGAAAATGAAATGGGTTAGTATTGGTAGGGGGTTAAATAAAGTGATTTTTAGAGGTATTTTCCAATATGTAGTCAAATTAAAGGTATTTTTTAGTATGCCACGAACGCACGTGCTACGCCATAGGTTAATTGAGTGACGCCCCTGTGGTTGGAGTAACCATCCAAAACATGAAATAGATTAAATCATTATACAATTCTTTTCAGGAAATCTCCTAACAAATGTGGAAACCTCCAATCACTTAAATTTAAACCTCATAATACAAATCAAAATATAAAAAATATTAAATTTTTTTAAATATAAATAAAGCTACACCATATTGTAACATATAAAAGTGATAAATTACCCCACATATATAATGATCTTAGTGCACACGTACCGATATTCATTTGAAATTGCATTGTAGTTTTATAATGGTGATACACTTTCCGTTGAAAAATATAAGGATAAGGTTCTTAACCAATAAAAGCGAAGAATACAAATGATTAGATTTCCCACATAGTTTAATGATGAGAGTTTGGCCCATTGGTTATTGATGAGATTTTCATCTTTTTAAAAGATAATTTTGGTCACATCTTACTATTATTTAATTGTTTAAATTGCATGGTTAAATGTTAAAATAGATTCAATAAAAGATACTTATAAATTATTATTATTTGGGATTATGGGTGGAGGATTATTTGGGTTTCTGTCATTCACAATAATAGACAATCTCTATTAGGGCAGAATGACAAAGGAAAAAAATGGTTATCGTAAAGACATAAGTAAAGGGAAGAAGCTACAACAAACTCAGGCAGCTGGTCCAAGTAAAAGAGGTAGAAAGAGTAATAAGAAGACTCTTGAAAACATAGCAAATATTTATGATTCAAGGACTCCAATGCACATTCATAAAACTATTCAGGGTTGGGAGAGGCAAAGTGACGATGATGATGATGATATTAAAGGATAAGAGGCTAGAATGGATTTTATTTTAGACCTAGGAAATACAAGAGGTCGAGTTTCTCTATTTCAACAATCAGTTAAGACTTACAGGAAATTTAAATGTGTATTAGCAAAGGCGATGTTGAGAATGCAAAAAAAGGAAGCCAATTCCTCACTTTTCTTTGAACTTCAGCAGATGAAACAGGATATGCGTGAAATGGCCAAGGCTTAGATACAAGAAAATGTCCGTATAAGAAGGATGGAACAATAGCTTTTGAGCATGCAGCAAGCAGAGATACTAGGGTCTACTGCAAAAGACCCAACACCTGTGGATTCTTCATATGGTTGACACTTCTTAGTTTCTAGTTTTGTATGTTTTTTGAGGATAGTATGTATAGTTTTTTTTTTATATGTAATTTTTATGGACATAGTAAAGGGATATTAGCTATGAGTAGAAGGAAAAAACAATATCAATTTTGGTTGGATTATAACTCAATGAGGTGGCAAAAAAACCTGGTTTCCTCTGGGAATGTTGAGGCTACCAAATTCAGTAGAATATGTATAGCAACTTGCTCTTTAAAAAATAGAAAATAGAAAGGTACTACGAAATTTACAAAAAAAAAAAAAACAATATGAAAAGAATTTTAACCATGGATATTCACCCTCACTTTATCGTGGATATTACTAACTTGTAAAAATAAGGTTTTGTTACAATACCATGGGCCATTACTATTGCTTATCAATACCACATGCAAAAAAAATCAACTTATTTCACAATCAAAATATTTTATAGCACCATTAAAAGATTCATAACCATGGATATTCAACCCCACTTTACTATGGATATTATTAACTTGTAACTAGGGTTTGTTACAACACTGTGGGCCAATACCATGGTTTATCAACACCACATGCCCAAAAAGCATAACTTATTTCACAATACAAATATTTTATAAGAATATGACAAGATTTTTGTATCTAGATCTCAAATAAATCACATCAACAATTTTTGATGGTCAATGTTTGGAAAATACTACTGAGATTCATCCTCAGGACCAAGGTGGAAAAAATGATCTATAATAGGATTAAATGGTATATATATTCACTTTGGCATTGATATTATGAACTTTTGAATAATATTTGTTACAATACCATGTGACAATACCATGGATTATCAATACCACATGCACAAAAATCACAACTTATTTCACAATCAAAATATTTTATAACAAAATGACAAGATTCTTAACCACAAATATTCACCTCCACTTTACCATGGATATTATGAACTTGTAAATATACTTTTTTAGAATACCATGGGCCAATACCATGAATTATCAATACCACATGTCCAAAAACCATAACTTATTTCACAATAAAAATAGAGGAGGGAAGAAAGAGAAAAGGAGAGGAGAGAGAGATAGGGAGAGAATGGGAAGAGAGAGAGAGGGTGACACAGAAATGGAGAAGAGAGAGAGAAATATGAATCAAGAGAGAGATGGAGTTGGAGGGGGAGAGAGAGGGAGGAAAGAAGAAATACATATAGGGAGAAAAGTGGAGAGAGAGGAGGAGTGACAACGGATTGATGGAGAGAGAGTGAAGGAGAGAGGAGAGTGGGATAGAAGAAAGAAAGAATGATAGAGAGAGAGAGAGGGATAAAAGGGGAAGAAATAGAGAGAGGGGGGGAAGAGAGAGAGAGGTATAAAAGGGGAAGATATAGAGAGAGAAGGGGAAGAGAGAGTGAGGGAGAGAGGAGAGTGGGATAGAATAAAGAGAGAAGGAGAAAGAGGGATAAGAGGGGAAGATATAGAGAGACAAGGGGAAGAGAGAGTGATGGAGAGAGGAGAGTGGGATAGAATAAAGAGAGAAGGAGAGAGAGGGAGAAAAGGGGAAGAGATAGAGAGATAAGGGGAAGAGAGAGAGAGGGAGAGGAAGAGGGAGGGAAATAGAAATAGATAGATATGGAGAAAGAGTGTGTATGTTTCGAGGGTGAGATAGAGAGAGGGAATAAGAAAGAGACACATAGGTACAAATATATATATTATGTAGTATTATATAACCAACCTAGATCCATTTTAACCCTGGATCTATGAAACGTTGAGAGGGACCAAATATCTGGAGGTGCAAACCTTTCCTCAAGTTTTTCACTCAAAAATGAGGTTTTCACCTCAAGAGATTTGACCCCTCTTGGCGCTTGATAGATTCAGGGTTAAGATGGATCTAGGATGGTTTATCACCCCAATCATAAAGTCTATTTATCCTTTTTATATTATGTATACTTATATACATACATTATATATAAATATAATATTACAGAGCTTTGTGAAACTTTGTGTTACACTTGTAGAGAATCTAGGTGGAAACAAAAGTAATAATTGCAAGATAATAACTAAAATATTGCAAAGTTAGATTAGAATACAATTTCTCTCTATATATCTATATAAAAAATGTTGTATAATACAATGATATATAGCCCCCTTGAGGACATGCACCTTGGTTGGGTGTCATTGTGCATGGATAACATCTCTCAAGTATAGGCCTAGTTAATTAGCTAAGTAAACTAATTAACTAGTCAATTGAACTAGTAGAATCCTAGAGATAACTAGAGAATCAACATACATAAGTGGAAATATATTGAAATAAAATAATCCTAGTTAACTAGAGAATCAACATGCAATCATATGTTAACTAGTATGACAGAAGTACAACTAAGTGTGATTGGACTAGGAATTTATCTTAACTTATAGTGAGGAATGTAATTCATATCGATGGTTCCAAGATAGGAAAAATATAACTAAATAGGGAAAATACATATCAGTGTTTATATAAACCAAATATTTTCCCATGTGTCATAATTAAAACCTCTTTTAATCTTACACACAAATGTCTTTATGATTATCATAAATCATTTTGTTACCACCCAAAAAAAAATTCAAAACATCATTGTATCAAGTTTGTTTTTGGTCATGGTTCAAAATTGGGTTGAGAAGTCAATTTAGGATTTGATCAAGGGAAGGTTAGATTTTCATAAGTTCAAAGCCCATCCTTAAGTTCAAATAAAGTCTTTTTTAAGGTCCATTCATTGTCAAGTATCCATAATTTTTATTTGTGGGCCATTTCCTAAAGTTTCATGTCAAAATTGGTCAATTAGCCAAGAAACCTCATTTCCATAGCGCCACTAGCTCAAAAAATTTGATTTGCGCTACGAAAGCGCTAATATTTTCATAGCGCAAACAAGGAAAAATACACTGTCAGTGCTACGAAAGCGCGGTTTCTAAACTGTCTTGTTATTTGAGCTAAAATATGTTAGAATCCATTGGGAAATGGTAGGTTAGTGGTATGATGAGTCAGTTAATGATGAGATTCTGTGTACTTAGCCACATTGCAGTCATCATGGTCATGATAGGGTATGAATGAGGCATCAGTCAGTTATGAGATGACATTTTAAATTCAAAATATTTCCTAATTGGTAAGTCTCGTTTCCTTTGCCTCCATTCGAGTGTCTAAGCTCTGAAGTATCAAACCAAACCTATGGTTGTTCGATACAAAGGTTTTCTACATCTTAATCAAGCGAGGCTGATATAAAATAATCAAGTGAGGCTGATTCAATTTATCAAGTGAGGCTGACAAGTATTCTATGAAGCATGGTAGTGGAAAAGAAACTCCACAAAGGGGGAAACTGTTTGAGACATGAGCCTAAAGATATGAAGGCCATAATTGAAGACCCAACACTGATGGAGGCGTTCAAAAGAGTAGGTTGTCTTTGGTTTTGTGAAAATTTGTCTGGTTTCCACACACAAGTGTCCAAATAATTTTCCTTGAACTTTAATGGAACAACTACCAAGGTTGGGATGCTAAGTGTGTCAATTACACCAGAGATTATTTTTGTTGTTATAGAGATACCAAGAGGTCAAGAAACTTGGTTAAAAAATTTCAAATTTGATATGGAACCATGCAAAGAGTTCATGAAACCTGAGTATGTAGATATGGACCTCAATAATGCTATCCCTAGAAGTTTCATCAAAGACACTTATGCAAAGATGTTGCTGAACATTCAGAGGTATTTTACATGTGAAGTCATATATCATAAGGTTTACACAGATCATTTCAAGCTGCTTCTACCTTTTGCTGGTAAGATTTCACTTGATTTTCCATTTTATATGCATAGGAGTCTTGCAAAAGTGGCTGATAAAGTACAAGGCAAATCTAAAGGTTGTGAAACATCTTTGTTTCGTCATGGTTTGATGAAGTTATTTATTTTGAATGAGCTTTAGAAGATAGGCAGGGATTGGTCATCCTTTTTATTTATAAATGGTTTTGAGTTGGAAACCCTAACTCCTGCTAGAAACCATAAAACTAAAGGAACTTCATCACCACCAGTAGCAGAGTCTAGTCAAACTATGGTTACAAAACCAAAGGAATTTTCAAAACTGAAGCCAAGGAAACAAGTTGAGAAAAGGACAGAGCAAACACAAGTGCTTGATACACCAACTCCATCACCTACAAAACAAAGGTCAAAGATTGCTAAAGAGGAAAAACATAAACAAGATGTCAGCAAGAAGGAAATCAAAAGAGTAACAAGAAGCCAAGCAGTGGCGTTAAAAGGAAAGACAGTTGCTATAGCTACAGAGGACAACCCAGTAATAAAGGGAAATTTAGATGACATCCTACATGCTATTCCAATAGAGGAGACATCCATTATTCAAGCTTAGTTCATTGGAGAAGATGAGCATAAACATAAAAAGGCTAAGTCTGCAAAGAAGCTTGAGTTTGAGGGTGAAAATGCAGCCTTCACCTTTCAAGAAAGAAAACCTATAACTAGGCATGCTAAGAAACTTAAGGAAGACAACAAGGAAGTTCAAGAAATTATTGAGATAGTTAAAGCCCCTGAAGAAGTGGTTGATCTCTCATCCCCTACAGTAAAGCATGTAGCCAGCAGAATAAAGAAGGGAAAAGAAGAAATGACAGAGTTTAAACATCTTGAGGAGAAATTGAGGTTGGGTAACCAAGAAATTGTTGTGATGAGAAAGAGGGCTAGAAAGCACAGTGTTGAGAAAGAAGAGTTTAAAAGAATGAAGGCACTATGGGAAGGTAAAACTAGTTCTATTTCTGAAACTCCAAGCAGTGCAGAGCAGTTTTTCACATGGACAATCCCAGCAATAAAGGAAGCCAAATTTGTCAAAGTAATAAATACTCACTTGAGAACTAATAACAGGAGACTTAAAGATAAAGTGGAGGACTTGGAGCAGAAACTGAAATTGACTCAGGATGAGTCAAATAACAAAGGTGTTAAAATGATAATGATGAAAAAGGTCAAAAGCTAAATTAAGTGAAAATGAAGAAAGGACCTCATGAAGGCTGAAATGACTGTGTTTTCAGTTCATATGGCTTTTTGGTATGATGGAATCAGTTTTATTTTGATTTTTGGTACATTTTCAATTTTCATTTTGGAACATTTGGAAAAAAACTTCTCACTCAGCATTTTCGTAGCGCAGACAGTGTAAAAAGGGAGAAAAGTGCTATGAAACTGCTCTAGCAGCTTTTCTTGCCCTTTTTCATCAAATGTTGAGGGGTAAAAACATGAATCAAGAACTAAAAATGCTGAGGAGGATGTATTTAAAGATAATTAAGTTAGTTTTGGAGGAAATAAGTCAAGATTTTGAAGAAAAAAGGGTAAAAGAGTAGCGCTACGAAACTATGTTGTTTTCGTAGTGCGGTGTATTACAACCCATTTGAATAGCTTGGAGATGGTTTTGGACAAACGGAGCTTGAGGAGGAGGTTTGGCATGTGTTAATTCAGTTTCTAACAGCTAAGGAGCTTGAAATAATGAAGCTCATGGTGGTCAGAATGTTCCAAGAGTGCAAAGGACCCAATGCCTAGAAAACAGAGCATTGTTTCCTACTTTGATGGAGGTCAGCATTATGGTCATAAATATTTGAAGCCTATCATCTAGATTCGACCATGTGTTAATACATTTGGAAAATGATATAGTTTAATTAAGATAAGTTTGTTATAGATAAGTGATTAATGAGTTTGAATCCTATTTGAAATAGGATTGTTTAGTAGATTAACTGTCTTTTTGTAATAAATACCATGTCATATAGTTATGCAAGGTGTCAAGAGTCAAGAATTCGATGTATCTAGCACAAGATGAGATCATCTTATGTTGTAAATTGTCTATTAGAGACCAAGAATTCGAATGTGCAAGGGGTTGGACATTTTTAGCAAAATACTGTGCTTATTGTAATTGACTGGTTTTGAGCTAATACAGAGATTTCTACTTAGCCAACTTGAGATTCAGAAGGAGTTCTAGTATTTTCTTATTCTAATTGCATATTTTATTATCGTATTGTAGTGGTGTTTGTCTATGTTACTCAAAATTCATCTTTGATGCTCTGACTTCCAATATAGATAAATTGACTTTTTTTTATAGTTTCACATGTGTATCTCTTGACTAAAACTCTCATATGCCTCAACTTCCATGTTAAGTAGATTTATTGGTTTACTGAAACTATTTTGACTCCATAAGCCCAATGTGTACCTGCTGATGTGATTTTCAACCTACATTTATAATCTATATGATTATTACCCCACATAGAGTTAGGCATCTATATTTTTATCAAAAATCATTAACCCTTTGAGAGAGCCCTCTCAGGTTGAGGAGGCTAAGCCTCAATCAAAATATTGGTTTGAAATAGTTACATGAGATTGATTTGATTAGCAGCCTATCAGGTCCAATTTTGTGATAACACATTCAATTACTTCATCAAGGTGTATTTTCCATAAAATTTAATCACAACCAAGTCACGAGACCTTTCTAGCCGTAATTTTTTATTTATTGGACTATTGCTGAAGATCACTTGAGCCATACTACATGAAGGGCTAACATCACATTGGGATGACATTAAATTTTATTTACCTGGAGAATTAAATCCTACTTGTCTTGTGTCTATTAATTTATGTTCATTATTAAATTTAATTGTTGTGTGATTGTTAATTAGTTGTATCTAGAGATTTTTTCCAACTAATATAGCTCCTATTTTGGTGTTTGCTTGAGATATTTTCTAAACCAGTTGATTGTATGGTTAAGATAGAATTTATATCTTTAACCAATAATTGTTGTATTTATATGTGATGTTTAATAGAATACAATGGAGTTTTTGTGTGAAATTTGATTTTTAAATTGGTATCAGAGTCAACAGATCTATGGGTAACTCTGTTAAGGGAGGGCTCAAGATGTAGATGTAGATTGAATTAATGTAGATATGTTTCTATGTTTTATTGCGTGAGTTTGTTAAAATCAGTCACTTGGGATTTTGATGGGATGTTGGTGAGATACGATAAATGAAATGCACAGGGTTGTTAATACACAAGGAGGGCAGAAATTCAGGTTGATCAACTATGTCCATTCAAATTGTCGGGGATCATCGAAGTTTTTTTTCTTTTCGGTATTCATCGTGTTGAGCTAACTGCGTATTAACGGATAGTTATGCATGCTCAATAAATAGTATTAAAGGTTTTGTGCTGCTACCATTGTCGAATATGTATAGTCACTGTTATTACTCTGAAATTTCCAAGGGTTGTTCAATGCGTTAAAAATAAATATCAGAGGTAACTATCAACCAATTTTGGAGATTAGGATCTAGCCTTACTAAACTCAAAAAGGGCTCTCTCTTAATTATTTAACTTTGTTTATTTAATAAATTTTAGGCTAGTTATGTATGCTTAATTTGGATTAATTTTGATTTGGTTGGTGGAATTAATGATTTAGATAGATAGGTGGTTTTCCATTTTCCATTGGGATATGGAGTCAATATGCTTTGAAAACATTACAAAATCAAATTATAAAGAAAATGTTACAGGGTAGGATAGGTGAGCAAAATCAGATCTCAAGGTTGAATGGTGAAGGGATTTTTCAATCGGGATCAAGGAGCAATTAAGAATTCCTTAAACCAGATAATGAAGAAGGTTGAATAAGTCAATCGGGATCAGACGGCAATTAAGAATTCTATAAATCGAATATCAGAAGAAAACATAGAATTAAAAGCAGAGTGTATTTAAACAAATTATCTAGTAAAACCCTTCTTATAACACTCAAATTTAGAACACGTTAAATTTTATGGAATACATAGAAAGAGAACATGAACAATTGAAATATATACTTCACTAAGATAGCTCTACACATGAATCCTATAAAGAAGTTTCTTTATAACTTGTCCTGCCTGTCAACTAGAAATGGTACAATAACCCTCAGGTAATAGATAAGTCAAATACGGAAATATTCAAAAATCCACACCAATCCACCCTTGATACTTCGAATTGATGAAGTATTTATAGAAATTATCACAAAAAATATGCTGCCAATTGACTAGGATTTATTCAAGGAAAACAAAATATATTTATGAAAAAAGATAGTGACACCTTTCAACTAACTGAGATCTGTCCCTGATTCTTAGTGTTCTCCTTTCTGTTTTTTCTTTCATCTACCTTATTTCATCTATGTGTTCTTTCACCTCTGCATTATTTTACCTATATGCTTTCACCTTTCATAGTAAATCACATCATTTTTCCCAGGTTTATTCATTTGGAATTTTGATCTTCATCATCCCACAGTAAATATAATTTGTCTATGTATTTGGAAAACATGGACTTATACACAAAAAAATGATTTACCTGATGTTGGAGGTAAAATAAGTTCTCTAAAGTTTGAACGAGTACTTTGCCTGCAGGTACGCACTTCATTGATGAACTTTTGGAAGTTTCTTTTGTTACTTCCCTAATATTCTTATCATAGTCTTCATGTATCATGAGTTGATCATTGATTACTGAAGGATTAGGCAGACCTTTCTGTCTCAATACATCAAATTTTTTCATAAACATGTCCACTTTGAGCTCCATAGTTCGACATTTTTCCTCAAGTTGTATCATCAAATTTCTCTTGGAAATCACTTTCTTCGCCTCTAAAATAGTCTTTGTTCTGTCAGCTATACCAAGTTCTTCTACTTCACATTTTTTTTGGAATTTAGGAATTTTATTATTTTAGAGGCTTCCTTTGGTTTCTTTCCAAGGTTGGCTTTGACCTTCTGAATTGCATCACTAGCTTCCTTCACCAAGTCATTCTTCTCAAATATGATCTGTATAGAAGGCCAAATATCATTAACTGAGTTAATGATATTGGCCCACAATTGCTGTTTTTCTTGGGCTAAAGGCTCTTTTAGTGATAACTCATTTTCTAGCTTGTGGATTCTTTCAATCAATCTATTGGCTTTTTTTACTTCTGCTTGATGCATTACTTCTGCCAATTTCTTTACATCTTCTAAACTCTTTACTTGTTCTTTAAGCTTGTTAATTTATGTAGTTTGAATGGACATATCTTCCATTTCTTTGATCAATTTGTTGGCCTCATCAGTGGGATGGGTTGTTGGTATTATTGATGTAGTTTTTGGAACTGATGTTGATACTAGAACTACTATAGATTCTATACGAATAGCAATAATGGGAACTGCTTCCATACTAGCTTGATTTTCATACAAAAATTTATCCATTTATGTTTCCATTTCCTTCAGTTGAGCTGTCAATTGAATGATCAGATTCATCATTTCATCCTTTTGATTATTAGTCTCCGAAACCTCCTTGGTTTTTGGATGCTCAATAATTGGTAATTTTAATTGTTTCTTCAGTGCAGCTATGTCTGCATTTTTCTTCTTGATAAGCTCTTCTACTGCTTTGATATATTTTGGATTATAACCAACTTCTATTACAAAATATTCTAGTGACTCTATCCTGTTATAATTTTTTTGTGATGAAGCTCTCTTTAGTTTTAACTGTGACTTTATATTTTCTAGAGAGTTCTGCAACTTCTGGACACTTAGAGCTTTATGTGTCATGGTTGAATAGATAATTTCTCCTGCCTGTTTGTGAAATTCAATTCGGTCAATTGGATGCACATCTTTCGCAAGAACTTCAAAGGCTGTCTTTTTGTAATCTTCTGAAGTTTTGGGGGCCTGCACCGTTGGCTGTAAAAATGTCATTTGCATCTTCCTTATTTTGAGGTCAAAATCTGAAAGCAACCTACTCTGATCACTGGGAGTTTGCTTAAAGTATTGTGCATATGTAACAGCCTTTAATGCTTCATTTATGATTTTAATTTCTTTGTATTTCTCCATGATATATTTTTCTTTCTCCACTGGCTTACTGGATGATGAAACCTCTGCAATATTTTTCTTTTGAATGATTTGTGCACTTGATGTTGATGGCACATCTGTTTCTTCTGAAAGTGTTGGAGGTGCATTATCTCTGACAACAATATATGTTTCAATGGTTTCAACAGTCTCTTCTTGCTCTATCACTGGATTTAGTTTTGTTTTCTTTCTGTATATAATCTTGAATTTATTTTAAGATATTCTTCTAAATAAGAGCCTTCTTCTCTAGCCCTTTTTTAATTTCTATCCTGTGGGGCTAGAGTAAGCAGGATGGAACTAGTATCAAGCTTCTTTTCCACCTCCTATAGTAGAGTTTTCCAACCACTCTGACTGGTTGGAATATTTCTCAATTTTAAGCTTAGACTCATGAATGAAAGGGGTCAATTTGAACTTAACTCTTAATTTTCTTATGACACCCAAGGGGTCATATGACCATTTGAAACTGCTGCTGAAATTCAAATCCTGGAGACATCTTTCTGCTTCCTTTCTAGCATTCCTATTGTTGGATATAAAAGTCCCTAGTTGATTTTTAATCTTGAATCGGGTCTTCTTTTTAGCTGAAAGGAAATTGATCTCATCAGAATTCAAGACTTTCCTGATGTATTCTAAAGAAAATATCCTCATTGGGAGGTATTTGGGAAGCTTGTATGGAACTAGTTGGCTTCCATACACTCTCATTTCAGTATGATTCTAGTATAAATAACAGTCTCCTGCTTTTCTCTAATATGATAACTGTAGAACCTTTTTTATTTCTTCACTGATTCTTGGCTGAATGCTACTACTAAGCATATTAACTATTGGATATACAAAATAATCAATACAGTCTTTGAAACTGAATTTAGTGGAATCCTTTCTCATCAAGGATGTCCAAAATATAACTGACTGGGGATTACCCTCAGTGTCCAGTTTTTGTATGTTGACTGCAAACCCTTTTGATTGAAAATATATGAAAAAATGGAATGACATTGAGGAGTATTTGAATATTCCTTCTTCTAGTAGTTTTATCAGTTGATCATGCATGGCATCTGCCAAGTATTGGGAAAAATTGAAAGTTGTAGCTGGAGGCTGTCTTGGGAAAAAGATGGATAGGAAACCAAGAATAGATTCATCCACATGCTCATCAATTAAATATCATAAACTACATGAAAAAATGGTCACCATTTGTCTGTTTCTTTTTGAAAACATGGTAGGGAGGAAAGTATGAAAAATTTGAAACCTTTTAGGGAAGTCCAGCTTTAAGTAAAGCTCAGTAAGGGTTTCAATGGAGAAAGGCACTCCATCAGGTTATTATTTAATCTGCAAAATTTGATTGATGGATTGAGTAGTGATAGTAAACAGGATTTCTTGGTTAGGGGTGACTATGGATCTTTCATTGGGAAAATAGCTGATTTGGCATAGTCTGATGAATTCAAGGAACTAATAGGTTTTTGGAAATGTTTACTTGGAAAGGTTAGAGTCCCAAAGATGAATATCATCTACCTGATCAACAAATTTATCATGACTCCAACAATGGAGTTCCAAAATTTTGCTATTAGTTACAGTGTCATTAATTTTGAAGTCCTTATCAGCCAAAGGAGTGTGGTTGACATCTAACAGGGGTGGTTGAAAAGGGTTTACAGTTAGGATGCCCTAGGAAGCCATTAATTTGTTTCAATTTATTAATAAAATGGATTATTTAATGGTTTCAGGTACTCAGAATTACCTGGAATATCTTGAATTTGATCGTGGAAGGAGTCCAGGTAGCAGCAGGCTTCAATCTTGGTCGACAATGGCTTTTTGGTACTTTTCACAAATAAACAGAGATAATGAATTAACAGTTTAGGGCAGGGTTTTATTATTTTTAAAAATTGGGGCTTATCTCATGGCACGGGGGTTCTATTATTTAAAATGGTGGTGGTTTCATCACACGCCTTGGAAACGGTTTGGTGTTTTATCACATGTTGAAGGATCATTTTGCGGTTTGGGAACAGGGGGCTTTTAGATCTGATTGGCTGTGATCGGATGGTTGATGGGTATTGTGAGTTTCTAAAGAGGTGGGGTCGGGTAGTTGATAGGCGGAGGGTTAATATGAAATGGGGTCGGGTAATATATATCCAAAGAGTTAAAATGAGAGCCAGGGGGGGTGGGTTATGAAATTTATTAAACGAGATGTTAAAAAATATATTAGGAGGAGGGGTTAAGTAAAAAAAGGGGGGTCCACTTAATATTTAGCACTCTGAACTATTGAAAAGTGGGTTTTTTTGTTTTATTGAAAGCATAAAGTTAGTCAAGGGAAAAAGGGGGGGTTTTTAGCAAGGGAAAAGGGTTAGGATAAGGGGAAATGGTTTCCAAGAGAGGAAAAAGGGATTTAGTAAGGGGAAAAAGGGATTATGACAAGGGAAAGGTGTTAGAAAATGTTTTAGATCATGGATAATCATAATGAGACTTATATAATCTTTGAAAAAGTACTCTACCTACCCTTTTTTTTTTTCTGAATAAGACTAATTCTATTAAGAAAAAACCATATAGTACAATCAGAGCTTGCAAAAAGCAAAGCATAGAAGCAAGGGGCCGGCAATGAAACATTATCAACCTCGGACCCCAAAAGTGACCATGGAATGAACAAAAGAGAACAAGGAAGACATAAAAAGGAGAGCGAAACAAAGGAAGCTACCCAGAGTGGGCAGAGACTTCCAGTCGAACTTTTTTCCCTTTCTTTTTAATGACTTTGACCCAACCATTATGATTTGGCTGGGCAGGAACCAATTGTAGATTATTTTTCACTATAGAATGAGTCTCCTTGTCTGAATCGGAGGAAGAAGACTCATGCAAACGTTTCTGAGGGATTGGAGGGGCAGAGGGATCCTCAGGGCTGGCCGAAGGCGTGACCTGCGGGTGCACATCTTTCTCTCCTTCCTCTTCCAAATCTTCCTCATCCGAGCTGGAGGACACTAGATCATTCATGGGGGGTGGATCGCATGGTTTCCAGCTCTTGGACTTCGATTTGCTATTGGTTTTCTTTTTTTGCCGGGGAAGCTGGAGCATGTGTTCTGAAGATGCCCCGTCTGATGACAATTTCTGCACCGGAATGCAGTGTTCTCATAATCCAAGGTTAGTGTCCAGTGAAAGTCCCCAATATTGAGGCTGATCTGATCAGGCAGTCCTTTGCTTAAATCTATTTCCGCACAAATTCTGCCATAGGTATAGATTCCTTTGTCCGGTCGAGAGGTATAAGTAGCCAGGAAGCGGCCCAAGGCATTACCAATCCCTTGGAAAACCAAGACGTGCCAGAGGTGAGCCGGAAGGTTCGGAAGACGAACCCAGATGGGAAGCTTGGTGATAACTGCTGAAGAGGGGTCGAAATCTGGGAACCAAGGAGTGAGAAATAGTCCGGCTGCTCCCCAGAACCATGGGCCTTCTGTTAAGGATTTCTGATAATCTTCGCTGAATGCAAACACTACTATGAAGAAACCCTTTGAACAAAGGAGGACTTGGCAGCTGTCTGTCCAATTGGCGTGAATCCATTGATATAGATCTGTTGTTCGAGGCCAAAGGCCATTGAACCTGCAAATGATGGCGGATTCTGCATATATCTGATTTTGTTCGTCCAGCGATGGATTGGAGATTTCAATAGAGGGGACTTCCTCCATCTTGTCCACAAGGAAAGGCTTGGGAGCTTCAGCTGAAGTAGCAGATTTCTTGGGCAGCTGTGCATGAACCGCATCCTTATAGGAGAAGGTGGGAGTGGAGGATGGCTGCCCAGGTGCTCCTCCTCTAAGTCTCAGGGAAAGCACAATCGAAGCATCTCTATTAATGCTGTAATGAGAGAGGGGAAAACGGTTTTCAAGTTGTTTACCTTTGTGTAGCAACCTTTGGAGCTCCGATGGAATCCCCAATCTGCATTCGAGATTGTTTAAGAGATCTTGCACTAAATCCGTAGCTTGCACCCAATGCAGCATGGTTCTGCCGGATAGAAGCGTGATCTGGATCTGGAAAGAAGAGAGGGCAGAGTAAGTTTTGGAATCCTTCTCATTAGAACAGATCTAAGAAGAGAAGGAGTTAGATCGCATTGAACCCAACTTCGCCTGGCCCTGCCGAAGTTTGAAGGAAGAAGCAAGAAATTTATCGCAATACTGAAACCCTACGGCAGACCCAACTAGCCGACCCGAGGGTTACCGCTGCCATAGGGAGCAATCGAAGACAGAGGCAGAGCATTTGATGAAGCCTGATGAATCTGCCCTTTGAAGAACTGCAAAAAAACCTCGGTGCAAAGAAAAGCCTGTGTAATCCAGGGAAGCAACCGCCGGCAGCAAAGGAATGGCACAGTGCTTCTGCACTTCGATGAAGTCTGCAACGACCCAGTACACAGCAGATCGAGTGCCCTTTGAGTGAACAGCAACAGACAGAAATGAGCCGTTCAGGTCATTCAGAATCAACACTTGGCATGGGGCCGCAACGCGAGCATTTCCAGACGGATTTCCAGCGGCAAGGCTGAGACCAGGATCTGAAGCCCGCGCAGCTGCGTCGGTGAGGGCAGCAGCAGAGCAAAACAAAACCCTAATGCCGTCCATTCTCCTTCGTTCGTGAGTTTCTCCCCCTCTTATGACGACAATACCCTTACCATTCAAATCACATGTATTTTTTGGAAAATATGATGGAGATTGGGAATACTCTACCTACCCTTTTATTCATCCTAACATTTTTTATTTCCTTTATTGGGTGAATTAGAGCTTTCTGACCCTTTTATTTTATTTTGATAAGAAAACCAACTTATTTGTTACCTTATATCTTCCAATGGCTCAGATTAAACTTATGAGCTCATTTTTATTCTCTACCTAACTATTGATCTGCCAAGATTAAATGATTTGGTCAAATCTTTATTCATTATCTATCATAACAAGAAATTTAAAGGAATGAATGACCAAGATTAGATTGTATGATTATCATGAATTGTGACATTTTGAACAAGATGCACACAATTTATTTGCAAAAGTAAAGTAAACTAAGAGTAGTGGAATTTGAATGTGCAACACTTTCAAAATTTATCTTTGTTTCTTTTTATGGGGTTCATATTTTATGTCTTTTTTTTTATCTTTCTTTCTTTTGGTCCTTTGATTATTCTTTTAGGACATACCCTCTTTTCATTTTTTCATATGGAAAACATTTGCAAAAATGCAAAGGTATGTACAATATTACAAGACTTAACATAATCAATTCAAAATTATGATCCCTATTATTATAGGACCCTAACAGTCACCAAGGCATTTCCGAGGCTATAGTGATAGGAGTTTCTTGACATTGATCAACGTGTAGATGAACTTATTGTTGGGGTTTTTGCCATTTTTCCATTAAAACGATGAATATGTAATAAATATTTTAGGGGAGCAAATAACTTGATTATATATAGGGAGGGAGAAATGCATTCGATTCTATGTATGCAATTTTATTTGAATTAATCTCACATGCTTTGCAACTCTCATAACATTCAACGAAAACAGAGTTGAGTATCATTTGTTGGGTCCAAAAACATTTCCTAAATTGTTTCAACAGTATCCAATTTTCACCTAACTATCTGGTTTGATGCGCTGTAGTTGAATTACATGGCATGGGATCACGTGTGATTACAACATCAATTGCCATAGGAGTCTTATTTTTGGAAAGTACTGTGATATGTGTTCACCACACTTGTCAGAATGGAGATTTAATCTCAACATATGAGCACATGCTATCTAGAGTAAATACATATAACATGTTTCCCCAGTTTTTGCATATCATAATTTTGATACTCCTTTTCTCAGTTGCGATGGTATGTTGTATATAAGTATATTTTTTTGTGCTTACAAAATTAGTGATGATGAACTTCCAAAATAATATCAAGAGGTCATGATGTAATAACTAACTCTAGATACATTCTGTATCTAAACGAATCTTCTATGCAAATGGTGAGTACAATGTTTGGCACCCATGTATCTCGGTAGATGGTATCTCATGGATAGAATGACTAGTAGTTCAATATTTATTTCTGAAGCTACTGCTTAAGAGATCGAGGGGTGTAAAACTTGATATGGATGGTTGTCCAGATAGTTTGGAAATTTTGGATCTAGGGAAGGATTCGTAATTTGTTGAAGACGTGGGAGTGGTCTTCTCATGAGATTATGTGATATCTTGGGACGTTGTTTAGTAATTATCTTCGAGATATCCTTGGTTCGGGAGTTCGAGAGTGGAACTTAGGAATCCAGTTTTCTGACTACACATTTCTAAGGGTTATGAGACAACTTGATGGAGGTCACTCTATGAGATTTTGAAGATGTTTAAAGAATATAATGAAGATGTTGCAGACAAGAAGATCAAGGAAAGTACTCATTATCGAAGGCACTTGGAGAATTAAATGCTACTTGTATTCTGCCTACTAATTTATGTTCATAATTAAATGTAATTTTTGTGTGATTGTTGATTATTTGTATCTAGAGATTTAGCCCAACTAATATAAGTCCTATTTTGGTGTTTGATTGAGATATTTTCTCAGCTATTTGATTGTATGGTTAAGATAAAATTTCTATCTTGAACCAATACTTGTTGTATTCATATGTGATTTTTAATAGAATATAATGGAGTTTTGTTATGCAATCTGATTTTTAAATTGGTATCAAAGCCAATGGCTCTGTGGGTAACTCCCTTAATGGAGGGCTCAAGATGTAGATTTAATTAGTGTAGATATGTTTGTATGTCTGACTGTGTGAGTTTGTTGAAGTGTGTGACTTGGGATTTTGAAGGCATGTGGGTGAGATCCAATAAATGAAATGCCCAGGGCTGTTACTTCATAGGGAGGGTAGAAAGTTACGTTGAGTAGCTCTGTCCATTCAAATTGATGCGAATCATCGAAGTTTTTTCTTTCTGGTATTCATCACATTGAGTTAACTATGTATGAACATAGAGCTACAGATGGTCAATGCATAGTATTAAAGGTTTTGTGCTGCTACCATCGTCGAATATGTAAAATCAACATGGCATTGCCAAGGCTATGATG
Source organism: Pinus albicaulis (assembly GCA_034641835.2). Classification (NCBI taxonomy): domain Eukaryota; kingdom Viridiplantae; phylum Streptophyta; class Pinopsida; order Pinales; family Pinaceae; genus Pinus; species Pinus albicaulis. Next base: position 355,977,986 of record CM076579.1, read on the forward strand.
ATTGGAGTGCCTTGACCTCGATCAACGTGTAGGTGAATTTATTGTTGGGGTCATTGCCATTTTTCCAGTAAAATGATGAATATGGAATCAATATTTTAGGGGTGATATGCACTTGATTGTATATATTCATGGATCAAAACCCTTGATTCTATGTATGAGGGTTTATTAAAATGGATCTCACAAGCTTTGCAACTCTCATAACATTCAACGCAAACAGATTTGAGTATCCTTTGCTGGGTCTAAAAACATTTCCTAGATTGTTTCAATAGTATCCAATTTGCACCTAGCTATCTGGTTTGATGCATTACAGTTGAATTACATGGCATGGGATCATGTGTGACTACAACATCAATTCCCAGAGGGGTCTTCTTCTTGGTGAGTAATGTGATATGTGTTCATCACACATGTCAGAATGGAGATTTAATCTCACCATATGAGTACATACTATCTGGAGTAAATACCTCTAACGTGTTTCCATAGTTTTGGCATATCATAATTTTGATACTCCTTTTCTCAGTTGTGATGGTATGTTGTATATAAGTATCATTTTTTTGTGCTTATAAAATCAGTGATAATGAACTTCCAAAATCAGGTCAAGAGGTTATGATGTAATAACTGACTCTATATACATTCTGTATCTAGACGACTCTTATATACAACTAGCGATTACATTGATTGGCACCCATGTATCTCGGTAGATGGGAGCTCATACATAGAATGACAAGTAGTTCAATGTTTATTACAAAGAAGTAATTGTTTGTGTCTGAAGCTACTAATTAAGAGATTGAGTGATGCAAAACTCAATATGGATGGTTGACCAAAAAGTTTGGCGGTTGTGGATTGAGGGAAGGATACCTCATTTGTTGAAGACATGGGAATGACCTTCTCATGAGGTTATGTGATAGCTTGGGACGTTGTTTAGTAATTGACTTCAAGAGATCCATGGTTCGGGAGTTCGAGAGTGGAACTCAGGAATCTGGTTTTCTGACTACACCTTTCCAAGGGTTATGAGACAAATTGATGGAGTTTTCTCTATGAGATTTTGAAGATCTTTAAAGAAGCTAGTGAAGACGTTGTAGACAAGAATATCAAGACAAGTACTCGTTAAAGGAGAGACTTGGAGAATTAACTCTTACTTGTATTGTGCCTATTAATTGATGTTCATCATTAAATGTAATATTGTGTGATTTATAATTATTTTTATCTAGATATCTAGTCCAACTAATATAGCTCCTATTTTGGTGTTTGGTTGAGATATTTTCTCAACTATTTGATTTTATGGTTAAGATAGAATTTCTATCTTGAAACGTACTTGTTGTATTTATATGTGATGTTTAATAGAATGCAATGGAGTTTTGGTGTGCAATATGAATTTTTAAATTGGTATTAGAGCTAATGGCTCTATGGGTAACTCCCTTAAGGGAGGGATCACGATGTAGATGTTAATTGAATTAGTGAAGATATATTTGTATGTTTGATTGTGCAAGTTTTTTGAAGTGTGTGACTTGGTATTTTGATGGGATATGCGTGAGATCCGATAAATGAAATGTGTAGGGTTGTTACCACATAGGGAGAGAAAAATTTAGATTGAGTAACTATGTCCATTCAAATTTCCACAAATCATCAAAGATATTTATTTCTTTCCAGTATTCATTGTGTTGAGTTAACTATGTATGAAAAGAGAGCTATGCATGGTCAATGCATAATGTTAAAGGTTTTGTGTTGCTACCATCATCGAATATGTTTCATCACCATGGAATTGCCGAAGCTACGGTGATTGGAGTTCCATTACCTCGATAAACGTGTAGATGAATTTATTGTTTAGGTCGTTACCAATTTTCCAGTAAAATGATGAATATGAAATCAATATTTTAGGGGAGAAATGCACTTTAATGTATATATGCAAGGAGAAATGCACTTGATTCTATATATGCAGGTTTATTCGAATGGATCTCACAAGGTTTGCAACTCTCATAACATTCAATGCAAACAGAGTTGAGTATCATTTGTTGGGTCCAAAAACATTTCTTACATTGTTTCAATAATATCCAATTTGCACCTAGCTATCTGGTTTGATGCAATGTAGTTGAATTACATGGCATGGGATCACATGTGACTACAACATCAATTCCCAGAGGAGTCTTCTTGTTGGTAAGTATTGTGATATGCCTTCAACACACATGTCAAAATGGAGAGTTAATCTAAGCATATGAGCACATGCTATATGGAGTAAATACATCTAACATGTTTCCCCAGTTTTGGAATATCATAATTTTGATACTCCTTTTATCATCTGCGATGGTGTGTTGTATATAAGTATAATTTTTTTTGTGCCTATAAAATTAGTGATGATTAACTTCAAAAATCATATCAAGAGGTCATGGTGTAATAAATGACTCTAGATACATTCCATATCTAGACGACTCTTTTATACAACTAGTGAGTACAATGATTGGAACCCATGTATCTCTGTATATGGGAGCTCGCCCATAGAATGGCTAGTAGTTAAATGTTTATTGAAAATAAATAATTATTTATGTCTGAAGCTACTACTTAAGAGATCAAGTGGTGCAAAACTCAATATGGATGGTTGCCTAGACAATTTGGCGGTTGTGGATCTAGGGAAGGATCCTCGTTGGTGGATTAAGCAATCTTGCAGACACAAGATCGATCTCCCTATTACCAAAAATTAATCTAGAAACAAACAGCCAAATAAACCTATCTTTCTCTAAACATATGCGATTTACAAAAGAATACTATAAAGGTGTAAAGAACTTACCGTAGATCCAATGCTTGTTCAAAGTTGTTGTCCCTCATGCACTTGAAGGAGTTATCTTTGCAAACCTGCAGTCACAAACAAGAAAACATTAAATAGCACCTGTATATTAAACATCATAAATCATGCTTATCATGGTGATCAAGGAATCCATGAAATAAACAGTTAACTAATAGCTTATTGAGAAAAATGAATTCATTTGTATTAATTTTGAAAGAAAGAAAACCTTACAACCTTAGCCTTGATGTTGAACAGGTCTTCCCGGGGTCCGAAACAGGAATCTCCTCTACTCTAAAAAGCCTTGCCTCTTCCAACAGAGAAAGATAGAGGTATGTGATCTCTCCTCACAAAAATCTCTGTTAAATGAGTTTGAATCCCAACAGCACTTAACCTCAAATAATTCTAAAGCTTGAACTTCTCTTGAGGCTACCCTATGCCTCTTTTTATAGTGGAAAAGAGGAGGTTTCGGTTCCAACTATGAAGGGATAGAATCCTCCTTCAAAGGGATAAGCTCCTCATATCAAAGGGTTAGCTCCATGAGGTAAGGGATACATGAACCTCAAAAGAGCGGTTCTTCCACCGCAAGATTCTTTCTAGAGGCTTCTAGAATTTACGAAAAATGAGCTTTTTGAGTTTACCTGCACCTTTTCAATATTTTACAGGGGTCTGCACCCATAACATAGAGGAAGTGCGCTCAGGTACACAGGAGTCATGAACATTAGCTGTGGGACCGCAAGCAAGACACAGAGAAAGTGTGATACCAGAGTTAAGGAGATTTTTAAGAACTTTTCTCTTATTTTCAAGGACTGACATGAAGAACTGATATGTTAGACTTTCAAAGGAGTAAGTATGAGTGATAATGAGCTCATACACATAGCAGAATGTCAGGATGACAATTTTCGGGCATAGTAGATTTCCCCCCCAAAGTGGAAAGTCTAGGAATAGATGAAGTCAAGTCCGTCATATATGAAGAGTGCAAAAGATTTATAATTTCAAAAATAATCAGGACAATTCTGGCAAAACCTGTAAAAAAATTCAATGCAATATATATATATATATATATATATATATATATATATATATATATATAAACATATCATCGCTGAGGTAGGCATTCCCATACTCATCTCAAAACGAACTAGAAACTAATTCAAACTGTTCTAATACAGGAATGATTTTGAATACATCAATAGTATAGACATGTGTAGACACAGTATGGACGCAGCCATCTGTTTATGAATAGTCCATTGTATAAATGATAACAAAATTCCTCGCAGCCTGGATGGTAGAAACTAGATCCAGGGTCTTGATTTCCGCATCTCGAACTAGTACGATTCTATCCATGCGAATGAATGTGTCGAAGTCAAACATGGTAGAAACCACTTGATTACCAGTCAATGATGTAAACTGTTAACAAGTGTGAGAGTAACCACTAGTAACGTCAATCGCTCTCAAAGTACTCAATACAATCCATGAAATGTGAATGAATGAGCTGAATTCAAACATGTCACGGAATCATTTGATCGAAGGCCAATGATGCAACCTGTCATAGAAGGTGTGAAACCTGCCATTAAGGCATGCAGATTTCAAGGTACTGACGAATTCTGGATCAACTTCCAAGATAATGAGCTGTCGTCGATACAAAGTGATCTGTCGTAGGCAAGCCCACAACACGAAATCATAGATCAAGTTTTGAAGAAATATATTGGCAAGGACTGACTTAGGGATGGTCAAAATGGATGACAAATAATTTGCAGATGAATGGTTTATTTGAACTGTCCTCTTGAACACATAACGACACTGCAGATGGCTTGGTGACAATTGACCCAAAGCTAATACCCAGAAACCGCCTGAAAACATTCAATGTGGTTTGATTAATCGTTAGGCAAAGGATTTCCCAAACCAGTTGAACAAAAAGTGTCGTGTTCAAGAGTGGTTAATGGCTTTTCGAAAAATCAAAATACAACAAACATGTCCATTTTCCTCTTTTTTCCCCCACCATTTCTGGCAAGTACCTCTTTATTTTTTACAAGCTTGAGGAGGATAACATTTGCTTGTTTATAAGCTCATCCTTCGGATGAGTCCAATTTAGTTTAAGATTTGAACCCAAAGAAGGAGTGGTTCGTTCCTATTTTAAAATTGAACAGGTACTTTACTGTTAAGTTTTAACAAGTCTAGTATAGGAGAAACTCTATGTTTTTTCAATTTTAGGGAGACAGAAGTAAAAATTTAGGAAGACTCCATGGGGGTGCTTTTTCGTAAATTTAGTCTCTCGAGCCCGAAAGAGGAAAAAATAATGTGGGAGAGAACTCTATTGACCGTAATTAGTCAACGTATACCTTTTTCGTAAATAGTCCATTTCAGTCCGTAAAAGGGTAAACTTATACTGAAGGGACGATCATTTATTTATTTTAATGAGTTCGAATAATCAAGTGCTCGGCAATATTTTCAATTTTCGAGAGTCTAAAAAGAGCTTAAAAGAGAACTCTAAGTTTTCTCTTTTTCGTAAATTTTTGAAAGAGTCCGAAAAAGTGATAAAAGTATGCTCTTTGTTGAAAACGATCAATTTTCTTGAAAAATCCAATTTCTGCAAAAAAACACGAAACATTACACATACCTGTTTAAGATAAGTAAAAATTATTTTAAAAATAACCTTTTTAAAGTGAAAAAAAAACAAATTAAAAATTCATTTATTCGAAAAAAACTTATAAAAAGGACTTTTCTAACCTCATTTTTACCATTTGAGTTCAGAGCGAAAAGTAAAAGCTTTTGGGTAAAAAAGTTCCTGTGAAGATTCTGGAAAATCCGTCTAGCGAAATCGAGAACCGTCAGCTCTAGGTAATCCATGACCTCTTAATCTTGCATTTCATCCGCTTGCATTTTGTTCTTAGGCTTTAGATTTCACTTTTTAAGCAAAAATATGTTGAAAAAATCGCCCGCGGAGGTCCGCAGGTGCAACACGCGGGCCCTAAGGACCCCGAATTTTTTCTACATGGAAAAAAGTCATGGGTCTACACCTTTTTCACAGTGCCCATGCGTATCTACACACTTTGTATGAATTTCAGGTGCAGACCTCGCTGTTACACCATTTTTTGGTCATCTAACCTATTATCATTAGATGGACCCAAGTACACCATGTAAGACCAATTTTACCCTAAGTAAAATTGCTTTCACTATGTAAAATAACTTAATAAACCACATTTATTAGGTTGTTTATGGTCTAAACAGGAAACCCCAAAAAGGAAATATTAAACAAACCTATTTTGTTTAATTTTCCTCATGGAATAATTAATTAAACCATAATTTAATTATTATTCCTAGTCATGTTTAACCCAAAAACAAAGAAATTAATTAGATAAACCTTTACTTATCTTATTATTTTCTAGGAATAATTATTTAAATCTTATTTAGATAATATTCCTTGTTAAATATGACCAAATCACCCACAAATAATTAAATAAATCATTATTTATTTAATTATCTTTTAACCACTTCCTTAAATAATTAAATAAATCATTATTTATTTGATTATCTCCTAACCGCTTCCTTAAAAAGATAAATAAATCATTTATTTATTTATTTTTGACAAATTAAGGGATTTGACCCAAGTCAAATACCTTTTCCCTCCAACAAATATAATAAAATATTCCATTAAAAGTGGATCTAGATCTGGTTAACCCATGCACCAAGATCTAGAATGACCCAATATTTTGTTATAAATAGGAGGGTTTTTCCTACCATTCTTCACCTTTTGTTACCTATTAGATCACTCTAGATCTATACACTTGGTCCCATTTTTCCATCATTTGTTGTGTGAGCTCCCATTGAGCTCTATTCTTTGCATTGGGTTTTCTACACCAACAAGAGAGAGAAATCTTATATCTGAAGTGCTGAGGACTTCCAAGAACCCATCCCACTAAGGAGAATTGGATACGCCTTCTTGTTTTCCTCCCAGGTGCCCGATTAATATAAAAATTCTTTCAAAAATTCTTCTTGTCTTTTCTATTGGTATATGGAGCAAACCCTTGTTTTTACTGCTTAATATCTTTCCATGCATAGATCTAGTTGTTTGCAGCTCTTTTCTTGTTTAACTAACCATAGATCTGATGATATTGACAGCCACTTTTGTTGTTAGGGCTATTAGTTATGCGTAGCTAAAGTGGTCCTTTTTCGTACACTTCGACAAAGGATTCATACTAACAAATGGCGACTCCACACGGGTTTTAAATTACAACCGCTGTTGTTTTTCATATTACTGCATATCCAGCTACTTCATACCCTAGGGTTTCTTTTCAGCTATTTATTTTCCCTATTTTTATGTTTTTTTTCTCACATAAAACCCTAAAACATTAAAATTTCTAACTTCCGTGTGTTTCTGGCCCTATTGCGCAGGTAAGCGACACCAGCCGCAACTGAGACGGCAACTTTTCTGAAAATCTGCCGCCGAGACAACCGGAACGGGGGGTCACACTTTTTGGCCCATAACCTGCGACCTGGACCTCCAGGTCATACTTTTCAGCCTCTTTTCTGCGACCTGCACTGAAAATAGGTCAGAACCTGTGACCTGCCAATTTTTCAGTGGTTTTTCTGCAATTTTTCTGGGTTTTGCTGAAGTTTTTGTCAGGGTTTTCCAGCCTCTGTCTCAGCCCACTTTGACCAAGTTCTTATCTGTTTCTACTCATCTAAGTGGGAACCTAGCCCCCTAAGGCTTTAGTACCCTCCACTTTTTGTGGAAGAGTTTTAGCTATTTTAGCCGTCTATTTTTCAGATTTTCAGCCTTCTTTTTTTCAGATCTGGAACCTCCTCCTCAGATCCCTTTAAATCAGCCTTCCTTCCTTTCAAATCACCTCTTGTCGTTTTGTTTGGACCTCTCTTTAGGAACTCCTCCCTGTCCTTTCTGCTTTTTGCTGATTTCTTCCCTCTTTTCCAGCCACCTTGCCTCTGTCTTTTGGCTGTGATTTGCACCTCTTTTCAGCAGCTTTATCCTTTAGATCCCTGTCCCTTTTGACCCTAGATTTATTGGCCTCTTTTTAAGTGTGTTTTGGCTAGATTTTTGCCCTTTTTTACATTAGTTTTGAGCGACCCACCTTCTTGGGTTGAATTGATGCAATAGTAGCTGTTATTTTTCTGTTATTTCATCATTATATACTGTTCTCTGCAGATTTATTTTCAGTTACGCAGCACACATTTCTTACTCTCAAAATAGAAAGGGTTTAAAAATTAAAATTAACGCATGCCACACACTGACTGTAAGTGAAGAAGCGCCTGGTTAACACCGCCTGGAAAAGACTCTAAAATCAATTGTCACTGAACATTTTCTGCCCTTGACCTCACTTGATTCTGTCCCTATTTGCCCTTGTCGGTTTCCTTCTTCCCGTCATCATTGCGCCCCCAAGGCGCCTTTCCCGGAGACTTCTTGGCCTTCACCCTCAGTTTCCGGTTGATCGACCTGCTCCGTCCCGCCGTCGTCGAGCCAGTCCTCCTCCGAGTCCGCACTCCGACTCCTCTTCTGATTCGTTGGGTTCTCCCTCTCCTCCTGATTCTCCCCCTGTCACCTTCACTATGTCTGGTCCAGGGCCTAACGTTAGCGGTGCTCCAGGCCCTAATTCTGGAACCACTACTAGCGGAATCGCCACGGGAACTACCTCGGCCATACCCTTGCTGCCGTACATTGCAGGCCTCAGCCTCCCCGATTTCAATCAGTTGATCAATGACCCTATCTTCCACGATGTTGGTTGGCCTACTATGCCAGCAAAGCTCCCCTCCGAAATCCCTAAGTTCGAAGGCCTTGCTGGAGAAGATCCAACCAATCATGTCCGATCTTTCCACATGTGGTGTTCCTCCAATTCCATTACCGATGACTCCATCCGTCTTCATTTTTTCCAATGCACGCTTACCGGCGAATCTTCTAAATGGTATTTTGACCAAGCCACCTCTTCCCATACCACCTTTGCGACCCTTTCCCAAGCCTTTTTATTTTATTTCCAGCTCCCTCTCTGATACGATACTGGCACGGAGCTCTTGGCTTCATTCAAGCAAACCTCTTCGACCCGCCTTTCCGCCCATGTTCAGGAATGGCGACGAAGACAGAGCTTATGTCGAGCCCCCCCCTTCGAAGATTGAGTTTACATGGACTGGTTCCTTCGCACCCTCTTAGCTCCTATCAGCAAAGATGTCGCCTCTCACTTTCCTCAAATTGAAGAAGTCGCCCTCCAAATAGCCCTGAAATATGACCTGATCTACGCTCAATCTGGTTATGTTTATACCGTTCTTCCTGACCTCCCCAGGCCCGGTGGCGCTAACGCCCTGGGGGCATCTCATTCCGCCGACGATATCGTTGGAGCCCTTTCCCATCCGTACGCTCAACCTCCTATGGGCTATGGTCTCCCTCAGGGAGGGGCCAGCACCTCTAGCACTCTTCCCCCTCCCGGTAGCATGTATCCAGGATACGGCATGCCTCATCCTTTTGCCCAACCTTCTTCTTACCTCAATGTTGCCCAACCTAACCATTACCTTTATCCGCAGCCTAGTGCGCCAGCTCCTCCAACATATGCGCTTCCATCTCCCTTGCCTCCTCCAAACCCGCAACAGCACTCACAGCCCCCTCCAGGGCAAGTATTTGCATAGCAGGGCATGACTAATCCACCTTCTTCTCAAAGAAGGCGGAGAGGAAATCAAAATTAATCTACCCTTGGTACCCGTGGACCCAATCCTGGTGTGGAACCTAACACTGCCATCCAGTAACAGGGCACTCAGCCCAAGCCGGACAGGCCTCTTCGCACAAATAAGCCTTGTTCGTGTTGCAGTGTTTATGGTCATTACACCCACGATTGTCCCCTCTTACCCCAGATGCGGCAGATGTGGGAGTCTCAAGCCACATTGCGCGGACAACACGACTCCCCTCATGCTCCTCCTAATGTGGCCACTACCCAACCAAATGTGTTTACTGATCCTTTCCCTTAGCAAGGATTCGTGGCTACCCAACCGCCTGACATCCAGGTCGCCACTCCCCCTTCCATTTCTGGTTCCTCTGATTACCAAATCCTTATGATGCACTCTGATCCTTCCCTAACCATCGACCTTCACCTTCAAACTCGGTCTTGCCAGTACCCCAAGCCCCCTGCTCAGTCTGCCCCCGAGCCTCCTTCTTCAGGTTCTACCGAGCCTCTTTCGACATCCAGTGGCCCCTTACATATCCCTCAACCCAAAGTTGAGGTTCATACCAAGATTCCTAAGGGACCCCTACGTCGAAACGCTGCTTCTGGTCGAGCTGGCCATTCGTATAGTATAGTAGATGATTTGGCGCAATCTCCTGTTGCCATTTCCACACTGAAACTCCTCGAGTCGTGCCCTTCCCAAAAGAAGGCTCTACTATCTGCCGTGGGCGCTGTAGATCCTGCTGATGACCAAATGATTTTTTTCGACGCCACTCAATCGGACCATCCTCCTCTCCCTCCTTCCGTCGCCTTCCAAATCCCAGTCAAAATCCGGAACGCCAAAGCTTCCCGGTGTATAATTGATGAGGGGGCATCCACCTGCGTGATGTCCGCTTCGGTTTGGAAGCAACTCAGATCCCCTGAGTTGGCCCCTTCCACGATCACCCTTCGAGCGTGGGACGACCATGCCTCCCAGCCCATTGGCCTGTTTCGTAATTGTCCTATCACCCTCGCCGGTAAGACTGCTTGCGTTGACGTCGAAGTCATCGACACCCCGCTAGACTACAAAATTCTATTGGAGAAAAGCTACACCTATGCTATGTTCGCTATCCCATCCACAGTTTTCCGCAAGATGTCTTTCCCCCATAATGGAAAGATAGTCACCATTGACTAGTTGACATATCATGAGCCAAAATCTCAGGCCTCACCTGAGATGACCATCTCTTCTGTAGCCAACAAGCAAACCGTCGATTCCTTGACCAGTGTCTCCCCTGGCATTTACAAAGATTACTCCCTGCTTTGAACTTTTCCTAATCTCCCTCCTCCTCCCATCATTGATCCCAACTTATCGAATGTTTGCATGATGAAATCGTCTCAGGCTGCTCGTAAGCAGCCTGCCTCGGCTAGTCAGCAACCTCCCCCTCGCCCTCCGCAACCCGCTCCTAGCCATTCATCTCAGGCAGCCGGACCTCCTCCTTCTGGCCCTCCCCCTACAGCTGGTATCCCTGAAGCCCTTTATCCTCCTGGATCGGTTCCCCCAGGCCTTAACCATCTCGGAGCCGTCCCTCCAGGTCATTACCCTGCTGGGCAGATACCTTTCCTGACTCCCCCTCCCGGAGTATATTCTGTCCCCATCATGGCCACCCTCTCTCTCCCTAACCTGACCTTGGGCATACCAGTCTGGTACCTTGATCCTCCAGCAGCTACCCCTCCTGGTCACCCCAAACCCTACATGGCTTTGACACCGGTTCAACCGGTCCCCCTCGCTTCCTCCGTTGCCCCTGTGCCCCCAGCACCTCTACAGGACCCTTCTCCTATCGTGACAGCTCCTGGGAAGAAAGGCAAAGCTCGCAAGGGGGCACCCAAAGACAAGACCACCACGAATGACCCGGCCCCTCCTCCTCCAGCAAAAACTTGTGCCTTATGTGATGTCGACGGTCATGCCACCCATGCTTGTCCCAAGTTGCCCCATATTCAGCCCATGGTTAAAGTCGCGTTCCCTGAAGCTACGGTCCCTGAAGCCTCCATTCCTTCTTCATCCGTAACCAAGAACCCCAAGACTCTCCGCACCAACAAACCCTAGGCTTTGTGCGGTGTTCATGGCCATTACTCCCACCATTTTCCTCACCTGACGCATTACCACACCTCTTTAGAGGTAGTCCGAGAGTATGAGGTTGAACAGAATCAATCCGCCTCTCCCATACTTGCGCAGTATGCTTTGGGCCAGCCTGAGGATCCCCTCGCCCCCATCGAAATTCCTCCCCCTGATGTTCCGATGACGGAGTCTACCACAACCATTCTTTACCTATCCTCCTCTGCGAGACATTCGGAGCCCAGCCCCCCTGCATCCTCCCCTATCGTTTCACCTGACCACCTTTTTTCTACCCATATGCGAGATCACTCCACCCGTATCTCTGTTGACCTCCACAGCCCGATTCCTCGCCATACTTCCGATAGCCCTCGTATACCACCCTCTAGTTTGTATATGAGTCATAGCCATCCGACTCATTGCACTCCCTCCCGCAGTTTCCGCTCGATGTCTTCTGTCCACTCACGCTGCCGTCATTGTCTCCCCTCCCCTCATTTTTTGTCTTGTCACAGCATTCCGCAGGACCCCCCGTCCACACCCTTTATCGGTTATGCCGATGGTGCAAGTCATTATTCCCGGAATCTAGCCTCAGAAGGTTGGGCCATCTTCACCCCCTTGCATGCCCTTGTTCTCTCCAATGGGGTCTGCATTGGTTCTGCCACCAACAATCAGGCCGAATATGATGCAGTGTGTGGTCTCTTAGTCGATGCCCTCTTCCATCGCATCCTCCATCTGCACGTTTGTTTGGATTCCCTACTTCTTGTCATGCAACTAAATGGTGTTTATCGTGTGCATAACCCTGTGCTGTTTAGACACTATTTACAAGTGAAACTCTTGATACGTGCATTTGAAACCATAACTTTCAACCATGTACCTCGAGAACAGAATCATTATGTAGATAGTATTGCAAACCATGTTCTAGATTGGCATTTATCACATGCATTTTATACAAGACAATAACATTTATAATCATTAACAACGATGCATATCCATAATATGTGTCGCAAAAAATGTGTTTAGAGTCCATCTACTCTGATACATATGACATGCCCATAGCATGTTACAAAAACCAAAAACTGGGGGCACCACCTGCCCCTATATACACACTAGGGGGCACCTCACGCCCCACACCTACTCACTATCTGGCAGATCCTGAGCCAATGGCTCTGCCCCTGCAGCCCGTAGATCACGTATGCCTTGACCGACGATCTCCATGCGCCGCATGACACCTCGCCATTCCGAGGGCAGACCAATGCACGCCTCCACGTACCGGTCGTCTAAGTCTTGCCACCCGTGCTCTAAAACTCCGGTCAGCAACGTCTTGCATCTACGGTGGATGTCCTCCAGGAGGGCGGCCGCATCCTCATTCTGCACTGCTCTCGACCCACTCAGACCTGCAGCTCCAGATGCTGCCGGTCGTCCCATATATCCGGCCGGTTTTAGCGGAGCTATATCTGCATACCAAAAGTACATGAATCAGTACCCTATCTACTATTCAAAAACTTTAACATGCCCATACAAGAATAGCAATATGTCACTTACCATCGGGCCCCCATACTTGACCAGGCGGAAGTGGCAGGTCCGGATCTCCACAATAACTCATCCCACTATAGGGATAGTCGTCTATGTATAACAGCATCTGATCCCAATGGGCAAAGAACTCAGGTCAAAACACATGCCCGACCGCCCCTCCTCCTCCTCTGCACAGTAGCCGCCCCCACCGGCACATCCTGGGCTCTCTCGGGCCCCCATCTGGAAGCTGTATACGAGGCCGCAAGTTCGGGATCTTCTCAAAGAAGAAGGTGCACAATAAAGTCCATACGAGCAATCGTGGTTCACTTGCCGCTTACAGAGCGATAACTGTCGTTTTAACGACACCAGCATCATTTGGGCCCACCCATAGTAGGTCCCACTCAACACACTCTCTACAAGCATCATCTACCCCCCGGTGATGTGATGGAACGCCTGGTTGCCCAGGATACGCAGCATAGTTGTGGCCACTGCACAGGTCTCTAGCCTCTCTAGATCCCCGATTGGTATTCGAGTCCCCTTGACTTGGAGACCCGGTCGACAATGTAGTTCCACAAACTCCATGATATGCTGCCCCTGCAGTAATATTGGTTGCGTGTTTCCCACCATCCCCAGTGGTGGGAGACCCGTAAGGAAATACACATCCTGGACTTTCAGTTCGATCCTATGCCCCTGCACTACAAAGACCTCCTACTCCGGATCCCAGTAACTGATAATCCGGGCCAACAAAGGTTCGCCTTGTTGGGAAAAATACTGAGAGGGGGGGTGAATCAGTATTTAAGGCTAAACAATTTTCTTTCCTCTCTCTTAAAAACCATATGTTATAGTACTGCATTCAACATGTATGTTCTAATATCTTATTATATCTTTACTTAGAGAATTGCATCAGATAAGCATTAAGCATGAACTGAAATAACAGAACAAACCATTAACACATATGGACACCGGGATTTAACGTGGAAACCTAATTCGGGAGAAAACCACCGCTGCTGTAATCTCAGTCTTCAATATTTTATTATAGAGAAAACGTTTTACAATATATGCTAGTGCAGACTCATACCAGCACGCAGGCACCCACCTGCAGAAGGCTACAACCTTCTCTTGTTTGCCAGCCTCTCCTGAAAGGGAGCTACAACCCCCTGATCATAACGTCAGCTTCGATATACAGAAGGCTTCAACCCTCTGACGCAACCCGTTATTCAATTAACAACCATATTTTCCCCAATTCTACATAACAGAACAGCGAGACCACTGTAATCCAGACTTCAGAGAATTTATGCATTCAACATTCCGTGTATCCTTCTGTGTGTATTAACTTTCAGAAACTCCAACTGTCATATGCACCGGATCCTTATGTGTTCTTCAGTAGACATCCGCTTACTTTTCATCGTTTCTTCTGTTGAATACTCTCACGACTCATCACCTTTTAGATCAATGTCTCGAAGGGTGCATCATGGACTCAGAATTATCAATTAAGCGCGTTGTTTGTCCATACGGATATTCCTTAAAGGAATTACTTCTTCACCAATGCTCACCTCTCCTCCATCGAATAATGATCTTTGTCCTTTATATAGAGCTCGCCTTTCTCAATACCATAAGTCTAAAACCACTCAACCGCTAATGGTATTTCTTTTATTTCATCCCCGGGGCTCCTCGATTTCTTTTTAATTTATTTTATTCAAACTAGGAGATTCAAATTATCTATGTGCACCCAACCTTTAACCCAAAGTTTAACCCTTCGGATTTTATAAAAAATATCCAACGCTTTTCCATACGCAAGTGTCTTGTTGATGTGGTGAGTTCCGCAAGAGGAACAACCATACATCTCAATTGTTTTGTATTAATAATCGTGCCAATCCAATTTGAAACCCTAACCTCCGTCCTTCCATGCACGAATCATCCCATTCGGGATTTTCAATAATATTCAATCTTTTATCTCCACCATATAATATTATAACTATAACCCCAATGGTTATTTTAAAACTTTACACTGTCCCCGTAACATTTCTTTTATTCAAATTTCATTCTTTGACCCCGGGCCCACATCGCAGATGGCCATTTTGGGATGGCGCGATCAAACATATGACGGAACACTTGAATATGCGATATTGCGATCTTGCGATGGCGCGATGATCGCATATCGCAAACAACAGAACTTGCGATGGCGGAAATAAAAAATATGTGATATTGCGATAATGCGATATTGCGATGATCGCATATCGCAAATACTCCATATCAACAAGACACTTGAAGCTTCAAAACTGCGCTTTGCGATTTGCGCTCAAGTGGTAGGGACCACTTGTCCTGCCACATTCAAATATTTAAAGTCTTTCCGCATACTTTCATAAATTTTCTTCATACTTGGTTGTTGAGGGCTTAAATTCTCGCAATGACTGTCTGAATAACTCTATTCCTCCATAAATTAGATTTTACGGGAATAACTGCGTTCCACTGTAAAGACGGCTCTGCCCCACACCATAATCAACTCTCCTCTACAATTTGTGGCTGCGGCCCATGACAATTAATTCATCCTTACATTTCTCCCTTCCTTTTTGAATGCATGCTGCTATTCACCAAAAATTTTCTGCGCCTTTGTGCTCTTCCCATTCTGTCTCTGTTGCTTCTGTTCTTCCTCTGTTCTTTTCTGCTGACCTTTTCCATTTCCTTTGCCATATCCTTTGCCATCAATGAAAATATTCCAACAATCTACCCCTTTGGCATTGATGGCAATACTCTACCTTTGATGACCTGATAGACACCCTTTGTTGTGTTTCCTCCCCCTTTGACATCAATGGAAAATATTTTGATCAAGAACCGTTGAACCGACAGTCCCATGCTCCCCCTGAGATCATGCTGCATCTTCAAACATAATATGACCAACAATTCATCCTTTTTACATGACCAATGCCCCCCCTGAGCCTGTGCATTTAGACAGCACCTCATAACCAATTGAGTCTTCTGTAATTAAGTAGACCTGATCCTCTGCATGGCAGAGACTACTCCCTGTTTCTGTCTGAGATATTCGAATGCTTCCCTAGGTAGAGGTTTGGTAAATATATCAGCAACTTGTTCTTTGGAGGAAACATATTCTAATTTCACCTTTTGCTCAAGCACTTGTTCTCGTAAGAAGTGATATTTGATGGGAATGTGCTTGGTCTTGGAATGCATGACAGGATTCTTTGAGATACTGATGGCACTTGTATTATCACACATAATGGAGATAGGAGGTGAACATTTGATTTGAAAATCTTGTAGGGTTTGCATCATCCAAAGAAGTTGAGTGCAACCTGATGTTGCAGCCACATATTCCGCTTCTGCTGTAGATAAGGCAATGGAGCTTTGCTTCTTGCTGAACCAAGATACTAACCGGGGCCCCATAAAGAATGCACCACCACTAGTGATTTTTCGATCATCAACACTTCCAGCCCAATCTGCATCAGTGTATGCATGAAGAGTAAGATCAGCATTCTTTGGATACCATAGTCCAAAGTCTTGAGTTCCCTGTAGATATTTGAATATTATTTTCACAGCCTGAAGATGAGACACTTTTGGATTGGCTTGAAATCGTCCAACAATCCCAACTGCATGCATGATGTCTGGTCTTGTCCCAGTGAGATAAAGTAGACTTCCTATCATAGATCTGTATTCTGGTTGATTTACGGTGGGGGAATCATCATTAGAACTGAGATTGCATCCAGTTATCATTGGTGTACTTATAGGTTTGCAATCTTCCATGCCATACTTCTTCAGGATTTGCTTGAGATACTTTGCTTGTGATAAGAATATACCATCTGTTGCTTGTTGCACTTGCAGGCCAAGAAAAAATGTTAGTTCCCTGAGTAAAGACATTTCAAATTCTTGCTACATATCAGAAGCAAATTTCTGACTCATAGACTTTTTATTACTTCCAAAAATGATATCATCGACATATACAACCACAATCAACAGTTTGTCATTTTCAGTTTTTGTGTACAAGTTGATATCAACAGACCCCTTTGAAAATCCTTGTTGATGAAGATATTTATCAAGACGATAGTACCATGCCCTTGGAGCTTTTTTGAGACCATATAAAGCCTTTTTAAGTCTACAAACAAGTTTTTCATCATTTCCCAAAATGAATCCTTCTGGTTGTTCTATATAAACTTCTTCTTCTAGATCACCATTGAGAAAAGCAGATTTAACATCCATTTGATAAACTTTGATTTTTTGGAAGCTTGAAAATGCAAGAAACATTCTTATGGCTTCAAGTCTGGCTACAGGAGCAAAGGTTTCTTCAAAGTCTATACCTTCTTGTTGAGCATACCCTTTGCACACAAGTCTAGCTTTATTTCTTATAACATCCCCATTCTCATTTAACTTGTTTTTGAATATCCATTTAGTTCCAATGAAATTTTTGTCATGGGGCCTTGGTACTAACTCTCAAGTGTGATTCTTTTCAGTTTGATCAAGCTCTTCATTCATGGCTTGAATCCAACATTCATCTTTGCTAGCTTGACTGACACTGTGAGGTTCAACCGTAGACAAAAATGCCAAGTTGCTAGAAGATCCCACAAGAGTCCTTCTTGTTTGTACACCTGATTCCTTTTCTCCCAAGATTTGAGATTCTGGATGATTCTTTTGAACATATATAGATGTAGCCTTTTCAGACAGCTCTTCTTCAGGTTCTTCACTGGGTGTACTGTTTGTATCATTAATGTTTGATGTAGGAGGATATGTGTCCTCATCATCTTCATCTGTTGTCTGATTTTCTTCTTTTGGGGCTGCAGTAGACTCATCAATAACAACATCAATGCATTCAACAATCTTTCGAAGTCTTTTATTGTAACATTTATATGCCTTACTCCTAGAGGAGTATCCAAGAAATATTACCTCATCAGCTCTGGGTTCAAACTTGCCAAGTTTTTCATCATTATTTTTGATAAAGCATTTGCTCCCAAAAATTCTAAAATGCTTTATAGTGGGAGGATTACCATACCAGAGTTCATAGGGAGTTTTATCACTATTTACACGAACATGTGCTTTGTTGAGAATGTTTGCTGCTATATGTGCTGCTTCTCCCCAAAATGTGTTAGGTGTTCTGGAATCATCAAGCATAGCTCTAGCCATTTGTTGAATTGTTCTGTTCATTCTCTCTGCAACACCATTCTATTGTGGAGTGCCAGCTATAGAGAACTGTCTTTTTATGCCATGTTGTTCACAGAATTCAAGAAATTCTTTGGATGTATATTCTCCTCCTCGATCAGATCTAAGACACTTGATTTTTAATTCTAATTCATTCTCCACTAGTGCTTTGAAAATCTGAAATTTCTCAAATGCTTCATATTTGTGTTTAAGCAGCCCAATCCAACACATTCTAGAGAAATCATCAATGAATAAGATATAGTATTCTTCACCACGTGGTGAATTTTTCCTCATAGGTCCACATATGTCAGTATGAATGAGTTCAAGAGGCTTAATTGATGATCCTTCCTTGGCATTAAATTGTACCCTGGTTTGCTTGCCGAATTGGCAAGATTTGCATATGATATTTTCAGGTAGAGTAATATTGGGAAGATCTCGAACAACTTTAAGTCTGCTTGATTTTTTGATTTGAGAGAAGCTTAGATGCCCCAACCTTCTATGCCATAGCCAATTTTCTGAAGATTTACTCAAATAACATTGTTCTTTGGGGTTCTTCAATATATACAGGTTGTTTGGAGTTCCTTTTCCTTTTATAATTGCTTTACCTGTATCAAGATCACGTACCACACATTCTTGGAGTTCTTTTTCCTTTTATAATTGCTTTACCTGTATCAAGATCACGTACCACACATTATTTTGAACTAAATACAACTTCAGTTCCTTGATCACAAATTTGACTTACACTTAACAAGTTATGCTTCAATCCATCCACATACATGACTTCATTCGCTTTCACCTTTTCTTTTAGGAAAACAGACCCTTTTCCCTTAATGACCGCAGGAGTATCATTTCCAAATGTGACATTTTTTTCTTTTTCTAGAGCACTATATGCAAGAAGTTTGTCTTTATCACTTGTCATGTGCCTTGAACATCCACTATCAATGTACCATTGGTTTTCTTCATCTTCTGCAAATAACGCTATGCCACAATTTTCAACCTGTAATTCCTTCTTTTTCCATACTTTGGAGCTTGAAGGAACATGTTCTTTTGGCTGAACTTTGCTCCTGCATTCAGATTCTTCATGGAAAAAGTTATTGCAATAAGTGCATTCAACTTCATTTTGAAGAGGAGAAAAGTTGTTATAAGTATTCTTCTTTGCTTCAATATCAATCCTTTTCTTTCTTTCTTCTCTTGTCATGATAGTTTTATATGCTACACATTGAACAGCTTTATGACCAAAATTGTGACATGAGAAACATTGTCCATTGAAGAAGAAATTTTTGCGACCATAAGATCTTCTATATAAATTTACCTGTTGATTGGTGTTTCTTTGAAAGACATTCCTGTTAGTGTTCCTTGAATTGAGATGATCATGTTTTACCTGTAAAGATTCTTTATTCCCTTGCTTAGTGGCAGCATGTTGTGAACCAGCTGTAACTGCTTTTAGATAATTTGGTGCTGAAGCCTGAGAAGATTCTCCGATATATCCAAGACCTGTCTTTATAAGAGGAGAACGTTGTACCTTGATAATCTCATCTAAGATTTCAGACCCTTTAGCAAATCTAAGATTCATAATCTTTACTTTCTCAAGTTCTTTTCATAGATCTACTACTTCACACTCTAATTTCTCATTGTGTTTCTCTTTATCTTCAACCTAATTTTTCAGAGTTTCTATGGTTATTTTTCTCTCTTCTAAGAAAATTTTGAGTTTATTGTTTTCATCGAGAAAATCACTATCTTCTAGAGCATCCAAAAAAGTGCCCTTTTATTCTCTAGATTCTTTTTCAAATGCCATGAGAAGTCTAAGATCTTGTTCGCATTCTTCCTCACTATCAGATAACCCATCACTTTCTTCATGAGTATAGTAACTTTTTCTAGTGCTAAAACAATTCTTATTCCTTCTTTCTACTTCCTTCCCCTTTTTATGTGTTTCTTTATATGGACACTTAGCAGCATAATGACCAACTCTTCCACAATCAAAACATTTGAACGGAAGCTTACCTCTGAACCGTCCTATGCCAAGTTGAAGTTTCTTCACAAAGTTTATCTCATCTTCTTCTGAGATATATCCTGATCCTTCAATTTTTTGTACTTCCTTCCCATTTGTAGAAGTTCTAAAGATTGCTTCTTTGACTTCAGATGGTCCTCCTCTTCTCATTTCATATGAAGTTAGTATGCCATGAAGTTGCACCACAGTAAGGTTTTGAAGATCCTGCTTTTCTTCAAGAGCATAAACTTTTGACTCAAATTTTGTTGTTAGTGACCTTAAGACTTTCTCAACCAGGGTAGATTCTGTTATTTTTTCTCCCAGATTTCTCATATGATTTACAATATCATCAAGACGTAAAAAGAAGTTGGCAATGCTCTCCTCATTATCTATTTTTAGATTCTCATATTGAATTATGAGAGTTTGTAGTTTAGCACTTTTTACCTTTGCATCACCTTCATAACTTAGAATGATTTTGTCCCATATTGTCTTGGCTGTATTCAACTGCATGAATTTGACAAATTCTGATTCCGTTAGACTTCCCAAGAGAGCATTGACCGCCTTTGCATTTGTTTCATAATTCTTTCTTTCCGTCGGATCTGTTGGTACCGCAACTGGGTATTGATATCCTTGTTCAACAATTGCCCATACCTCTACTCCTAGCGACTGAAGATAGGATCTCATCCTTGTTTTCCAGAAGATTAAATTGTTTCCGTTAAAGAGCGGGGGCCTGATAGATGTTGTTCCATCTTGATTACTCATCTTTCTTGATCTTCCTTCTAGCGGCTAGGATTTTTCAGAAGGACCTGCTCTGATACCAATTGTTGGGAAAAATACTGAGAGGGGGGGTGAATCAGTATTTAGGGCTGAACAATTATTCTTTTAATTCTCTCAAACCATATGTTACATTATTGCATCCAACACGTATGTCCATATATCTTATTATGTTTTTACTTAGAGCATTGCATCATTCATTCTTCAGATGAGCAGTAAGCATGAACATAAATAACAAAACAGACCATCAAGCATAAACAACACATATGACCACCAGGATTTAAGGTGGAAACCCAATTCGGGAGAAAACCATCGCTGTTGCAATCTCGGTCTTCAATATTTATTATAGAGAGAAATTCTTACAATATGTGTTGGTGCAGACTTATACCAGCACGCAGGCACCCACCTGCAGAAGGCTACAACCTTCTCTCGTTTACCAGCCTCTCTTGGAAGGGAGCTTCTACCCTCTGCTCTCGTTTACCAGCCTCTCCTGGAAGGGAGCTACAACCCCCTTACTGAAGGCTTCGACCCTCAGATCTACTGCAGACCACGTTTCATCAATTTTCACACTGGATCAAGCAGATTCAACGCAACCCTTTATTCAATCATCAACAATCATATTTTGCCCAAAACTTCATAACAGAACAGTGAGACCACTGTAACCAGAATTTCAGAAATAACCCAGACTTCAGAGAATATATGCATTCAACATCCCGTGAATCCTTCTGTGTAGATTATTCTTTAGAAACCCCAACTGTCATATGCACTTTCAATGTAGATGACCCGCATATATACGTGATTTTCCTGTATAGATCTATAATTATATATTTTGCAGAGCAAGCCAGATCTACATAAACTTACCGGGATTTAAATGTGTTCTTCAGCAGACATGCGCCATCTCTTCATCGTTACTTCTATTGAATAAGCTCAAGATTCATCACCTTTAGATCAATATATGTCGATGAGTGCATCATAGACTCAGAATCATCAAATAAGCATGTCATCTGTTTATGCAGATATTCCTTCAAGGAATTCTTATTTTTCAACCCTCGTGCACGCACACCCCGAATTATCATCTTTTTCCCTTTAAACAGATTTCACCTTTATTAAAACCATGAGTCAAAAACCATTTAACTACTAAAGGTATTCCTTTGACAATATTTCCATTAGTTTGGCCCACGGGGTTTTTGATTTATTTTTAATTTATTTATCAATTGATAAATAAATATATTTACAACGTTTTTACTCCCTTATGATTAACCCTTCGGACTTTATAAACAATATCCAACGCTTTCAAATAGTGTAATATTTCAATAAGCCTTTGACCCCTGGCCCACATATGCGCCCCCACTGTACCAAAATAAACTTTACGCAAGTCTATTGCCCGATCACCGTTAGATCGCGAGCCTCCAAGATCAACGGTACATATGCATATCGCTCGACCTTCGATGCTGAAATTTAACGTGCGATGGCTGAACGTTATGATATGATGGCGTGCAATGGTGGCGGTTTTCCCCGGACACGTGTCACTTGTTTTATGGAATCGGAGCCAAACTCTTGAATATCGCTTATCCCACAAAAGCAGTGCGATATGGGCAATCCGATTTCGCAAATCCATTCGCGGTTTTTAAACAGTGATCAACCATCCAATTGCTCTGTACCCCAAGTTCCGTATAACTTTGATTTAATTTTTCTTTTCCCGTGATTATGTTAATAAAACTCGGGTTAAATATAATTTTATATAATGTGCCCTGTACACACAGAACCCGTTCTAAGCTCACTGTACCGTGGCCTTAGCACCCTGAAATCGTATACAAAAACATGAATATATTTAGAGATCATCACACAGAGTTGCAGGAAATTTCGTACGAGAAAAGGACCAATCAATACCCCAATTGCTCTGGGTATTTTCCACCTAACAGAGTATGACCGAAACTCAACCATACGCAGATTTTCTTTCTCCTCCATCAGAATACATACGTTATACATGAATTAACCTCCGCATGGATTCTAATATCCATCAATTCAATTCAACCCTGTCTTTGGACAACTCTCCTTTAATTCACTGCTTGTCACTGTAAATGCATTCTTCCTCTGTTCTTTTCTGCTACATTTAGATGCCAATTCCTTTGCCACATCCTTTGCCATCAATGACAATATCTCCAACAAAATATCCTTATCCTATCATATCAAGTCGAATTCATCTATCATATCCATCATAATCTAGAAAATCCCACAAAATAAGAGTTTTGACCTAGTTTCTAGGGATCCTCCATAAAGACTGGTCCTGTTTGACCAGGCCTATTAAAGCTCAGTCTGATTATGCCAAAAAGTGTACTCTTATTCTTAATTCCTGAGCCTTCTATAAATGTATCCAGCTCAGGCCCCAGGTGTCCTACACATATGCAAACCATAATGCTATTATGGGAATTTCTGTTGTTGTCGAAAAATGCACTTAAATTCCAAATTTTACAAAAACATCTAATAATTGAAAAAAATAACCTAAATACATGTATATGCATATTTAGTTCAATATAAGGTGGATATGATGATAAAAAAATGGATAATATGGAAAAATAAGTTTTATTTTCTAAACAAAAAGAGATAAAAAATGAGGGCCAACAACAGTAAAAAAGTGTTTTTACCATAGAATTTCTAAATCTGATATCGGGCGAACCGATGTACCATTTCACAAACTGTTAGTTCCAGGGATTTATTCACTCCATTATCTTGAATTATATCCATATTATTTTTTATTTTAGGCATTGAGATTATTTTTTGGAAAAAATACGGTTTTAGAAATCATCCTTGGGGGTGCGTAAGTTTTCCTTATCGGGGTTGTGCACCCTGATAGTTTTTAAGACAAAAAATTATTATTTCGGCACAGTTTTTATGTACAGAACGTGTAGAAAAATGTACTATTTTCAATGAAAACCCGCACAAGTGTCGTGGGGTTTTTCAAAAATGTTTTTCTTTCCATCAAAATTTCCCTAAGTTCTTCCAAAAGATTTCTAATGGTTTTGAATGATTGTTTGCATGCAAATGGAAAAAACCATGCTTGCATGGAGAGAACATGAGCATGAAACACATAATAATTAAGAAACTGATAGCCCAAAAATGGTTCAAGATTTAAAGAACTGTGGACTATACAAATTTTGGTCCATACAGGCAATGAAAGCCTAAGTAGAGCTAATGACCTGGTTGGTAAATGCCTGGGATATCCAGGAAAAATGCTTTATCATTGTAGATCATAGGCTCATCATTGATGTAGATGATATTTATTTCCTCACCTATTTTCCCCATAGGGGACAAGACATTTCTTTATTTGGCACATGGGCAGGAGGGCAGCCCACTGCTTCCTATATGGTGTTATATTGCACTCAGGATTCACAATTGAAATGTGGTTGAATCGATATAAAAACTATCAAACAAATTTATCTTAAGATTGTTGATTTCACAGTTAATAGATTATGTGGCATCGCAACTCCTCGTGTGGCCACCAAAGCACAAATGCAAATAGTTGTTGAGTGTTCCGAGGGAACAATATTCAATTGGTGTGAAGGAGTAGTTGTCAATATGAAAGGAGAAATCACTTGAGAAAATAATGGTAAGCTGAATAATGTTGGATATGGTGTCATTCTTATATATTTTTATTTAGAGAGGATTCCACTCCTTATACCACAACAATAGTTAGTGGATCATATGGTACCGATAGATCCTCACATGTTGCGATGGGTTTCATTAATGGTTCGAGATGGCGACGATGGCAGTCTTACTGTCTGATATACACCTCAATTTTTCATATGGTTGAGAAGCTATATTTTCATGATCGAGGACTTCGCTTATGTAAGGGAGGATTTTAGGGGTGACCCTGATACATCACTCCTACCTGGAGCAGGATTAGTCAGTTAAAAAGTCTCATTTTATTTTTATGTTTTATAGATTTATTTGATTTTTTATCATCCAATACTGATAATCAATAACATTTTAATGTAGATGTAGGCCGAGTACGACCAGCAGTGCTTCGTCGATTTGATAGACGAGGAGCACAACCTATAGCAATAGTTCCACCACAGACTAATGTAGTTTAGGCCCTCACAGAGTTGGAACATAATATGGAGAGGTTGACCATAGATATCCCAGAGACTGCAAAATATTATATTCCTCTCTAATACCAGAGGCATGTGACTGGGGTTCCTGGTCCATTCAAACGATACTTGTGCCAAGTGGTGTGTGTTATACTCTGCTATCATGATCATCATCAGGGATAGCTAATGGTCGTTTTAAACGACACTTTTGTTTTTTGTATTATTATATTTATATCATAAGGTGTTTGAGACCTATGATCAAAGATGATGTATATTTTTTTACAAACTATGATAAACAACTATTTTTACCTAATGATGATTACTACTTTTAGTCTCTGAGTATCTTGTTCAATATGGATTGAATATTGTTTTGTTTTATGTCCAATGTTGCAAATGCCTATTTAAAACTTGATATGCCAATGCATCATATAACATATTTAAATTTCTCTAAATGTGTTGATATTCAATGTAACCAAACTGTCTTTCGAAGAGACAGACCCTTAAAAACATTCTTAACAATAATGGATTCTTATTGTATAATCACCATTTAAATGTAATACAATGAGTTACAAATCTAACCTAACAATCAAACATCGAATTCCAAATGTAATGGCATCAGATAATACCTCAATGACTGTGCTATAATCTGCAATATTATTTGTTGCTTGACTGAGGCAAACCGCATGAATAGAAACTAACTCATGAGTGGGTGAATAGATAATTCAAGAAATGGAAGATAGGTTTTTTGTATTGCGAGAGGTGTCGTCAACAAGGCCAATTTAATTCTGAGGGAAGTTTGACATCTGCAATATCTAGAGTAATCAAGATAAGTAGAAAAATTAGTATTAACTTGCAAAGCAAAATAACTAATATACAACACAATTTTCCTAAAAATGGAACTAATGTACAATGAAGATCTCCACAAGATAAATCATGCATAATATATCTTCAGATAAAGACCATTTTTGGGCATATATAAAGAGACACCATTATAATCAACCAATTCATAGGCCCTATTTGCAAACACATGCTTAACAATGTAAGGGCCATGCCACATTTGTTCATATTTAACAACGCCTAGCTTATCGTGAGCTTGATTGTATACTAAGACTAGATCACCTTCACAATAGACACGAGGGTTAGTCTTTGATCATATTGTGTCTTAACACATTTTTTATGAGCTTCAATAGCTAATGCAGTGGTGTGGTGAGTCTCATCTAATTGTGCTAAGTATAACAAGTGTTCTTCCTCTTCAGAGGTAGATGGTAATAACTCAATGAATATTTTTAGCGATGAAATTTCACATTCAATGGGTAAAATAACGTCCAAACTATAAATGAGTTGAAAATGATTAAACCGTGTAGATATTTTTGTGGAGGTATGGTGTTCCCACAATTATGAGAAAAACATGGTGTTCAAATTTTATTTATGACTTCCTACAATCCGTTTAACCATATTGGTTAAAACTTTGTTTATAGCCTCAACCTGACCATTGGACTGTGGGTAATAAGGTGTGGAATTATCATGGCATAGTTTGAGCTGAGCGGAAAGTTCGGTCATCATAATGTTTCGAAGGTGGTTACCATGATCCGTAACGATGGCTTGAGGGACACTGAACCTACCAATCACATGACTGAATATGAAAATAGCTGCAGTTTTGTTGTCATCCTTAAATGTAGGCATCACCTCAACCCATTTAGTAAAATAATCTACAGCGAATATAATATACCCATGCCCCCCCGAACGAGTGAGGGTTACATGTAATGAAATCGATGCCACATTTTTAAAATGGACCGAAAGATATGATTGGGTGAAGAGGAGTAGGAGGTGCATGCTTCTTTCGATCAAAAATTTTACAATTGTGACATTTTCTAACTGCAAGGATACAATATTTGAAGAGTTACAACCATAAATATCCAATGCACAATATCTTTTGGGCTATGGAAAACCCAAACATATGACCACCACATGCTCTAGAATGGTAGTCATTTAAAACGCTTTCAGCTTCTTCATGAGTTAAACAACGTCTAAAGACAGAATCAGAACCACAACGGTAAATAGTGTTGCCAAAAATATTATATTGTTGAGACTGGTATCGAATCCTACGTCGATCAAACCGGGAAATTTCAAGATGAAAATTTTGGATTTGAAGATATATAATGGTATCTCCATACCAAGGATCCAAGGTGCTAATAACAAACAAATATTCATCACGAATATGATATTTTGCCACAGTTTCGGATTCAGTATAGGGAAAGTCACACATAAGTTCAACAAAGATTAGTAATTTCCTAGATTTGGATTTTTCAAATTTCAAATCGAACTCTTGTAGGATAACTATCCACTTCGATTATTTACCCCCTAGTATTTTTTTGGTAAAAGTGTATATCATAGGGTTGCAATCAGATATCACTGTTGTTTTGCGTAAGAGTGTGTAGTGACAAAATCTTTGGACAACTTTAACAAATGCTAAGGCCAATTTCTCCATGTCCATATACTTGATCTCGATTGGTGTAAGGTTCCAACTTAAGTAATAAATCACATGTTCATTGTCAGACTCATCCTCTTGAACTAATACCGTTCCAATGGTGGAATCAAACATAGTTAATATAAAAAGTGATCTCTGTGATAATCAAGTGGATGTAACAATTATGCATGGGTCAACGCATGTTTAAGTGCATCGAAATATTTATCCACTGTCTTTTCCTAGATGAAAGGAACATTCTGTTTTAATAACCGAGAGAAACCTTTATTTATATATGCACATTTAGGCATAAAATGACATAAAATGCTTTCTTTCCCTTGCAAACTCTAGATTTGGTGATGTGTGGAAGGAGGAGGTAAATTGACAATAGCCTCAACCTTAAAAGGGTTGACACGAATGCCTTCCTTAGAAATAATGAAACCCAACAATCGTCCTGATTGTACACTAAAAAAACATTTGTGTGGATTCAAATGGATATTGTAATGCCTACATCACATAAAAATGGCATTACAATAAGGCTATAACATTCTTTCATGGACCGAGATAATGCAGTGGCTTGCTTCTGGTAGAATCTGTGGCTTGCTTCTGCTTCTATGGCTCAGACTTCAGCTTACTAAACTATAACTTAGGAAGGTTTAGAAATGTGTAGTATGATCTTGTCGGCACATAGAATGAGCAGGAAATATGTTTGATGTCATGAAACGCGTAAGACATGGCCCTATGAAAAGTGACACCATCGTTATTCAATACAAAAGGTAATTTACAATATGAAAATGTGCCCATGGACATATAAACGTTGTTTTGGGCTGATCGGAAAAGACTATGTTTATGTGATTGTAACCAGAGACTGCATCCATGAATGAAAAAATTTCATTTCTGGCACAATCATCAACAATTTGGTCGATGTAAGGGGTGGGATAATTGTCTTTGGGACAAGGTTTATTAATATCCCTAAAATCGATACATAATCTGATAGTTCCATGTTTCTTGGTCACCAGAAATATGTTTGATACCCAATCCCTCAATGGAATAGGATGGATGAAACATGCACGAAGTAGTTTCTCAACCTCAGCTTTAATAGAAGCAACTTTTCGTGGATGTATTGGACGTAGTATTTTTCTAATAGGTTTAGCATCTAGGTATGTCTTAATTTCATGAATTACAATGCTAGGATCAATTCCTAGCATTTCTTCATAAGACTAGGAAAATATGTCATGGAATTCCTAAAATAAGGCTTTGTACATGTTAATTTCGTCAATTGAGCATGAAGTACCTATTTGAATCTTTTCAGTTATTCCTATTTTTATTGATATGTCAATTGGAATTACTGTCGAAATGTTTCCTAAATTCTTCTTAGAATCCGAATGAAGGATTGACATTGGATTTTCAGGTTCCTTAACATATTCAGTTAGAAATATTGTTGAAAATTCATTTTGAACTCTATCAAGGTCTAGTAGAAAAGAGGATCGATGGTGAAGATCCTCCCAAGGTGATTCGTTCAATGAAAAAATTTCCTGAATATTTTCATCACTTGAAAATATGTGTTGAAAAGGATCATAAAAAGGTGTTGTGATTAAAACTGGTAGAAAGAAGTCTCATCACTAATCACATTCACTTGATTAGTATCGGTTGATGAAAGGTCAGAAAGCAGTCGAACCGCTACATATGCCAATTCGTATGGACTTAAAGGCATTTCATTGTCGTAGTAGTCTAACTCGGATTGTAAAGGCATGTTCCATGGGTCTTCAAATGGTATTGTGCTTGATGTAATCATGTTGATATTGGAAATTACGATGCACATTAGGAGGAAGTATGAAGAAATTTACCATAAGAGGGGAATCCTTAAGTAGTCCTACTCTGACATCTTCATAAGGTACAACCGACTTTCCAACATAAGGGATACTATATGTAGAGACAGGATATGAAGTGTAGTAAGACAACTGATCAATTTTGACAATATTTCCTTTATAAGGAAACATTATTAACCGAAATACCGATGAGACTACAAGTGTCATGACATAAGACCAACTACGACCTAAAATAAGGTTGTAGTCAAGTGGGGCATCAATGACTTCCACCTCAAGCGTAATATTTTTTCCTTCTACCTCTATGGGTAAATCCTGGAGAACTCCAAATGGATGAAAACCTCTTCAATCAAAGGACTATAGAATCATGGGCGATTGATTGATTGTTAAAGAACCAAGAGTTTTCCAACAAGTCAAAAACATAATACACGTAGACGCTCCATCGTCTATTACTGTACGAAAAAATCACCTTGATTTGACTAAAATAGGTATTTTAAAAGCCATTTAGTGTGGGAGTTTAGTCACAAAGTTCCCGAGATCAAAGAATATAAGATTAGAGTCCCGAGGGTCAATCGCTCCAATAGCTGACAATAGTAACTTCCTTTGAGATGGACAAGACTGCAGCACTTTGAGGGCTAACATTTTTGAAGGTGACATAGCCCAATATTTACCAATGTTGTAGTTCTGAGCGGCTCCCGTATGTGGATTGAAAGCCGATTTTTGAAGTACACATTTGGAAGTAGGTTTAGTTACTAAATCGGGACTAGGTTTCTCGATGTGTAATGGTCCAAAAATATGAGGAGTTGATACCAGAGGTTGAATAGATTATCTCATTTCATTTCCAGTTACAAGTCTCTTAGATCCATAATCTTGAGGTCTTGTTGGAATCATGATGTGGGAGGACATCATCAGGATATCCATCGATGAATTCGAAGAATGTCTATTGTGGGAAATAATTTATATGTCTTGCGATGGAAAATTATATTTAAGAACAACGAGTGTGTGAAAACCTTTGAAAAATTTAGATATGTCGGCTTGATGCAGACACTCTTTTGTGCAGTGATCCTCGTCACAGATAAGACAGGGATAAAGAGGTTTCCTTTTTTTGTCAAATGGTTTGGTTTTATCTGCCTTCTCTTTTGGAGAATTGTTTTGTTTGTTTTTATGCTTCCCTTTACTTTTAATTCCCGATGATTTAGTTTTGGTAGTAAATGAATCTACGACATGGATTTCAACAAAGGTTTCTAGAGAAGAGTCTCCTTTAGGTGAATCAGGTAAAGTGATGATTGGAATAGGAGATTTGGATTGTTTTTTTTACTGTTTCATGTATTAACTGTACCAATTACACCGTCTGCGGCATGAGAACCAGAAGGTGTCATAGTAAGTTGACCCGGGTAAGGTAAATATGGAATATTTTCATACAATGTACCAGACTGTGTATAAACAAGGTCCAGATATTGGGCTTGAGTGATAAAATTCTCTTCTGTTACAATGCCTCCTTTAGCTACATCTTCAGTAATCTTATGGACTAATTATTTCTTAATCCATTCAGCTATAGTTTGATTTGGAATGAAGTCAAAAGTTATGTGCCATTATCATAACAGACTGGTAACTGAAAATGAGTAAGGAAAGTAGTTGCTAAGGGATTGAAATTATTGAAAGAGCCTCTTGGTAACTCAATGTACCACTTTATGGCTTAGCCGATCAAAGTTATTTAAAAATGTATTAAACGAATGGAATCATCAATTAATGAGTTGGACGCACACCATAGATGATAATTCATAACATGGTTTGAGGGGTCCTCTCCTGGCTTTCCTTCAAACTTGATAATGTCACTGGGAAACTTAGTAGGCATGGCCAGTGAAAATATAAGATAGTAAATCAGGTCATTCGTTAGCCGAGACAAGTTTGGTAAATCTAAAGTTTCTATAAAAGGTAACTACTTTTTATGGTTTTTCTGAGAAAATTGATAACCCTGAGGGACAATTCCAGTATCCAGAAAAAAATGGGTTGCTTGAGCAGTTGAAATTGGCATAACACACCTCTAAGATATCCAGGGGTATCCATACCGAATTGGGGTTGAGATGGTATATGAAACATATGAACAGGGTTTGGTTGACTCTGGAAAGGTCTATTTCATCCCAATTTTCCATATTGGAACTGGCCTTGAATGGTTTTCCTTGAAAAAATTGACCTTGAAGAGGTTAACCTACCAGAGGTTGTCCCAAAAGAGTTTGACCGGTAAAGGGTTTCCCCTGAAAAGGTTGACTTAAAAAGGGTTTCCCTTGAATAGGTTGACCTATAAAAGGTTGACTTGTTTACATAGCTATTATGCCAAGATGACCCAAATATGCTTAAGGAATCGACTAGACTGTAGGTCTGGTTTAATGGGTAGTATTCTTAGGGATAACCAATGTAACATTTGGCATTCACATTTAAAGGATTGTAGCAATAGAAACTTGTGGAACTCCTAGTATTTGTGTACCTGGTTGTTGAACATGTGTCTACATAGCATATTGGATAGGAGTAATAGGATTACTCAGACCAGCTTGCTGACTACTTGGTACATATGCCCTTGGGTTAATTTGAGGTGCACCTTGAATAATTTTTTGGACTTGGGTGTAACCAAATTGTCCAAGTGGCCGAGTGGGCTGATTATAAGGCATTGTTGGGTAAGTTTCAAAGGTTTTTGAGTAAACGAGGGATTCCATATAGAGTTCATCCCTAGATAAGGAGTTCCCATTTAGGGTTGTGATGCATAGGGTTGACCATAACCAGTTTGAGGCATTGGAACATAAGTTTGATAATTACCAAGAATAAGCCACCCTACAACCATCGGATAGGTTCTAGTGAAAGGTTTTCCTCCCAGAAAAGGTTGTTTCCCTTGAAGATGTTGCTGTCCCCCCAGGAGGAATGTAGTCACCTTGTGAGCTAGCTTGAGGGGTATTTCCGTAAAACATATAAATATTCTCCGTAATAAAAGGTTGGGTGGTAGACTTGAATAAGCCAGCTGGCATAGTAGAATTTTTAGAGGAAGGAGATGTGCCTGAAAAAGTACCAAAATGCGATTGGTACCCAGCAAGAATAGACAGACCACCATACAAAAATATTTTTGGAGAATATGAGAACATGGATGACTCAGTAGACATGCTTTTAGAATTCATTTTACTATACTTAGGTGAAAATTAAAATGGAATTCGGTGTTGTGGATGTCCGTAACTAGAAGAATGTAAAAAATCGGTAAATTAAAGATAACAAGGATCCTGTCGAAAAGGAGTGAAAGACGAATCTAAAGGGTAGCTTGTTTCACTATACCTTAAATCTAAAGATCCTTGAGGAGAGGGAATTTCAACCTCTTCCTCTTCATCAGTGATTTCTTCAATGTTAATAATGCCGGGAGGGAGATTATTGGTGATGAGAAGCTTTACTCGAGGTGAACGAGGACGACCAAGAGTAGGGGCTATAACATTTGAAGGTGACTCAGAAGAAGTGGAATTGGAATAGAGTTCAGATATTTCTGTTTCACTAAGCCATGTATATGAAAACTCAGCAATGACAAATTAAACTGTGACTACTTTAGAAATTTTTGGTTGATCTTGTTTTGTTTCAGATATTTAAGGTCTATTAACTTCGAAATAAATATGTATTAGGATAGATGATTCTTCTTGTTCAAAAGACCCGACTCCTGATTACTGAACCCTTTTTTCCAATTGACTGGGTGTATATTCAAGGGGTTTCCCCTTAATTCTACTTGAATGCCTCGGTAATTCAGCCACAATTAATTTCTTTAACACGTGAAATCAAAAAATTTCAAAAAATCACACCTAAGGTCTCTAAAAGTAATAAAAAAAACGAGCACATGCTACAAAATCTAAGAATAAATACTCACATAAACAATATGTTTCCACAATAAAATCACTTGTTGGTGATGAAATCCAACCTCGCGGAGATTAATGTGGAACACTAGCACTCAGAACAGTTACCCTGACAACCTGGTTAATGAAACATTCTAGTGCAATTAACTCCACTACTCGAAGTGAAGGCTACCATCCGGAAAGTCCAAGTGAGTCTAGTCAATGTCTGCTTCAGGTATAGTGGGACCTTCCCTCCACCGTCACCTTGGGAAAAATCCTAATATTATAGCTAGTAAGGTTACCAACTAAGACAATTCAACCTGTGGGAATAGTCTATGGGCTCATATACATGTAAGGGTAGAGTATCAAACCTCAATCCCCTTGAAAGTTCCTCGACATGGTAAATACAAAGTTTCCTAACAAGTGATCCCATGCTCCTCGACAACGGTTAATATGAGGTTTACCGTTTATAATGTGTGCACTATTCTATCTTTACCAATGAAATAGGTACAGTTAGTCCACTAGGTCTGACATGACCTCGTGCTTGACTCTTTTAAGAAGAGATTCCCAAAGAAAAACTGCAACAATTGGGTTTTTCCCTACCACAAGATCCTATTTTCTTGTTTTAGCTACTTTGGAAATTTAATTACTCCTTATTCTAAAGCACTAATCCTGAACTATATTGGTGGAAAGAGCCCTATAAAATTTAAAAATATCTAGATGAATTTTATTAAGCACGATATTAATTTGTATGTTGTTTACGGAGAGGGGTATGGAAATGAAGCTCAATGATGTTGTGACCGACTCAAAAAATAACTCTATATGCATCAACAATGAATATGAAATTCTTCATTTCAATTAATTTCTAGTTAAGGCAAAGTAGGAGGATTTTTTGAACTCAAAGAAGTGAAAATTCCCTAAAACATCCCTAAAACATCCCAGAACATCCTTCTTCATTAAGAAATGAATTTCATTTTGAAGAATAACCAAGATCACTTTGTAACGAAAATCTTCATTGATTCAAAGTCAAAATATACAATTTTATGAGCAAACAATATTTCAATTCTCCAAAATAAAAAACAACTAGAAAAACCCTCAAAATTATAAAAAAAATAAAAAATTAAAGATATTAACTAATAATAAAAGTAATGATACCTACAAGTGAAATTTCATGATTTCTTCTAGCTGAAAGCAAATTAAATCATTTTTTCACTTTAACAAGCAGAAAAAATTTCATAAAGACTACTTTTCTGAGTAAAATCATACTTCACTTATCTAGAAGTATTCCTTTGCAAATGAGAAAAAATAATCTCTCAAACAAGTAGGACTAACATGACACCTAGTAGCTCCAGAGGGAAATGACACAAAAACAGTGATTTAGGTGGTGAATATATCTTTCCAAATAGAGCAATTCATCCAACCATGGCAAACCCTACCCGAAAATGCATAAAGGATGATTTCTAAAAAAGACACTACGATAATTAATATGAGTTCACAAACAGACTTTGAGGATTGGTATAAGTCAAGTTGAACTTTTAGAATTTTATCATCAGACTCTCAGAGAGAGAAAATTCATTTTTTCAAAAATTCTCAGGGGTTGCGTAGGTAGTTAGTGAAAACCAGTGCACATGCACATTGTATTAAACTAAGAACATGTGAAAACCTGCGCTATATTTATGAAACAAAACCATGCAGGGGAGAAAAACTTAAAAAATAAAATAAACACACGGCGTTCTAATTCAGAGGATCTTAAAATTCATAAGCCCAACAACACTTAGACATTGTCAAAATAGAGAAATCGGAGAGATAAACCAAAAAGAACCAAGAAAAACCAAGTCGTTCCTCAATGGAGTCGCTAATTTGTTACCTAGATAAATCCCCCTTGCGGAAAAGAGTGATCTCCCTAGTATCCAAACAGATAACTAGAAACAAACAGAAATAATAATATCTCTTTCCCTAAGCTGTTATCATTCAGATTATCAAAACTAGAAAAGAGAGGATAATTCTCTTACCCTTCAAAGATATGTTTGTTGAAGACCTTGCCTTTTGTCCCGAAGAAGTCCTTCAATGTTGAGAAGAATCCTGCAATCACAAACATGCAAAGAATCAAAAGCATATGTTGTATGTAATAATTCAAATACCAGCTTAACTTAATGATGAAGGAAATTAAAAATTGTAATTTTTTTAATGAATCTGAAAAAAACAAATTGAGAAAGAGTATCCAAATGTATTATTCAGGAATATAAAGAGAAATATTAAAATTGAGCCTTGATGTCATAAAAATACCTCGCGTATGCCTTCCCAATATTCCTCCTTGGTTTAAAAATCTTTCCACTAGAATGACTAACATAATATTATCATAAGTGAACTCCTAACCCTGAAGTTTGAGCTGAATTTATAAGAGAAACTGAGGAGGTTACAGATCCACCAATAGAGGAGTGTGATGTGCAAATGAGGGGATTAGGGTTCCATGATCCAAGGGGATAAGTTCCATGATTGGAGGTATTTAGCTTGAATTGGCGCGACTCATAGGCTTTTAGTTGGAAGAATATACACCCAACTATGCTTCTAGAAGTTACTTTTCGCCTTTACATTATTTTAAATTGGGAGTGCATGTTTTAACGAGAAACAAAGCATAGAAGTCCACAGGTAAGCTTAGTAATATTCGCACATGCGCATGAAGTGACCACAAGAAGTGTGCAGGACATCTTTAAGAGTATTTAAGAAATATTTTCCCAGATTCCAAGACTTGGTTAAGAAATATAAATGTTTGAATTCTAAGGAAGCATGAGTATGGATGGTGATAGATCCATATTGACCGTAAAATGTCATTGTGACAAAATAACGTGTAATTTTACCCATCAGATAATATATCTATTTTTTAATAGCTTGTACAAGGGTATAGAACTCCTTTTCATATGTAGGGCAGTTGAGAACCACCCCATGAAACACTTCATAATTTTAACATGTATTCCTTCCTCCCTACATCAAGATCACTCCCATGGCATATCCACTGACATCTATCTCCACTTTGAATAACCATTTCAAGTTTTGTAATGATTTAAACTTGAATAATTTTATTTTTCAATTCTTCAAAGGCCTTTTCTCCCCCCCCCACACTAGAAAAATATTGTTACTCTTGGTGTAGTTATTCAAAATGAAGCTATAAATTTCCTTAGGTATTGTGCTACTCCAATGAAACTACTAACTCCCAAAACATTTGTAGACAATAATCACTTCATGATAGTCTCCATCTCTATAGGATATATATTATTCCCCCCTCAAACAATCAAATAACATTAATATACCAATGACTACTATGAAAACTCATATTTTTTTAAATTTTCATGTATTTGGTGCTTCTGCAATTGCTCTAGTACCTTCATGAAGTGTGAGATATGATTGTCACATGTATAATTTTAATCGAATGTATCATCCAAATAAACAATAAAAAATGCATTCAAACAAATTCCTAATATATCATTCATTAATCCCATGAATGTACATATTGAAATACCTAGACCAAATGGAATGACTAACCACTCTTAGAAACCTTGTCTATTTTTTAAGCTAGTCTTCCGTGTGCATTCTCCCTTGAATCTCACCTAGTGATACCATGGTTTTAAGTGCATCTTGGTGAACTATTTTTTTTGTAAAATTGATCCAATATATCTTTAATCCTAGGTATGGTGTACCTATCCTTGGGAATAACATTTTTTAATGCTTTGTAATTGATGCAAATTCAACAAGTCTTATTTTTCTTTGGCACAATTATGATGGGTTACCCATAAGAAATGGTACTTGTTCGAATGAAACCAAACTTAATTAGCTACTAAAACTGCTTCTTTCGTTTAATTTCTTCGATCATGGTATGTCTATCTATCCCAATGTTTGGCAATGGAGAGTCTAGCAATAACTAGATCTCATATTCCACTTCCCTCTTGCATTGTAGCCATTTAAGTTGGGAGTGATGATTGTATATATTTAACCCTAAAAGTGGATTTTTAAGGCCTTAAATTGGATTGAAAGGTTTTTTACTTCAAATCATATAAGTGGGTCCTACCCTTGAAATGGGCCCTAGAACCCAATAACTCCAGTTTTTCTACTTAGAAATTATCAAATTAGTTGAAAAAATATATAATGTTTAATTCTATATTAGTTGAATGAGTTTCCTATTTTGGTTTTAAATTTAACTTGAAAAACTTGGGGGTTGGGGCTATATAACCAAAAAATCATCTATTTTTATAGCTCCTTATTCTTATCTCCATCTCAACCATGTTTATAAATATGATAAACATATTCATTTCTATATATGTTTGTCTGTGTGTGGGGAGAAAAAATATTGTTTTCTATTTCCTATATATTTTTATTTTTACATATATATTTTTATTTTTGTTTGTCAAGTTGTCTATGATACTCTATTCTTGGACTATGGCTCGAGAAACCGTGACCTAGGGGCATCTAATTCTTCAAATTCACTCAGGGATCGCACTCGGCCTAGGCCAGACTAGCCCTAATCTTACTATGTTTTTTAGCATGTCTCCTCCCCCTAACATAGGCACAGCCACCCCCATGAGGTTTGATCTCGAGTTGCGTTGCTGACAAGGCCCATCCTCAATATTTTGTACTAGCAAGACTTGACATTTGTACATATATCTTAATTCTAAAATATATATTCCCTTATTTTTGACATAACATTTTATTTCCTTGTCCATATAGAAAACAAATTTTGTGGAGAACAAGTACACACACAGACCTAAAAAATTAATAAAGAGATTCATTATGTTGAAACCTGGAAGCATGATCTTAACACTTTACCTCATAATTTTGGGGACCCACTAAATTTATTAGTTTAAAAAAATATAGAATATATAATATAAAATATAAAATAATGGAAAAATAATAACACATGAGAACTAAATGTTATGTACAACTATTCATATTTTTTTCAAGGAATTTTATTATTTAGATACTAAACCAATGCCTTAATGTAAATATACACAATATATTTTATAGGAAAAGTAACAAACCAATTCTAAAAGAATGCAATTTGTTTTGCCATTTTTTCATAAATAAAATTTATATATAATGGAAAACAATTTGATTGCTTAAGTATCACCATTTTAAATTGTACTCTAATAAAATGGCAAGTACCTTTGATAATTTCTCGTAATAAATATATTGTTTTATTTTACGATTTCCATTGCAATTTATATGTCACGAGAGGTAAGTATTAGCTGTCATTGGTCCTATATTGAACTCTATATGTATTTTTCTTGAGTAATTGCACATGTTGGGCCTTTACTAGGAATACCCTCAATATATACCATTTTAACCCATATATGCCCCTCTTATGGTCATACCATGGAATATTTCCTTGCATGCCTAGCAAAAATCTCTTTTTTAATTGTAGTAGCTTTGAAATGTACATTAATGTTCTTTTGAATGAGTTCTTTCCATCACATCCACCCTTAGTTTATGATTCTTAGGTCAATTAGCAAAACAAAAGTGATTGGTAAATAACCCTAGGTTGTTTTATGTCCTTTTATTTATTTTTATACTAAATTTGATGTAAACCCTAATCAAAATATCCAAATTAACCTAGAACATTAGATAATAAATTAAGAGTAAATGATTAATTATTCTGGTGTCCTTCTCTCTTATATTTTACCATCCTCACCCAAGGTTTTACAATTTTATCCTAAAAATGAGTGGATATTCCATTTTCTCCTTCCTTCTTATGATATAATTGTGCCTTACTCACTTTTCCATGTTACACATGGTGGAGTGGTAATTTAAAAGTTAGAAAATACCTTGACGATACCCTTAAAGGTTGTGCATGTCCCAATTTCAATGTCACCATACCACTGGGATGTAATATTGATGATTTTGAGTTCGAATTGTCTAAACATGACACAATACTCTATTATTGTATTAGGGGGAACACCATATATTAAAACTAATCATATGGTTGATGGAGTCCTCCTTCATATGCCCTTCAAATTTAGGGATATTTAATGGAAACTTCATAAGCATAGTTATTTGAGTTGTATCATGAAATATCAAAGGTGTATTAAATTGTTAGCTCAAGATATATATAAATGGAAAATTTTGAATCATTAGGGGTTGAAAGAGGAGGAGGGGAAGAGATAAGGGATGGAAACTAAGAATACACATGGTAAAATTAGTTGCAATGTTTTTAGTTGACATGTTTGAAACAATTATATAGAATTATTTCGGTAATAATCACATTCAAATGAAAATTTTCGACACGTTTTGAACCAACCAGTGTGGTTCATCATCAGGACTAGGTGAGAGATCAGATCCAGACGTTGATTTTAAATAGATGTAAAAATGGCTAAACTAGCCATTAGGATAAGGGCTAGTTTGACTTTGAAATTTAATAACGACTAGTTCTATTTAATTAATTTAATTATTTTATTATTTAATAATATATATATATATATATATATATATTATTTTATTTTATTTTATTTAATTAATTATTATTATTTATTTCTTTTTTACCTATTTTATTATATTATATGTTGTGAAACCAGCTCCAAAAATAGAAGAAAAGAGAGATCAATGCCTTAGAAATTAGCCACTTCGAGGGGGAAACCTCCAATACATTACTTAAATGAACAATTATTGGATGCTATAAATGACCAAAACCTCCTTCTATATATAGGAGTCCATGGGGCCACAATATAATCCTAGCCGACCTAACAATAATAATTTAAGGGCACAATAATAACAATATTGGGGTTACAGGGGTACAACAATAACAATAAGGGGGCTATACTAATAACAATAAGGGACTAAACTAGTAATATAGGGACCTAACATGCCCCTCTCCTTCAAAAAATTGTTGTCCTCAATGCTTGAGTAGCTCTGGGTGCTTCTGTATAAAATTCTCATCCTCCCATGTAGAATCTTCAGTGGGTAAGTTCTTTCACTTGATGAGATACTCTGAAATTGATCAATTTCATAGTTGTCGAGTTCTTGTTTTCGTGACCGCCTCAGGTTTCAATATGATTTTTCCTTCCTCATCAAATTCTGGCAACATTGTTTGAATTGGAAGATTTTAACCTATAACCTTTTTTAAGCATGAAACATGGAAAACTAGATGCACTCACGATGAAGCAGGAAGCTCCAATTTGTATGCCATAGTACCAATATTTTGCAACACTTTGTAAGGACCATATTACTTTGGCGATAATTTATTATTCTTCTTAGCCTTCTTGAGGGACATTTGTTTGTATGGTTGTAGCCATAAAAATACCCAGTATCCTACATCAAAAATTCTCTCGTTGCGTTGTTGATCTGCCTGTTGTTTCATTCGATTTTGTGCCAAATTTAGGTTATCCTTTAAGAGTTGGAGAAATTCTTGTTGATACCGAGGTGATCTTCCACTGCTTGAACCTTAGAATTTTTTTTAAATATGATGTGATGGATGGTGGATTATATCCATAAAGTGCCATAAATGGGGTCATTTTTGTTGCAGTATAAAAGGAAGTTTTATACCATCATTCAGCGAGAGGTAACTACTTGACCCATTTTGTTCGTTTATCAGATACAAAGCAACGAAGATATCCTTCCAAACATTTATTCACTATCTCAGTTTGACCATCGGATTGAGGATGATAAGATGAATTATGAGCTAGTTCAGTACCCAAACAAGAAAATAACTCCGACCAAAAATTTCTAATAAAAATGGGATCTCTGTCACTCACAATGATCTTTGGGTTTCCATGTAGCTTTTGAATTGTGTCCATAAATGTAGTAGCAATGGTACATGCTTTAAATAGATGAGATAATGCACAAAATTGTGCATACTTGGTAATTCTATCAACTACCACCATGATGACACTCTTTCATTCAGACTTGGGTAAACCT
The DNA here is from genome assembly GCA_034641835.2 of Pinus albicaulis. Classification (NCBI taxonomy): domain Eukaryota; kingdom Viridiplantae; phylum Streptophyta; class Pinopsida; order Pinales; family Pinaceae; genus Pinus; species Pinus albicaulis. Next base: position 356,019,050 of record CM076579.1, read on the forward strand.
GTGATAAAATCAATTGAAATCTCCTCCCAACATTGACTTGGAATGGATAAAGGTTGTAGAGGACCCGGCGTCTTAATTGTCTCAACTTTATTTTGCTAGAAAACCAAACATTCTGCTACAAACATTTGAATATTAGATTTAAGGCCATCCCAAAAAGAATCTTTCCTCACCCTGTGGTAAGTTTTTAAAAATCTTGAGTGATCTCCTAAAGGAGAAGTGTGCAATTCCAAAAGAATCTTTTGTTTTAGTTAAGAAATATTACAAAGATATAAGTGATTTTTGTACCATGAGGAATCATTTTTCCAACTAAATGTATCAAATGTACTAGGATCTTGCTGCAAATTTTGAATGAGTGTCCACACTTCTTCATCCTTCTTCCATTCATTCCTTGCTTCGTTTATCCAATCCGGTTGGATAATAGAAATGGCACAAAGCAATACTTGCACCTATTCATTCTTTCTTGAGAGTGCATCTGCAACAACATTTAGCTTTCATTTTTTGTAGATTATTTCAAATTCATAACCCAACATCTTTGTGACCCATTTTTGTTGCTCTTCTGAAGATAGTATTTGTTCCAAAAAGTGTTTAAGACTATCATGATCATTTTTTACCTTGAAGTGTCTTCCCATTAGGTAAGGTCACCATTTCTTTAGTGCATGTAGTATTACTAACATTTCCTTCTCATAAACAGCTTTCTGTAAATTATTTCCTTTGATTGGAAGACTTTCTAAAGCAATGGGTCTTCCTTCTTGCATTAAAACAACACCAATTCCATTTCTTGAGGCATAACATTCAACAATAAAGATTTTTTTGAAATGTGGCATAGCTAAGACCGGTGCTAGGCACATTTCCTCTTTAAGATGTTCAAAGGCCTTAGTTGCTTTAGAAGTCCATGAAAATGAATATTTATTCAATAATGTTGTTAGAGGTGCTCCTATTCTCCCATAATTCTAAACAAACTTTCGATAATACCCTGTTAACCTGAGAAATCCTTGCAACTGCTTTATGGTTGTGGGGACTTTCCATTCCGTAATGGATTTAATTTTTTTAGGGTCTACCTTAACACCCTTGTGAGATACAATATGACCCATATATTCCACATATTGTACTCCAAAGAAACATTTTGATGATTTTTCATATAATTTTTTCTCCTGCAATAGTTTGAGCACCCTTTCAACATGTTGAACATGATCCTTCCAAGACCTGTTGTAGATTAGTGTATCATCAAAAAATAATAGCACAAATTTTCTAAGGAAGGGTTTGAAAATGGAATTTATCAACCCTTGAAATGTAGAAGGTGCATTGGTAAGGCCAAAAGGCATGACCAAAAATTCATAATGACCCTCATGAGTTCGGAATGTTGTTTTCGGAATATCTTTAGTCTTCATTCTAATTTTATGATATCCTGAACGAAGATCCAACTTGGTAAAATAAATTGCTCCATGTAATTCATCCAATAATTCATCAATCATAGGAATAGGAAATTTATCTTTAATAGTGAGCTCATTGAGTTCCCTATAATCTGAACGCATGTGCCATGATCCATCCTTCTTATGCACCAATACTACTGGAGTAGAGAAAGAACTTTGACTAGGTTGACTTATACCAGCAACATTTCTGCAATCATACGTTCAATTTCTCCCTTTTGGACATAAGGATATCTATAAGGCTTGATGTTTGGAGGAACACTTCCTGGAATCAAATGAATAGCATGATCATGATCACGAATAGGTGGGAGTCCTTTGGGAGTTTCAAACACCTTCGAATGATTGTCCAAGACTTCTTGGAGATCTATAGAAATAGATGATTTTGATGTTGGAACTTCTAGTGAGCATAACTGTGCAATTACGCCTTGTTGTTCTTTCTTAAGAAGCTTTGTCATGAAATTAGAGCTTATTATATTTCCCAGATTCCCTACAATACCCCGTAATTCGACTTCCTTTCCTTCTGAAAAAAAATTCAAGAAAATTTCTTTAAAATTAAAAGCTACCATCCCCAAAGATTGTAACCATTGTAATCCTAGTAAAACATCAACACCTCCCATTGGAATGGAAAGCATTGGACTATTCAATACATATTCCCCCATGGTTAGCTTGATATTATGGCATTTTCCAGAGAAATTTATAGTTCCTCCATTTGCAACCATCACTTGACTTTCTGGTGTTGGGTATAGGAAACAATTCAATTCCTTGGCTACCTTACAATGAATAAAATTATGGTTACTACCCAAATCAATCAACACTATTACTTTTTTCTTCTTGATATGTCCCTCTATCTTGAGATTTTGAGGAGTGGTAATTCCTGCCAATGCATTACACAATATGGTTGGACTCATTTCCTCCTCTTCTAATGTTGGTTCCTGGTGTATATCCTCTTCTTTTGAAGATTCTTGTTCATTTTATTCTTCTTGTTCACAATCTATGTAAAATAATTTCTTCTTAGCGCACTTATGACCTTTAGTGTATTTTCTATCACAACTGTAGCAAAGCCCTTTTGCACTTTTTTCTTCCAATTTTTGTGGTGTCAACCTTTTAGGTTATGGAAGTCTAGGAGTAGGAACACTTCCATATTTATATATGTGATTGGTAGGCTTCCTTGTCGCCATAATTTTACATTCAATTTTTCTTGCCAACCTAAATGCCTTCTCCAATGAATCAGGTTCCCAAACTCGAACTTCATGTTGGATGTTATCCTTTAAATTCTCTATGAAGACATCAATCTTGTGTTCCTCTGGAATATTAGTTACCATTATATTCAATTTTTTGAAGTCCTCAATGTGCTCCACCACTGAACCCTTTTGTTTGACATTTATCAATTGGCTAAAGAAGGTGTTTCTCTTTGTATCCTCATAATGTGCTATCATTTCCTCCATAAAAATTAACCAAGTGAAATTTTTTTTACAGGAACAAAGCCATCGATACAATACAAATTTATTATGTTCTAAATGTAAAGTTGCAATGCATACCTTTTGTGTGTTTTTCACATTATTGAGATCAAAATATTGGTCCATCTGTAGTATCCATGTTAGGGGATCCTTGCCATCAAACTTCATCATATCTATCTTTGGAATATGGTGGTTCTTCTCCAACATTAGAGTTTATGAAATCATGATTAACATATATTTTGTTCTCGTCATGAGTTTCCTCTACTATCTTTCCGCCATTAGGAATCATTTCTTGTATCAACTTTGTCAAACCTTCCATGTCTTCTTTTAGATCATTCTTCATGCTTTCCATGTTGTCTTTAATTTTTTCTTCCATGTCCTCCATATTATTTTCCATGTCATCCATCTTAGCTTCCACACCTTTCTTCAAACCATCCATCTTCACTTCCACACCTTTCTTCAAAACTTCCATTTCATTTTTTGTTGATGTTTGCAAGAGCGAAATTTGGTGCACTTTCTCTTGTAATTGTGATAGATCATGTTGAAATTCTTCATCTTCATGAGTCATAGTAGAGTATTTTGAGGGCTTAATGGGTGTTGAATTATTTTTAAGAGGCATTTTAGAACCTAATACTGAAATATATGCTCAATAGGCCCTTGGAATCACTTCAAACTGATTTTTTACACAAGACTTATGCAATTCGGGAAAAAAAAATACACAACTTTTTCTTGCTTTTGAGGAGCTCGATATTGAAACTGAATTATCTCTGTGATTTTGGATCTTCAATATCTAAAATTTGGACCTAATGTATCTCTTTGAATCCTCTTTAGAATGCCACAGTTCTGACCTGATTTGGATTCTTCAAGGCAAAGTTATGTCGAATCTCCCACAATGAACTAATTATGGACTGGTTCAGTAGAGCGAACTTGTATGACTTGAAATGTGTCACTGTTTCCTCCTTCAGATTTGAAATTTATAGATAGGAAACTACATTCCGTTTAATTTTGGCCACTCTTTACAGAATTCCAATCCGATGCTCAGAGAGAGAGTTATGAAGAGTTTCCCACGATCACCTCTTTGAGATGAAATTTGAGAGCCTAAAAAGGCCTTAAATTCCACAGATCCTACCTCCCAAAATAATTTGAATCAATCTCTGAAATTTTTCCATGACGTTCCTCAGGATTTCGGCTTCTCTCTGTGAAAAAATCAGCTTTTGAAACCTTGTAGAAAAAACATTATAGAGAAAATTCCTCGATGACTTATTTAGGTTAAATTCAGGAGCCTACAAAAAGCCCTAAATTCCAGAGATCATAACTCCAAAAATATTGCTAACCAAGCTCTCAAAGTTTGCAAGGATGTTCCTCATGATTTCGGTTTCGCGCTCTAAAAATTTCAGCTTCTCCACCTTCGTATAAAAAACGTTATAGCGAAAATTCTATGATGACCTGTTTGGAGCAGCGAAACCCTAGAATCCAAAGCTCTGATACCAAATGTTGTGAAACCAGCTCCAGAAATAGAAGAAAAGAGAGATCAGTGCCTTAGAAATCATCCACTTCGAGGGGGAAACCTCCAATACATTACATAAATAAACAATTCTTGGATACTACAAATGACCAAAACCTCCTTCTATATATAGGAGTCCATGGGGCCACAATATAATCCTAGCCAACCTAAAAATAATAATTTAATGGCACAATAATAACAATATTGAGGTTACAGGGGTACAACAATAACAATAAGGGGGCTATACTAATAGCAATAAGGGACTAAACTAGTAATATAGGGACCTAAAATTATATTATATTTATTTATTTATCTATATTTAAATTTATATTCCTATTATTCTCCTTTCTCTAGAGGCGAAAAAAAATTCTGGAAAACAACACACCATTAAGAATATAGGGTAGGGATCCAGCACCTGCTAATATTCCAGCCGTCATCTCTATTGATATTTACAGGTATTATTTGTCTATTGTTTTCCGCCTTTTTTTCGTTTTTACCTCCAGAGAAAGGAGAATAATAGGAATATAAATTTAAATATAGATAAAAAAAATAAATATAATATAATATAATATAATAGGTAAAAAATAATTAAATAATAAAGAAATAAATAATAATAATAATAATAATAATAATTAATTAACTAAATAAAATAAAATAAAAAGATATATATATATATATATATATATATATATATATATATATATATATATATATATATATATATATATATATATAGTAAATAATTAAATAATTAAATCAATTAAATAGAACTAGCCGTTATTAGATTTCAAAGTCAAACTAGCCATTATCCTAATGGCTAGTTTAGCCATTTCTGCATCTATTTAAACTCAGCATCCTGATCTGATCTCTCACCTAGTCCTGATGATGAACCACACTAGTTGGTTCGAAACACATCAACAATTTTCATTTGATGTGATTATTACCAAAATATTTCTATATAATTTTACGATGGATCACAAAAGCCACAATTCTATAAATATTTGAAACAAATTGAACACCTTTAAGAAATCGACCAAGGTCGCATACCCTAAATGAAAATTGTTAGTGGTAAAGGTTCATAATAGTTTCAAAAGTTACAAGCCTTTATTTCTAACCATAATCACCTATATGTTCTCCAAGGAGTATACTTTATGGATACCTCTCCACAATAATACCATCAACAGTAACAAAAGTGGTAGCAATGAGAAAGTAATCTTGGTGAACATTGAAATTTCCTAGTCAGTTTCCAATTATGATAAATATGTATGTATGTATGTCCATTTATTTAAAGTGATATTTACCTATTTATGCATGAAAATATAAAGCTTTATGTATCATTCTGTAATTTACTTAGAGTCATCTCCATTGTATGAATTCATACTACATTTGGAGCCTATGCTGGTAGTATTTTAGAATAATAAGCAAAGGCATGAAATGAGGTGAGCATCATTCAAACATATTAATATTTCTCAACCTCTGCAGATCAACGAGTTTACAAAATAAGGCAATGATTAGTTTTTTAGTTTTAATATAGGCAAGAAGGTAATTAAAACTGTTCAAGTTACCACGAGAGATGATGATCCTCACGAGTGACGTTTTGATTGTGTTGGTTGTGTGAGCCTTTGGCATGGAAACAAGTGTTGCATGCTAAAACACAAACGAACCTTTGATTTGGTCTCATATTTAACCATGTTGCATCTTCATCCAACCAACTCCAACATTCTTGTGCTTGGTCGTGGTGGCTTGTAACCATGATATTTTATTGCAACATTCCAATGGAATTTCTCTCATCATGAAGTCGGTCTTGTTATCCCTTGAAAAGTGGCATATCTATACTTGTATAGTTTTTATGAGGTTTCTTTACATCAAAAGGGGAAGGTTGTTCCATTTCTTCCAAAATGAGAGGTATCCTATATCAAGTTGTAAACTACCAACGTGCTCCCTCTCCACATGTTTTTACATTGTAGCTTGATAATTGCATGCCTTGATAATTATATGCTTGCAGATAAAAAAATTTTGTAACCATAGTCAATAGAAAAATTACACACATAACAATCATTCATATATTTCTATAATTCCTAGACTTGATAACTCCTCTTAAACCACACCTTGATTCTAGTGTAAACAAGAAAATGAAAGAGATATAACAACGATTATATCTTGAGCTTGGAGATCACAAAAGGCACATTTTAATGATTCATATTTTTAAGGCACATTTTAACACTAGTATGCATGATGAGTTCATCGAATTATACCTAGTCCCTGGACCCTTAACCACACCTGGAAACCCCCAACATCATGAATAATGATTAAAGGTAGATGGTACACTCACCTTTACATAGCATAATACATTCATAGTTAGTGAATAACATGTACAGGGGTTACATTTTTAGTTGGAAACATCATGAAGACCGAGAAATCGAAACCATTCCTAAGGTTGAGTTAAAAAATCAGCCCTCTACAATGCACCACAACTAGAAATTAACTACCTCATGACTCTTCCTTTGATAGCCACAAGGGTTTCGAGATGTACATTCAGTGCCCCAGGACATGAAATTGCTTGAAAAAAACTTCTCCTCTTGACATGATGGGTTGACCATTCAAGCCTTGAGCCCCAAGAATCCTTAATGGTAAGAGGATAGTAACTCTCATCTCATTTATGAGGAAAACAACCACATTAATGAGCCAAAGGAGGGAAGGAGTGTTCAAAAACTCTATAAATACAAGTTAATGGAGAGCCAAAAATAAAAATAATTTGTTAATTGTTATTCTACCAAAATTTATCCCAAGAAATCTACCATACCATTGTGAGGATAATTCCACCATTGTATAGAGTTTTAGGTGATTCTTTGAGAAATAAATAGATTGAAAAATATATTTAAAAGGGGAAAGACTTATTGAGAGCTACTGAGCACCATTTCTCAAGAAATTATCTTCAAGTGTCCTGGATACTTTTATTATAAAACTTCCACCCCCAACAATCACTAAACATGATTCTTTTACTATACCTTTGTTCATTTGCTTTGCTTCACAAGCTTGTTTTGTGTTATTTAGTGTAGTTGTAGTTTATTTTTTTTCATGCATTGTTTCTATTAATTTCAATGATTTGTTAGTCTATCCTCATTCCATAGCATATCTTATTTGTGTGTATGTTCCTTGTAGGAAGAAACCAACTACAAGGGAGATAGATGTGAGTGAATATTCCACGGGGGTAGTCTTAATGAAGGGATGAAGGCATGCACATTAACTTTATGAAGTGTTTCATCAAGTTGTTCTCAACTACCCTAACTATGAAAAGGAGTTGTATTCTCTAGTACAAGCTATCAAAATTTAGAAACATTACATGATGGGTAAGAAGACCATTATGCACAAAGATCTCTATTCATTACAGTACCTATTATGAGCTGTGAAAATTATTCATGACATTGGGGGTTTCCAGGTGTGGTTAAGGGTCCAGGGACTAGCTAGAATTTGATGAACTCATCATGCATACTAGTGTTGTTGAAACTGTTGTGACATTTGGTGGATCTCCTGGATATGTTCCAAGGAGTGACGATGCTTTGAACAACCCTATAAAAGCTTCGACTAGGATAGTACCAATTCATTTTGAGACCCAACAAAGGGTAGCACACCAGTAGGGTATGGATAATTTTGCATCTTGTAATGCGTCAATTGGTCAATGGTGATGAATTTACCATTTCTGGAATCATCATGGTGTGAAATATTGATGATATTATTTCTCTCATCACATACATATAGCTATGTCTCAACAAGATATTGTAATCTATTTTAGAATTGAGGATCTCAATATATATGAGAACTATTTTTTTGGAAATCTCTACCATAACATTCTAAAAAATTCCTATGGGTTCCAAATTGCATCTTTCATATGCCCTCATAGTAATAAGCGAACCACTAAGCTTAGGGGATCCTAATTTTTTCCAAACTTACTTGGACATGATACAAGTGGATTCCCCCATGTCAATGATGCACCTATGGATGGTGATATTATGAATTGTGACCAGAATCTAAAAGGAGACTATCAATGGTAGTCATGGTTCTGAGTTGTCCAAATAAAAAAAATTTAATCATGAATCGGATGGATCGATTACACCTAACATGGAAAATAGTTCTTTCCTTTGAGTTGGGAAACTTTTTAGGACCTCTAAGGCTGACATGGATGAAGGCGACCATGCTAGGTCATAAAAAATGTTATAGCTATAAGCTTCCCTTGAATTATAAGCGGTACGACCTAATACCCCTTTGACCATATTTGGGATGGGTTCAATGGGGGTCGTGGAAATGTCAAAGTTGGTGCAGTTGCAATTAGTTGATGTTGAGGGATTTGTTTCTGGAGGGGTTCCATTATCAAAGTTTCATGTTTGTAAGAGATTATTTTTCTCTACCATGTAAATGTCATGATTTACTCCATCATTAGAACTACCTCAGATTGACTTTGATATGGTGGAGGGGTGGCCTCGTGATGTGTGGCTACCACTCTTTAGTGAGGGAAAGGGTTCTACAATATTGTAGGTTTTTGGTTCATTCCCCATTTCTCCCTAGTCTCAGTCATGTGCTTCAACTCAGTGAGTTAAGGGAAATGATGGTTGTAATAACCACACTCCCCATAAATAGCACAAGCATGATTTGTTTGAAGACTATAATTATTGTTTTTCTTTTGTGGGTCATTTATAGCCTAATTTTGGCTTGGGTTTTTATTATGGGGATTTCCTCGGTCGACAGCCATCAAGGATAATGTGGGTTTTTCCCCCCCTATTCTAGTTCTCATTTATATTTATTCTTCCCTTTATTTGTGTTAATTTTTCGAGGGTTTGCAGGGTTTAGCTATTTAAACGACTACAATTTCTCACAGAAGGAAGGTTGCATGAAATCAACCCCTGGGTTTGGCTAAGATGGGATGTTAGTTTGTTGAGGTGAAAAGACAGGATAGTAAGGATTCCCTTGACTTGGGTTGGTGTATGTAGTTTATTAGGTTGAAACCATATTTACAGTACGTGAAGGGTATTGGTTACTCTGCGTGGGATAATATTGGTTACCTTACATGGGAGGGTATTGGTTAGCCTATATGAGAGTGTTCAGAGAGGGCATAGATTGATTGGGGTAATACCCCATGCTAGATGGGATTGGTGTTGCATGTAGCCCACCAAATTATTGGAAGTGAGGTTGGGAAAATTACACATTTATAGGGTGTTTTTAGGTTTCTCTAGTTTTACTTTGGGTAATGTTTTGTCTTATGCAACCAGCTCACAAAATAGAAGAAAATATAGATCAATGACTTAAACATTATCATCTTCGAGGGGGGGAAATCGTTTAGATTACATAAATGAACAATTATTGAATTATACAAGTGAAAAAACCTCCTTTCTATATATAGGATTCTAAGGAGTCATAATATAATCAGAGTTGGCATAACAATAATAATGTAAGGGCACAAAAATAACAATAGTGGGATTCTAAGGGGAAAAATAATAACAATATGGGGACTACATGGACACAAAAATAAAATAAGGGGTTTACACTAACAATAATAATAAGGGGCTACACTAGTATTATAAGGACCTAACATGCCCCTCTTCTTCAAAAAATTGTTGTCCTCGATGCCAGTGAATAGTTCTAGATGTGTATATACAAATTTTTCATCCTCCCATGTGGAATTTTAGCACGTAGGTTCTTCCACTTGATGAGATACTCTAAAATTGATTGATTTCGTAGCTGTCGAGATATTGTTTTCGTGGCTTATTTAGGTTCCAATATGATTTTTTCTTCCTCATCAAGTTTTGGAGATATTATTTGAATTGGAAGCTTGTCGACTATAACCTTCTTTAAGCATGAAAAATGAAAAAATGGGTGCACTCAGGATGATGCAGGAATCTTTAATTTGGATTCCATAGTACCAATATTTTGCAACACTTTGTAAGGACCATATTATGTTGGTGATAACTTATTATCCTTCTTATATTTCTTGAGGGATTTTTGTTTGTATGGTTGTAGCCGTAAATACCTAGTCACCGACATCAAATATTCTTTCGATGTGATGTTGATCTACCATGTTGTTTCATTCGATTATGCACCAAAATGAGGTTATACTTTAAGAGTTGGAGAATATGTTTTTCATGATCGATGTGATATTCCATTTCTTGAACCTTGAAATTTACTCCTAAATATGATGTGATGGACGATGGATGATATCCATAAAGTTCCATAAATGGGGTCATTATTGCTGTAGTATGCAAGGAAGTGTTATACCACCATTATGCTAGAAGTAACCACTTGACCCATTGTGTTTTTTTATCAAATACAAAGAAATGAAGATATCCTCCCAAACATTTGTTCACTATCTCATTTTTCCCATTAGATGAGGATGATAAGATGAGCTATGAGCTAATTGACTACCCAGACAAGAAAATAATTACGTGAAAACGTTTCTAGTGAAAATGGGATCTTTGTATCTTATAATAATATTTGGGTTTCCATGTAGCTTTTGAATTGTTTCCATAAATACAGTAGCAATTGTACTAGCTTTAAATGAATGGGATGATGCACAAAATTGTGCATACTTGGTAAGTCTACAAATAACACCATGATGACACTCTTTCCTTCGGACTTGGGTAAACCTATGATAAAATGCATCGAAACCTCCTCCCAATGTTGACATGGAATGGATAAAGGTTGTAACAGACCTGGTGTATTAATTTTCTCAACTTCATTTTCTCGAAAACCAAACATTCCGCCACAAATTTTTTAATATTAGATTTAAGGCCATGCCAAAAAAATTCCTTCTTGACCCTGTGGTAAGTTTTTAAAAATCCTAAGTGGCCTCCTAAGGGAGAGGTGTGCATTTCCAAAAGAATGTTTTGTTTGAGTTGGGAATTATTACAAAGATATAAGTAATCTTTGTACAATAGTGAATCATTCTTCTAGCTAAATCTATTAGATGTATTAGGATCTTGTTGCAAGTTTTGAATGAGTTTCCACACTTCTTCGTCATTCTTCCATTCATCTGTTCCTTCTGTTATCCTATCTGGTTGGATAATAGAAATGTTAGATGATCCAAAAATACAAATATCATAGTTTAAAAGTTAGAATATAATATTCAAGATATTTGGAATATTTAATAAAATATTGGAGAAACTTTAGAAATAGAATTAGTTGCAAGAGATATGCCATCTAGAAAGATGTCATTTCTTAGGCTCTAATATAGGAAAAAAGTTAGTAGATTTGTTAGGATGACATTTATTGTAAATGGAAACTTGTTAATTTAATAAGTGATCCATAAATAGAATATGTTAGGACATTTAGCTTATATATAACTCATTCTCCTGATTGCAAGAGTATTAGAGTGTTCGATTGTAAACTCTTGCAAAATTTCTTATGTAATTTCTTTTCCTGATTAATAAAATTATTCGTCTCAGGACACTTCTACCATTATTGTGGTATCAGAGCACAAATGATGCAACAAATGTGAAGAGGAAATTCCAGCTCTATAGTCTCTTGGTAAAATCCATTGAATTGATCAGCAGATTAATTGGTATGCATTTTGACCAATTTTTTTTAAAGGAAAAGAAATTTGATGATTATTATTGATTTTAGATTTTTAAATCTGAAAATCATTCTTTTTTATTATGATCCATTTTTTTTAAATATAAAAAATTCCCCCCCCCCCACCCCCTTATGTTCTTAACAAGCTTTCATTTATGCCTTCAATTTAGCCTCAACTATCTAAAATTACAAGAAATAATTTTTTTCTACCCTGAATTTCTCTAGTCGTTCTTTATCATGAGCTTCTACAATATTTCGTTGATATTTTTTATCTACATGTCGAGACACCTGCTACTTTGCCTCCATTACTGTCATTGTCATTATTATAACCATTTTGATTAAAACAGCCACCACTATAGATGCCACAACTATGATTTACATAGCCCACATCTCGATTGTGGTCTCCTCCACACCTTCCTCGACCTCCTCTGCCCACTCCATTTATTGATTCTCTCACAGCGTGAACCGAAGGTAGAGGTATGGATGGCATCTTGGCCAGTGTCGTTTGAGCAGGCTGAGAGACCTTTTTAGCCGTCGGTTTCTCCTAAGGGACTAAGATGAGCTACAAGACATCTCCATTGTTTTTATCGCCAAGAAGATCAAACATATTGGAATTTTCCATTGCGGCCTACCTTCTTTGACATCCACGTTGGTGCCTTCCTATTTTATGAAAGAACTCGTGGAGGAGTAGACTACAACATCAAATGCTCAGGAAGTTTCAAGGAGGATATCCAAGCCTTTTAGTCTTTCCACAAGCATAAATCCAAGCCTTTGAGTCTTGTAATATGTAGAAATCCTCAGAAATTTGTAGAAATATGCAGAAATCCATAAAAATCCGCTTCAATCTACTTCAGTGCTGAGAAAATATTGGGCAGCGTTGAGCTGAAGCTAGATGAGAAACGTTGAGACAGTGTTGAGAAGAAGCCCACGCAGTACTAAGGAAAAAAGTTGGAATGTTTTGCTAAGGAGAAATGCCAGTGTAGACAATGTGGGAAACCTGAAAGTATCTTTCCTCTTGCCTAGAAGATATCTTCAAAGTAGAAGTAACCTGTGTAAAAATTAAAGGTAGCATAATTCAAAAGGTCGTAAGTCTTTTCAATAGCGTGGAGTTTAAATTGGACAAGCATTTTTTCAGACTTAAGTTTTCATATTCATATTTGAAAGTGTGAAATCCTTGGGAAAGTAAAATGTTTCTACTTAAATATTTGGGAAAATAAAATGGCTTTTCTATAAATTGAAAAAGTGAGAAGTTGGGAAACTCAAGTTATTTTTTTATAAATCACTCTTATAAAGTGATTTTAACTTTATTAATTTAAATGGAGAGATAAGGTATATAATTTTATGTAATATTTTTTTTATTATTAGAAAAATAAGGATTTTGTAATTTTTGGAGTAATAAGGAGATTCTATTTGTAGTTTTTAATCTCGAGAGGTAAGAGTGATATTTTAGCTCAAAGTAATTTCTTTACTTTGAGGGGGGTTTAGAGTATTTTTTTGAGTAAAAATTGGCAAGGGAATTGTAAACAGGTAACATTTTGAAATATTTCATTGTAAATCTTATTTCGAAAACTTGACTAGAGCCAAGTACAAAGCCCAGTCATTTTTTCTTTCGACGACTATACGAGGGTCAATGCCAAGCCTCGATAGATAATTTTTTGCGTGGGGTGTTTCGTGTGACATGCTCCTCATCTTGATATTTTTGTGCTTAATTATTTTTGGTGCAAAGATACAACACTACAATGTCGAAGTTAGTTAATTTGTTTTCTGATTCTAATAAGCTTAAAGAGGGAAATCATAAAAGACATGGAAGCATATCATCGAAAACACTCTAATATATAATGAATTGTGGCATGACATCTGTGATGGAGACATTGAGCCTAATAAACCAACAGATGCAGCATTACTTTCAAAATGGGAAGTAAAAAATGCCAAGGCACTAGGTCTTATAAAGTCTTCAGTTAACAATGACATGTATATTCATACTGAAAACGCCTCAGATGCATGGACTGCTTTTTGTACATTCAAATAACTATTTGATACACAACTTGAATAAAAAAAGGTTGATCTTCAATTAAATTTTCTCCAACAAAAATTAACTAAAGGAGGTGATGTTCTTGAATATATTTCACATCTTAAAAACATCAAGCATGAAATAATAAATGCAAGTTTTCAAGCTATAGATGAGAGTTTCTTGGCTACAATTTTAATTTTTGGCTTGCCATCTTCTTACACACATTTTCTAGAAACTCTACAAGCAATTGGAAAATTATAGAAGATCAAGTTTTATGAGTTAAGTGATATGTTAGCCCAACATGACAAAAACTTTGGGAAGAAGAAACAGATTGGGGAAGATATCTTCTTCAGAGAGGCTAGCACAAGTAAATACTCAACTAAAAGTTCTAGAAGCAGAGGAAGGGGAAATTTCAATCAAAATCAAGCAACACATAGTGTATAAGGTCGTGGTCGAAGCTAAAGCAGAAGAAACAATTTCAACAGAGGCTACAGTTCAGGCATGAGAAATTTTCAAGGCAAAGGAAACAATCAAGATAGAGGCTATAATCAAGGAAGAGGGAAAAGTCGAGGCTAAGGAAAAAATCAAAACAAAGGTTAAAGCAGAGGTAGAGGGAGATATTTAAGTCAAATTTTTTGCAGAAGATGTAACAAAATTGGCCATTTTTCTGAGGATTGTAGAAATTCCATTGAAAAAATTCCAAAGTTTCATCAAAACACTACATAGTTTTCAAATGATCAAGATGATCATAACGGCTCAAAATATGTCTTCACACACTCCCCTTCTCTTAAAAGTGATTATGAAGATGCATGGATTTTAGATACAGGGGAAACCCAACACATGACTTTTCGATGTGACTTCTTTTGGAACTTCCAACGAAGTCATCTCAATTCAATCTATCTTGTTGATGATATAAAACATACTCCTTATAGAAAATGTGTAGTTCAATTTTGTCTACCCGACATTGGAGAAATAATGATTTTAAATGTATGGTATGTACCAACATTTAAGAAGAATTTGTTGTCTTTAGTCACGATTCGAGAAGCAGGACATCAGGTGATTATGGAGGATGACTTTGTTAAAATCAACTCGGTCAAATAGAGCATGAAAACAATGATGACAGGTTATGAAGATGGAAAACTATTAAGGATGAAAGGGACAATTATTCAAAGGAATTCTGACTTTGCAGGATCAGAAAGTACAGACATTTCACCTATAATATTGTGGCAATAAACTATGGAAATCTAAATGTTTAAATTCTCTCTCAATTGAAAAGACAAGGAATGGTTAAGGGATTCCAACCTTCAAAAGGGAAAATGCAAAATGTGAAGCTTGCATTTTCCGAAAATTCCATGGCAAGCAAATAGGTGTTTGCAATTGGTTCACAGTGACATTTGTGGACCCTTACAAACTTCGCTGGGAAGATGCGGATGTTTCTTACTCTTTGTTAATGATTTTAGTAGGATGAATTGGGTATATTTTTTGAAGCAAAAGTCATAAGAATTTGAAAATTTTAAAAAATTTCCCCAACTTGTTGAAAATGAAATCAAAGAGAATATTGGAACTCTTAGAATAGAAAATGGAGGGGAATTCCATTCTAATGAATTCCAAATTTATTGCAGGGATAATGGAATAAAATGACATCTTAAAAATGTCTACACTTCACAGCAAAATGGAGTAGTAGAAAGAATGAATCGCACCTTGTTAAGAATGGTGAGATCTATGTTAACTTTCAAAAGGTTAAGTCGCTATATATTGGGCAGAAACAATCCATACAGCTGCCTACTTAAGGAACAAATCCCCAACTGCTTCTTTAGACGAAATCACACCTTATGAAGTATGGTTTGGATTCAAACCTTGCATTAAACACCTAACAGTTTTTGGATCTGTATGTTATTCCTTAGTTCCAAAAGAAAAACACACTAATATTGACTTAAGAAGCTTGAAATGTGCAATTATTGGGTATTATGATGAGAAGAAAGGGTACCGAATTTTTTCCAATGGAAAATTTATTGTGAGAAGGGATCTGATTTTTTATGAAACTGAGAGTAAGAGTGCTGAATAAATATAATTTCCTCTTAAAAATTTGGAAACTACAGGAAATAAAAGGAAAGGAAATATGCAAAGTCAACCAACTTCACAAAATTGGTATGAACTTGATTTTCCGTCTTCTAAATATGATTCACCCAGTCCATCTAGTTTTACTTCACCAACACTGTTTGGGTCTTCTGGCATCTCATCAGAAACTCCTAGTAGTAGCAGTTCTTATGAAAGTGACTCTCTACCGCCAAAATCTGTAGTTGATCAATCAACATCTGTTTATATTAACCCTCTTTACAATGATGGTGATTTTTCAGAATCTCAAACAAGTGAACATCAATTGCAAAAATGGGAAGTTCAACTTTTGAAAGACATAAGGTCTGATGAGCATAATAAAACAGGAACAAGGGGGTCACATAGAAGTGAAGGAAATTTTTCGTTGATAGCAAATTGTTTTACTAAACCCTCTACATATAAAGGGGCAGTAAAACATAAAGAATGAAAAAATGCTATGGTTGACGAATATCAGGCAGTTCTATAAAAAACCACTTGGAAACTTGTTGATTGTCCTCAAAATGTTAAACCCATCGGATGCAAATGGGTTTACCGAATAAAATACAAGCAAATTGGAGATATCGACCAGTACAAAGCAAGAATTGTTGCTAATGTTTTTTCACAAAAGGAAGGTATTTATTATAAGGAAGCTTTTTCTCCCATAGCTAAATGGAACACCATCAGATTAACACTTGCAATAACAACCCAAAAAGGATGGAAAGTTCATCAGATGGATGTAAAAAGTGTTTTCCTCAACGAATATTTACAAGAAGAAGTATATATGACACAACCACCAAGTTTTGAAATTGAAGGATAGGAACATAAAGTCTGCAAAGTGATAAAGGCTTTATATGGGTTAAAACAAGCTCCACGAGCTTGGTATGCCAAAAAGTACGAATACCTTTGGAAAGTTAGCTTTCAACGAAGTGAATCTTATGATACCTTGTATGTACACCAACAAGGAAAAATTCCGGTGATTCTTGTTATGTATTTAGATGAATTGATCATCACTGGAAATAATGATGATCATATTCCACAGGTGAAAAATAACTTACATGCAGGTTTTAAGATGACATATTTTGGACTACTTCACTACTATCTCGGAGTTGAAGTATTCCAACATTCACATCATATTTTCATTTCTCAGAGTAAGTATGTATCCAAATTTCTTCAGCCATTTGGAATGAAGGATTGCAAGCGTGTTCTTACCTCCATGGAACAAAACTTGAAACTTTAAAAATTTGAAAGGGGGGGAGTGGTGGATAGCACTACTTATCGACAGTTGATTGGAAACCTAATTTATCTGACAACCACTCGACTAGATCTTTCATATGTCATCATTATTATTTCATGCTTTATGTAGGAACCATGAGACAACGAATGGAATGCAGCCAAAGAGATCTTCATTATATCCAAGGAACAAAATATTTTTGTCTTCTTTACAAAAAGACTAAAAACTTTGTACTTGGTGTATTTTCAGATGCCGAATTCATTGGCAGTATTGATGATAGGGCATCAACCTCAGGTTATTTAATGAACATGGGGTCAGTTGCTGTCTCTTGTAGTTTCAAGAAGCAAGCTACGGTGGCCACTTCTTCAGCAGAAGCCAAATACATATCAGCTTGGGAAGCATCATGTGAAATTGTTTGGTTGCACATAATTTTATAGGACTTGGGAATTCCTCAAGAAGAAGCTACATCGTTATTCATAGACAACGAGTCAACCATAAAGCTTTCCAATAACCTAGTTTTTCATTTAAAAAACTCTTGTGGACACCAAGTATCATCACATCATAACGCTCATTGCAAAGGATGTCATCAAGCTGGTGTATTGTCCTTCCGAGAATCAAATCTCTGATATTTTTACAAAACCACTTGGCAGGATAAATTTTATTAAGCTTAGGGATGAACTTGGTATCTGTTGTAGTGTATCTTTGGATTATAGGGGGGAATGTTAGATGATCCAAAAATAAAAATATCATAGTTTAAAATTTAGAATAGAATATTTAAATATTTGGAATATTTAATAAAATATTGGAGAAACTTTATAAATAGAATTAGTTGCAAGAGATATGACATATAGAAATATGTCATTTCTTAGGCTCTAATATAGGAAAAAAGTTAGCATATATGTTAGGATGACATTTATTGTAAATGGACACTTTTTAATTTAATAAGTGATCCATAACTAGAATATGTTAGGACATTTAGCTTATATATAGCTCATTCTCATGATTGCAAGAGTGTTGGAGTGTTCGGGTGTAAACTCTTGCAAAATTTCTTATGTAATTTATTTTCCTTATTAATAAAATTATGTGCATGGGGACACTTCTTCCATTAATAAATGGAACAAATAAATGCTTCTACATCCTCTTGTAATATTCCCAATTAGTCCAAAGCTAATGGGAATATTCATTTATGTTTTATTTTTCTGTTTCAAGAATACAAATTTAAAGGAGGTCCATAATACTCCTAAACAATGAATAACTCAATGCTAAATGTAAAAAGGCTAAATCTTGTTTGTTTAAACAAGCATCCTTAGGTGTGAAAGGGGATGGATATTTTGACTGGGTCAATCATGACCAAATCTACAATGATGTCTTGGAGGAGTGGTCATCAATGAGGCACAACGCAGTTTAGATGGTGATGGCTTGCGTGAAAGAATCTTATTCATTGAAGGTGTTTTAGGGTTTGCAAGCTCTCAACTTATAAAAGGAAGAGGATGGCAGCATGAGAAGGTTGTTGATGGTTATCATATTTCTGAATATATTTTCTGTTTAGACATATATCATTCTCTGGCTGTTTAGCTGAGAAAAGTGTTGTTTAGCACTAGGTGTTCCTGGTCGGGAATCCCACCTCTTCCCATTGAGTAGCTCTTTGGAGAGTGATGGCAGTGTGGGTGCAAGCGTTAAGGAGAGCTGCTCAAACTTAGTTAAAATTCTTTCTAATTCTGGAGGAATTATTTCCTGGTCTTCCTTTCCATTCTCGGTCATCAAACTTTATTAAGTTTGTTTGATAAAACTAATTAAAAATGATATGCGGAAGAAAAATTCCCTTTATACATTCGGAAACATAATAATACAATTCAAACCAATTTTTTAAAAACCTTTGGAATCAATGTTTAAAACCTTTAGCAATGTAATAAGTTCCTTTGAAATAATGTTAAAAAGCTTCGGAAATTTTTAAACCTTCAGAACTATTATAAAGCACTTTAAACAATTTTTAATACATTTTCGCAAGGGTATCAGATTTCAAACCCTTAACAAAGCTCTATTAAAATCTTTCATCGGGTCCATGCCTTTTATTAACTCCCACGCAACTTTTAAAGTGAGCACCTTTGGATCTCCAACACATTTGATCAGACGGCTATCGTGTCCAATTTACCCTGGCGACTTATCACTCCAAAGAAACGCTAAATTGGTGGTTTTAAAACTGTGACGTGTCGTGATCCAATACGATCACGTTCAAAATAAAAAAAAAACCACTCACAACCCAAAAACGGCACGACAACAGTGTCTAGTTTCTTGAAAATCGCTTTTCTTCAAATTTTCGTTTTTCGGTCACGTTGACACATATTTTCTACTGTTTTACGGTTTAAACTTCAACTTCTCTTGGACCCCTCCTTTTCCGCTACAAAATAGATAAACATAGACCAATTATCGGATAACCAATCTCAACCAAAGAACCAGAATTCCTCGGTTCCTCTGAATCCTTTTACACAAAAACTAATTTACATTCAAATTCTACACAGAAAACATTAATCAAATGAATTTTCGAAGGGATGAAACCCTCCGGGAACTTTCCAAGTATGCAACGGATAAATAAAATTTGCAAATTCTATTAAAATAGAGGCAAAATCCTCTCAATCAAGTCCTCCATGGTCCAAATTTGATTTTCTCCTTCTCAGAGGTTACAATTTATAGGTTTTACATAACAGTCGACCTCTTCTTGAGGATCGAATTCTCCTAACTTTAGGTAAAATCCTAATTACATAATATCTTTCCTAAATATATCAACTGAAGACTAAATATATTGAATCTAATCTAAAACTGTTAAATCTTCCTAGATACTAGTTCAACCTTATATAGTACAGCTGTAAATTGACAGCTAAAGGTACCAACACCTTTGCTTGTAAACTTTTTTTGGATTTTTGGAATAATTAATGAAGCCTTATGTCTCTAAGACTCATGCTCCTGCATCAGACTCCTGAGGACAAAAATCTTCATGGGCTCCTATCCATGAGCTCCTCCATAGAACTGCCCAATTTTTGCAGCATGGTTTCTATCATCCAGGTAGCATCTTCAATTGGCTGATCCCTCCACTTGATCAAATATTGAAAATACTCCTGTCCTCTGGTCTTCTTAAACACTTTCTTGTCTAAGATCTTCTCTAGCTGTAGTGTCTTTTTTGTGGGTAACTGTTTTACCTAGTCAATCTGTTCTCTGTCTTCTAGTCTGTCATCTGTGCCACCATCTCCATATTTGTACAAATCATCAACATTGAATATTGGAGATATTCCAATATCAGATGGTAATTCAATTTCATAATCATTTGCAGAAAAATTTCTCAATATCCTGCATGGTCCTATCTTTTTGAATTTTAACTTGTTATACTCCCTATTTGGAAATATTTCTTTTCTTAAGTGTGCTAAAACCAAATCACCAACTTCAAAATTAACTTCTATTTTGCTCAAATATGCTCTGTTTTTGTACTTGATGTTGTTGTCTTGTAGCTGTTGCTTTACCTGTTCATGTATTGCTTGAATTTATGAAGCAAACTCCTCTCCTTCAGCACTTCTCATTTCTGCTTTTCCCAAGTTCCTCAATTTAGATACTCCTCTTGGGTGCATTCCATAAACTATATGGAATGGAATCTGTCTCGTACTTTTGTTAGGTGAATCATTATATGCATACTCTGCCTGTGGTAACATATGATCCCACTGTTTAGGATGTTCTCCTGTAAGACTTCTCAAAAGATTACCCAAACTCTTGTTCACTACTTCAGTCTGCCCATCAGTCTGAGGGTGATAAGATGAGATGAAACTCAGTTTAGTACCAAGCTTCTTCCATAATTTCCTCCAAAAATGACCAACAAATCTGGTGTCTCTATCAGAGACAATACTTTTAGGTAACCTATGTAATCTGACAATCTCCTTTAAAAACATATTGGCAACATGAGTAGCATCACTGGTTTTATAACATGGAATAAAATGTGCCATTCTTGAAAATCTGTCAACTACAACATAAATTCCATCATTTCCTCTTTGTGTCTCAAGCAATCCTAAAACAAAATCCATACTTACCATATCCCAAGGTCTGTGTGGAATAGGTAATGGAATGTACAAACCTGCATTTTGACTTTTCGCTTTTTCATATTGACAAATTTTACAATTCTTCACATACTTTTCCACTTCAGATCTCATCTTTGGCCAAAAATAAAATGACTTAGGTTCTCATAAGTCTTATCAAAACCAAAATGTCCAGCAAGTCCACCACTGTGTTTTTAACTTCTGTTGGCATTATGATGCGGTATTGTCCTTGATGGCAACCGAATGAATGAAGAGACATCTGACTGTTGACATGTGTTGTCCTTGATGAAATACTGATGAAGTTGTGCTTGATAGAATATGTTCTTGATGGAGGAAATATGATGTATCTGATATGCAGAGAGAGAGAGCGTTGAAAGAATTGATTGTTAAATCTATGATGCAGAGTATGTCTCAAGGAATACGCGGATATGTCTAAGTGAAGTCGCGTATGCACGCGGAAAAGAACGTGCCAAGTCGCGTATGGGCTAAAGCGCTCTAAAGTGCAAAACCGGGGGTAACCATAACAGTTGACCCATTGGATTGGGTAATGATCGCCTAATTGACCCGTCCCGAGAATACCATCGAAGTAATGTAGTTTTTAGGCTCATGGTATTGAAAAAGGATAAACCTATATAAAGAGATGAAATTCATTATGCAAATCATGAGTGTGGGTGCAAGATGTCTGAGCTTGAATGAATACTTCACTCTGAAGTAAATCTGAATGGAAAGGGTTACACTTGAATGATAAATCTGAATGGATGATGCACCAATGTTGAAGAAGGGGATCTAGATCTGAAATGCACTTGTACCTACTAGATCTGCTCATGGAAGGCTTAGATCTGTGATGAGGTGAACATCTAGGCGAACATCTGTCTGAAGAAAAAGGGTAAATCTGAACTGGATATCTGATCTGAAGAAGTATGCTGCTCTATAATGATTGAAGATCTATACGCTACTTCGCCACAGAGGAAGCGCGTATATACGCGGCTTCGCTGAAGATAAAGCGCGTATGCGCAATGAAATATACACAGAGGTATACGCTGGTTTGTGTGGACGGAAGCGCGTATATACGCGACATCAGTGAAGTGAAAGCGCGTATGCAAACTAGGGTTTGCTGAAGCATGGGGTATGAAACATCTGATCTATTCTGTTGTATTACTGCTATCTGATCTGTGTTGTCTGAATTGGTAAGTATCTGTTGGTGATGTATGTTTGAGCTTAAAAGTATGGAATGGGTCCAGTCTGAAAATATGATGAAACGTGGCCTGCAAGTTGTGTTCTATTGAAGTTGTTGGATCCAGTGTGAAAATTGATGAAACGTGGTCCAAGGTGGTGCTGAGGGTTGTAGCCTTCAGTCAGGGGGTTGTAGCTCCCTTCCAGGTGAGGCTGGTAAACGAGAGCAGGGGGTCGTAGCTCCCTTCCGGGAGAGGCTGGTAAACGAGTCAGGGGGTTGGAGCTCCCTTCCAGGAGAGGCTGGTAAACGAGCGCAGGTGGGTGCCTGCGTGCTGGTAGGAGTCTACACCAACACATATGTTGTAAGATGTTTTCTCTATAATAAAATATTGAAGGCTGAGCAACTGCAGCGGTGGTTTTCTCCCGACTTGGGTTTCCACCTAAAAATCCTGGTGTTCGTGTGTGATGCTTTGGTGTGATGGTTTACTCTGCTCTTACTGTTCATGTTTGCTGTTTACTAAACATCTGATGAATGAATGATGGAATGATTTAAGTGAAGATCTAATAACTTAATTAGATATCTATGTATACGCTAGTTTCATAAAGGGCATCCGCGTATATACGCGTTTCTGTTTCAGGAAAGTAGCGTATGGGTTTTAGAAGCAAGGAAAAGTAAAAGTTTTGAATATGCAGTAAATACTGATTCACCCCCCCTCTCAGTATTTTTCCCAACAATTGGTATCAGAGCAGGTCCTTCTGCAGAAGCTTGATCGCTTGAAGGAGATCCGTCGCAATGGGAAGTCAAGAAGGTGTAATGTCTATAAAGCCACCTCTATTCAATGGAAGCAATCTGATATTCTGGAAGGTACGAACAAAAGCATATCTGCAAAGTCTTGGTGCAGATGTATGGACAATCGTGGAAGAAGGTTATCAATACCCGGCAAGTATTCCTACTGATGCTGCTGAAAGAAAGAAGTATGAAATCAATGCCAAAGCAATGAATGTCTTATTAGGAAGCATGTCTGAATCAGAATTTGCTAAAGTGATGCAGCTACATTCAGCAAAAGAGATATGGGACAAAATCATTCTAAGTTATGAAGGAGATACAAAGGTAAAAAATGCAAAACTCCAAACTCTTAGAATCGAATATGAAAATTTGAAGATGCATAGTGATGAAAATGTTGCCAGTTTCTTTCTTCGTCTAGATGATATTGTAAATCGGATGAGAAATTTGGGTGAAACCATAAGCGATGCTACTCTGGTGGAAAAGGTCTTAAGATACTTGACTTCAAAATTTGACTCTAAAGTTTCAGCTATTGAAGAAAGGCAAGATCTGCAAACTCTTACTATTGTTCAATTGCATGGTATTCTGACTGCTTTTGAAATGAGGCAAGGAGGTCCTTCTCAAATCAAAGAAGCTGCTTTTAAGGCTTCAGCAAAAGGAAAAGAAAAGGAAGTTGTCAAAGAATCCAGCTATATATCTGAAGAAGAAGAAGAAGCAAATTTTGTGAGAAGACTTCAACTAGGTACCGGAAAGTTCAAAGGTAAGCTTCCTTTCAAATGTTTCAATTGTGGAAGAGTTGGTCGTTATGCTGCAAAGTGTCCTTATAAAGAAACCTCGGCTAAAGGAAAAGAAGTAGCAAGAAGGAATAAGAATCGATCTAGCACAAGGAAAAGTTATTATACTAATGAAGACAGTGATGGATCATCTAATAGTGAGGAAGAATGTGAAGAAGACTTTAGACTTCTCATGGATTTTGAACAAAGAGAAGAAAAGGATACTTTCGTGGATGCTCTAGAGGACAATGATTTTCTTGAAGAAAACAATCAACTCAAAGTAAGCCTAGCAGAAAAGAACATAATCATAGAGACTCTTGAAAGACAGCTTGAAGCCAAGGAAAAACGCATTGAGGAATTGGAATGTGAAATAGTAAGTCTAAGGAAAGATAATGAGAAAGTGAAGACTCTCAATCTTAGATTTGCTAAAGGTTCAGAAACCTTAGATGAGATTATCAAGACACAACGGTCTCCTCTTGTAAAAACAGGTCTTGGATATACTAGGGAATCTTCCCAGACTTCAGCACCAAATTATCTGAAAGCAGTCACAACTGGTTCTCTTCACTCAGCCACTCAGCAAGGGAACAAAGGTTCTTTACAGGTAAAGCATGATCATCTCAAATCAAGGATCACTAACAGGGAGATCCCTCAAAGAAGCAACAACCAACAGGTAAATTCAAATAGAAGATTTCATGATCGCCGGAATTTCTACTTCAATGGACAATGTTTCTCATGTCACAATTTTGGTCATAAAGATGTTCAATGTGTTGCATATAAAACCATCATGAAAAGAGAAGCAAGAAAGAAAAGAATGAATATTGAACCAAAGAAGAATACCTATAACAACTTTTCTCCTCTTCAAAATGAAGTTGAATGTACTTATTGCAATAACTTTGGTCATGAAGAATCTGAATGCAAGAGCAAGGTCCAGCCAAAAGAACATGTTCCCTCAAGCTCTAAAGTATGGAAAAAGAAAGAAATACAGGTTGAAAATTGTGGGATAGCATTATTTGCAGAAGGTGAAGAAAATAAATGGTACATTGATAGTGGGTTCTCAAGACACATGACAGGTGACAAAAGCAAACTTCTTACATATAATGCTCTAGAAAAGGAAAAGAAAGTTACTTTTGGAAATGATACTCCTGCTGTAATTAAAGGAAAAGGGTCAGTATTTCTAAAAGAAAAGGTGAAGGCTAATGATGTCATGTATGTGGATGGATTAAGGCATAACCTGTTAATTGTAAGTCAAATGTGTGATCAAGGAACAGAAGTGGTCTTTAGTTCAAAGGAATGTGTGGTTCGTGATCTTGATACAAGTAAAATCATTATAAAAGGAAAAAGAAATCCTAGCAACTTGTATATACTAAACGGTATAGATCAATGTTACTTGAGCAAGACTTCAGAAAATTGGCTATGGCATAGAAGGCTGGGGCATCTGAGCTTCTCTCAAATCAACAAAGCAAGCAGACTTCAAGCTGTTCGTGGTCTTCCCAATATTAATCTACCAGAAAGCATCATATGCAAATCTTGTCAATTCGGTAAGCAGACCAGAGTACGTTTTAATGCCAAAGAAGGATCATCAAGTAAGCCTCTTGAACTCATTCATACTGACATATGTGGACCTATAAGGAAGAAGTCACCACGTGGGGAAGAATACTATATCTTATTTATTTATGATTACTCTAGAATGTGTTGGATCGGGCTCATTAAACACAAGGATGAAGCATTTGAAAAATTTCAGATCTTCAAAGCTTTAGTTGAAAATGAAGTAGATCTAAAAATCAAGTGTCTTAGATCTGATCGAGGAGGAGAATATACTTCAAATGAATTCCTTGAATTTTGTGAACAACATGGCATAAAAAGACAATTCTCTGTAGCAGGTACTCCACAACAAAATGGCGTAGCAGAAAGAATGAATAGAAAAATTCAACAAATGGCTAGAGCTATGCTCGATGATTCTGGAACTCCTGACATGTTCTAGGGAGAAGCAGCACATACAGCAGCTAACATTCTCAACAAGGCTCATGTTCGGGTAAATAGTGACAAAACTCCATATGAACTCTGGTATGGTAATTCTCCATCTGTGAAGCATTTTAGAGTTTTTGGAAGTAAATGTTTTATAAAAAATAATGATGAAAAGCTTGGCAAGTTTGAACCTAGATCAGATGAAGGGATATTTCTTGGTTACTCATCTTCAAGCAAAGCATACAAATGTTACAATAAAAGGCTTCGAAAGATTGTTGAATGCATTGATGTTGTTATTGATGAGTCTCCTGCAGCTCCTAAAGAAGAAAAACAAACAACAAAAGAAGATGATGATGACCTATGTCCTTCTACATCAAATGATATAGAAAATGGATCCAATGAAGAACCTGAAGATGATCTATCTGGAAAAGCTCCATCAAGATATGTGCAAAAGAATCATCCTGAATCTCAAATTTTGGGTGACAAGGAATCAGGTGTACAAACAAGGAGAACTCTTGTGGGATCTTCTAATCATCTGGCACTTCTATCCACAATTGAACCACACAATGTCAATCAATCTAGCAAAGATGAATGTTGGAGGCAAGCCATGAATGAAGAGCTTGATCAAATTGAAAAGAATGACACTTGGGAATTGGTACCAAGACCACAAGATAAAAATGTCATTGGAACTAAATGGATTTTCAAGAACAAGTTAAATGAAAATGGGGATGTTGTAAGAAACAAAGCTAGATTGGTCTGCAAAGGGTATACTCAACAAGAAGGTATAGAATTTGAAGAAACTTTTGCTCCTGTAGCTAGACTTGAAGCCATAAGAATGTTTCTTGCCTTTTCAAGTTATCAACAAATCAAAGTCTATCAAATGGATGTTAAATCTGCTTTTCTTAATGGTGATCTAGAAGAAGAAGTATATATAGAACAACCGGAAGGATTCATTTTGGGAAATGATGCAAATCTTGTTTGTAGACTTAAAAAGGCTCTATATGGTCTCAAACAAGCTCAAGGGCTTGGTACTATCGTCTTGACAAATATCTTCATCAACAAGGATTTTCAAAGGGGTCTGCTGATAGCAACTTATACACAAAAGTTGAAAATGATAAACTATTGATTGTGGTTGTATATGTTGATGATATCATATTTGGGAGTAATGAAGAATCTTTGAGTCAAAAATTTGCTTCTGTCATGCAGCAAGAATTTGAAATGTCCTTACTTGGAGAACTAAAATTCTTTCTTGGCTTACAAGTGCATCAAACTGCAGATGGTATATTCCTATCACAAGAAAAATATCTTAAGCAAATTCTGAAGAAGTATGGCATGGAAGAATGCAAACATGTAAGTACACCAATGATAACCGGATGCAATCTCAGTTCTCATGATGATTCTCCCACGGTGAATCAACCAGAATACAGATCAATGATAGGAAGTCTACTTTATCTCACTGGGACTAGACCAGACATTATGCATGCAGTTGGGATTGTTAGACGATTCCAAGCTAATCCAAAAGAGTCTCACCTTCAGGCTGTTAAAAGAATTTTCAAATATCTTCAAGGAACCCAAGACCTTGGTCTATGGTATCCAAAGAATGCTGATCTTACTCTTCATGCTTACACTGATGCAGATTGGGCTGGAAGTGTTGATGATCGGAAAAGCACTAGTGGTGGTGCATTCTATATGGGACCCCGATTAGTATCTTGGTTCAGCAAGAAGAAAAATTCTATTGCCTTATCTACAGCAGAAGCAGAATATGTGGCTGCCGCATCTTGTTGCACTCAACTCCTTTGGATGATGCAAACCTTGCAAGATTTTCAAATCAAATGTACATCTCCTATCCCCATTAAGTGTGACAATACAAGTGCCATCAGTATTTCAAAGAATCCTGTTATGCATTCGAAGACCAAGCACATTCCCATCAAGTATCACTTCTTACGTGAACAAGTGCTTGAGCAAAAGGTAAAGTTGGAGTATGTTCCCTCCAAAGAACAAGTTGCTGATATCTTTACCAAACCTCTGCCCAGGGAAGCGTTCGAGTATCTAAGACAGAAGCTGGGAGTGTTCTCTGCCAGTCAAAAGAACAATTCTGCTTAAATTTAGAAGATGGCATTGGATACGCGGGTTTCCTGAAACATAGTCGCGTATATACGCGAGTTCATGCACAGAAAACCGCGTATGTCTGATTGCTGACATTTTTCTGATTGGAGTCAGCTCTCTTCAGCACATCTGCAGTGCTGTTTGGTGTATCTGATACTGTTTGGTATCTCTGGTGGTGTTCCAGTTCTCATAATTCTATTTCTAATGTCTTGATAAAGATGCCTTGATGATTTGTTGCTAAAAATGTTCAGGATGCACTAACTAAGGGGGAGCCTTAGTCATATGGAAAGGTTGCTTGGATGCACAGATTCAGGGGGAGCATTAGCTTTGCTGAGTATAATGCATTGTTGGCATTATGATGGTTCTGAAATATGTTCTCCTTCTTGAGGACTTTCTGATGTTGGTTATGAAAAGTCATTTTTGTATATTGATGAAAAGGTCATGTTGAGACCCATGATGTAAATTTGTAATATTCAGTCATGTAAGGACTTGTCAAAGTTGTAAACCCACTTGGTTGGGTAGCTGAGTCAATTTCTGTAAACCCACTTGATTGGGTACTTGAGTCTCTTATGTAAATCCACTTGGTTGGACATTTGATGTAAGTATGAGTCTTTGGTGATAGGAAGTTCATAGAGTCATGTACTTCATTGAAAAATATGTTTGAAGATTCAGCATGAACTCAGGGGGAGCTTGGTCACTTCTATGTACATCAGATCTGCAGAATGAGAAAAGGGGGAGAGTCTGTTGGTTTTTGATCAGCCCTTTGCCCTTGATGTCAAAGGGGGAGAGTGTCATGGTGTTTGAACGGTGTCATTGTATTCTTAATGTACCTATCTTTTGTAACCAAACACCATCGTGGTTGCCATCAAGTCCAAAGGGGGAGATTGTTGGCATTATGATGCAGAGTGTTGTCCTTGATGGCAACCCACTGAATGAAGATGAAGACATATGACTGTTGACATGTGTTGTCCTTGATGGCAATCCACCTGATGAAGTTGTGCTTGATAGAATATGTTCTTGATGGAGGAAATCTGATGTATCTACAGTATGTACAGAAGGCAGTGAAGAAAGGAATTCAGATTGTGCTAAATCTATGATGCAAGAGTATGTCTCAAGGAATACGCGGATATGTCTAAGTTAAGTCGTGTATGCACGCGGAAAAGAACGTGCCAAGTCGCGTATGGGCTAAAGCGCTCTAAAAGTGCAAAACCAGGGGTAACCACCATGGTATTGACCCATTGTATTGGGTAATGATCCGCCTAATTGACCCCGTCCAGGAATACCATCGGAAGTAATGTAGTTTTTGGGCTCATGGTATTGGTTTGGCTCATGGTATTGAAAAATGGGCTCATGGTATTGAAAAAGGATAAACCTATATAAAGAGATGAAATTCATTATGCAAATAATGAGTGTGGGTGCAAGATGTCTGAGCTTGAATGAATACTTCACTCTGAAGTAAATCTGAATGGAAAGGGTTACACTTGAATGATAAATCTGAATGGATGATGCACCAATGATGAAGAAGGGGATCTAGATCTGAAATGCACTTGTACCTACTAGATCTGCTCATGGAAGGCTTAGATCTGTGATGAGGCGAACATCTAGGCGAACATCTCTCTGAAGAAATCTGAACTGGATATCTGATCTGAAGAAGTATGCTGCTCTATAATGATTGAAGATCTATACGCTACTTCTCTGCAGAAGAAGCGCGTATATACGTGGCTTCTCTGAAGATAAAGCGCGTATGCGCAATAAAATATACACAGTGGTATACGCTGGTTTGTGTGGACGAAAGCGCGTATATACGCGACATCAGTGAAGTGAAAGCGCGTATGCAAACTAGGGTTTGCTCAAGCATGGGGTATGAAACATCTAATCTGCTCTGCTATATTACTGCTATCTGATCTGTGTTGTCTGAATTGGTTAGTATCTGTTTGGTGTTATATGTTTGAGCTTAAAAGTATGGAATGGGTCCAGTCTGAAAATATGATGAAACGTGGCCTGCAAGTTGTGTTCTACTGAAGTTGTTGGATCCAGTGTGAAAATTGATGAAACGTGGTCCTAGGAGGTGCTGAGGGTTGTAGCCTTCAGTCAGGGGGTCGTAGCTCCCTTCCAGGTGAGGCTGGTAAACGAGATCAGGGGGTCGTAGCTCCCTTCCAGGAGAGGCTGGTAAACGAGTCAGGGGGTTGGAGCTCCCATCCAGGAGAGGCTGGTAAACGAGGGCAGGTGGGTGCCTGCATGCTGGTAGAAGTCTGCACCAGCACATATGTTGTAAGATGTTTTCTCTATAATAAAAGATTGAAGGTTGAGCAACGGCAGCGGTGGTTTTCTCCCGACTTGGGTTTCCACCTAAAAATCCTGGTGTTCATGTGTGATGCTTTGTGTGATGGTTTACTCTGCTCTTACTGTTCATGTTTGCTGTTTGTTAAGCATCTGATGAATGAATGATGGAATGATTTAAGTGAAGATCTAATAATATAATTATATATTTGTGTATACACGAGTTTCATAAAAGGTATCCGCGTATATACGCGATTCTGTTTCAGGAAAGTAGCGTATGTGTTTTAGAAGCAAGGAAAAGTAAAAGTTTTGAATATGCAGTAAATACTGATTCACCCCCCCTCTCAGTATTTTTCCCAACATTCCTGATTAAATTTTCTCTCATGGAACAATTTGGTATGCACAACTGATTTCTTTTGAACAATAAACCCTCTTGCAAGAAATAATCTAACCACTGACTTTTGTCCATCAAAACAAGATTACAACATGCTTCAAATGCTTCTTTGAAATCCAAATCTGTTTTATAGAGTTCTTTAAGAAAATAAAAACCTAACACTTCAATTTGACTTTCTTGAACAAGAATGCTTTTTCTACTCAAGGCATCAGCTACCTTGTTTGCTTGACCACTTATATGCTTCAATACAAAGTTAAAAATTTGAAGATATTCAACCCATTTTTCATGTTTTTGATTCAATTTAGGTTGTTGCATAATATACTGTAATGCATGATTATCTGAATATAGCACAAATTCTTTAGACATTAAATAATGTCTCCACTTCTTCAATGACTGTACAATTGCATAAAATTCCTTGTCATAAGAAGAGTACTTCCTCCTTGTCTCATTCAGCTTCTCACTGAAATATGATACAGGCCTATCTTCTTGACTTAATACAGCTCCAATATCTTCCCCACTAGCATCACATTTCACTTGAAATGGTTTGTTAAAATCAGGCAAAACTAAGACAGGTTTCTCAGTTATCTTTTGCTTCAAGAACTGAAAATTATTTTCAGCTTTAGCAATCCACTTGAATGGTTGTTTTTCCTTCTTTATGGTTTCAATAATAGGTGCATTGATCTTACTAAAATTCCTTATGAATTTTCTATAAAAACTAGCAAAACCATGAAAATTTCTTACCTCAAAAACACTTTTAGGTGAAGGCCACTCCACAATTTCCTTTATCTTCTTTGGATCCATTTTTAATCCTTCAGCATAAACAAAAAAACCTAGATATACCAATTCTTCTTTCATGAATGAACATTTCTTTAAATTTATCAGTAACTTCTCTTGATGTAGCTTCCTTAAGACATAATTAAGATGTCTCAGGTGTTCTTCTTTTGTTTTGCTATAAATTAATATATCATCTAGATATACTATTTCAAATTTACCAATAAATTCCTTTAATACTTCATTCATAAGCCTCATAAATGTACTAGGTGCATTTGATAAACCAAAATGAATTACCATCCATTCATACAATCCCTCATTTGTTTTAAATGTTGTTTTCCATTCATCTCCTTCCCTTATCATAATGTGATGATACCCACTTTTCAAATCTAGTTTTGAAAAATATCTTGCTCCACTCAAACTATCCATCAAATCTTCAATTCTAGGTAAAGGAAATCTATACCTGATTGTTATCTTGTTAATTTCTCTTGAATCAGTGCACATTATCCAACCTCCATCTTTATTCGGACTTAACACTGTAGGTACTACACAAGGACTCAAACTTTCTCTGATCAAACCTTTTTCAACCAATTCCTGTACTTGCTTTCTGATTTCTTCATTTTCTGTAGGAGTCATTCTGTAAGCTGCTTTGTTTGGAAAATTTGATCCTAGAATCAAATCTATCTGATGGTTGATTCTTCTTACAAGTGGTAATTCATCAAGAAATCAATCCACAATAATATCACAATAGCTTTCCAACATTTCTTGAATTTCAATTGGCAAATCAGAAATTTTAGTAGAAGTAAATACTACCATAGGTTTTCAAACTAAAGTAAAATTTACCTCATCATCTTCAATTTGCTGCAAGTATTCTTTTCCACTCAACAATAAAGCCTTTGGATCATACTTTTTACTTGATGCATCTTCTTCTTCCATAGGTAACAATGTTTGATTAATACCATCTTTGAAAAACTTGTAAGTGTTTCTCTTTTCCATCATGTACTGCTGCTCTGTCATACTGCCAATGTCTACCCAAAAATATGTGACACGCATCCATAGGCATCACATCACACATGATTTTATCTTTGTAACTTCCCATTTGCAATTATATTTCACATTGTTCCTTTACTATTAGTTGATGTCCTTTCTGAAGCCATGACACCTTGTAGCGTGTTGGATGTTCCCTTGTCTTCAATTTCAACTTCTATATCACCTCTGTAGAGACCAAATTATCTATACTACCACTATCAATTACCAATTGACAACATTTCCCTTGAAATTTGCACACACGTCTGAACAAAGTCTTTCTCTATGTTGGTTCAGCAACTTCCTTTGTTTGTTTTAACAAAACCTTGTTAACTACCAAAGATTCTCCTTTCTCTGGCACATTTTCTTTCTCTGTTACAGGCAACTTTGCTGCTTCTTCTTCAGTCTGAGCAACAATTACATTTCTCTGGTTTGTCCCCACATTCTCTAAACACTTATAGGCTTTATGTCCTAATTTTTTACATCTATTACATCTGATTTCTCTTCCTCTGTCTCTGCCTCCTCTTCCTCTATAAGGACTCCTTCTGCCACTTGTATCACCTTCTGTGGGTGCATACTGAGGTGAGATGCTACTAGCTCCATCTCTTGGTGCTGTAGATCTTCCTCTACCACCTTGACTTCCTCTTCCTCGGAAAGTACCTTTTCCTTTGGCAGATTTATTTCTTAGGAGTTTTTCTTCAACTTTTAAGGCCATCTGGTAAGCCTCTTCTACTGTTTTAGGAGACAATATCTTATCTCATCTTGAATCTCCATTATGAGACCATTTATGTACCTGGAAATATTCTCTGTTGTATCTTGAACTTGTCCTGCTCTTATGCTCACTTTGTAAAATTCTTCCATGTATTCTTTTACTGCCATTAATCTCTGTCTAAGATTTTGCATTCGTCTAAATAATGAAAGTTGATAATCACTAGGAAAAAAATTACCTTTCAACTTTGCTACCATTATGTTCCAATTCTTGATTGGTTGCTTACCAAATCTCCTTCTTTCTTCTTGCACTCCATCCCACCAAAGTGCTGCATGTCCTTTCAACCTTGTGACAGAAAAATTAACTCTCTTTCCTTCACTCATCTATTCATAATCAAAGCATTTATTCATTATATTGATCCAGTCTATCAACTCTTCTGGATTCAATCCTCCTGCAAAAGCTAATACTTCAATTCTAGGCTTGGATGTAGATCCTAAAACTGATTTAAAGAATCTCATATCAGGAGTAAGCTCAACATTTTCTTCTTCTTCTCCTTCAGCTCCAGGTTCACTGACATCTTGAGGATCTCTCTGTTGTCCTGCTTCTATTTCTTCCAATCTGGCTTGAATTTGCTACATATTCCCTAGTACTTCAGCATTTGCAACTGGTCTACCTCTTCTTCTACCAGCTCCACCTCCTCTACCAATTCTGATATCCATGTTGGATTTCTTTTTCTGACTTTTGGAAGCTTGTTTAGTGTCTGAAAAATGCTCTAAAGACTGCTCTGATACCACAAATGATGGCAGTGTGGGTGCAGGCATTAAGGAGAGCTGCTCAAACTTAGTTAAAATTCTTTCTAATTCAGGAGGAATTAGTTCTTGGTCTTCCTTTCCATTCTCAGTCATCAACTTTATTAAGTTTGTTTGATAAAACTAAATAAAAATGATATGCGGAAGAAAAAGTCCCTTTATACATTCGGAAACATAATAATACAATTTAAACCAATTTTTTAAAAACCTTCAGAATGAATGTTTAAAACCTTTGGCAATGTAATAAGTTCCTTTGAAATAATGTTAAAAAGCTTCAGAAATGTTTAAACCTTCGGAACTATTATAAAGCACTTTAAACAATGTTTAATACCTTTTCGCATGGGTATTGGATTTCAAACCCTTAACAAAGCTCTATTAAAACCTTCCATCGGGCCCATGCCTTTTATTAACTCCCACGCAGCTTTCAACGCGAACACCATCAGATCTCCAACACATTTGATCGGATGGCTATCGCGTCCAATTTACCCCGGCGACTTATCGCTCCAAAGCAGCAAGAAATCGGTGGTTTTAACACTGTGACATGTCTTGATCCAATACAATCACGTTCAAAATATTAAAAAAACCACTCACAATCCAAAATCGGCGCGACAACAGTGTCTGGTTTCTCGAAAACCGCTTTTCTTCAAATTTTCATTTTTCGGTCGCGTTGACACGGATTTTCTGTTGTTTTACGATTAATTTCAACTTCTCTTGGAACCCTCCTTTTCTGCTGCAAACTAAATAAACATAGATCGATTATCAGATAACCAATCTCAACCCAAGAACCATAATTTCTTGATTCCTCTGAATCCTTTTACACAGAAACTACTTTACGTTCAAATTCTACACAGAAAACATTAATCCAATGAATTCTCGAAGGGATGAAACCCTCCGGGAACTTGCCAAGTATACAACGGATAAATAAACTTTGCAATTCTATTAAAACAAAGGAAAAATCCTCTCAATAAAGTCCTTCATGGTCCAAATTTGATTTTCTCCCTCTCAGAGGTTATAATTTATAGGTTTTACATAGCAGTCGACCTCTTCTTGAGGATCGAATTCTCCTAACTTTAGATAAAATCCTAATTACATAATATCTTCCCTAAATCTATCAACTGAAGACTAAATATACTGAATCTAATCTAAAACTGTTAAATCTTCCTAGATACTAGTTCAACCTTATCTAGTACAACTATAAATTGACAGCTAAAGGTACCAACACCTTTGCTTGTAAATTTTTTTTGGATTTTTGGAATAATTAATGAAGCCTTTTGTCTCTAAGCCTCATGCTCCTGCATCAAAGAGTCTTGTATTGCATATTCCACTATCTGGCTTGAGGCCAAGCTTCTTCTTCCAACTACAATGCAGATCCTATTGAGGGTTTGGTTGTCTTTGAAAGCTGCAGCAAGTGGAGGCTAGATCTACTCAGATCTAGACCATTTTAGTGCTCCTTTTCAGTGGAGAAGTCTTCTATTCCATTGGAAAGAGAGTATTGAACATCTTGAGCTTCATTTTCTAATCTTGGCATGTGGCCAACCATGTTCTAAACCATACAACGTAGATTGCTTCCAGAACTGCGTTATTTCTATAGGTGTTGTTGCAGGGCGTTTTGGCATACCATTTGTAGAGTTGGTTTTCAAGTGTTGGGGATCTGCCCTTCACTTTGATGATTGATTGGAGGAGGATCTATTTCTTGTCATATCATATCTGATCTCAATACTTTTGTACATTTTTTAATATCTTAATATTTCTACAGATCTGCAGACTTAGATCTTAGATCTACTGTTTGTACATAGTGTTTTGCTAAAATCCCCGAGGGGAATTGATAGAAGAGCCTCTATAGTGTATGGATCTATTATAGATCTGAAATTTCATGCACTTATATGCTCTAGATCTAAAGTGTAATCTTTAGCTGCTGCAGCTCAATAAAATAACATTGTCAAGCCTTTTTCAGTACATAAATATGATTTCATCACCTCTTTTGAGGATCTTTCTTCTATTGGAGTCTTGTATTTCCAGTTATGCATATTATGGGCCTCATTGTACATCACTTTTGCTGCTATAAATGCTTTTTAAAGGTCTCCATATTGGCTTCCTGATTTTTCTTTGATGATCTATGTTATTTTTATGCAAATCTACTTTCTATTGTTGCATTCCCCATTTGGGAATGTTACAGTGGTATCAGAGCATCATCTTGGCACAGCTTGTGCTTTGTAATAAGCCAATATGTCTTCTAAAGAATAATATCCTCTTACTAACAGAGAGAAGAGGTATCTAAAGAGAAGGCAGAAGAATAAATTTGATTACACAAATGATAATGAAGACAAGGGTAAAGCCCCTGTATCTGGAAGTGAAGAAGAAGAAAAGGATTTTCCTAAGATCCCTTTGAGATCCATGCAAGATCTTGCTTGAGAGGTCAAAGAGATGAGATTGGAAAAAATCAAAGAATCCCTTAAAGTATTTCATCTTGGAGAAGGCTCTGACATGTCTCACCACTGTAATGATCAACCAGTGCATCCACAAGTTTCCCAACGCTCTACCATGCCTACCTTTTTGGCTGTGGGAAATGAATGGTTTCAAGAGAAAGAATCCCTTGAAGACTATTTTGAAGAATATGAGTCTTAAAATCATAGATTCAAAGATCACTTGAGTTTTCAGTAGTTTTTTCACCTCAAGGACAAAAGAAGACCAAGGCATCATCATAGAGGTGGTGGATTCATTCAGAATCATGGTCGACATCACTCTATGGGTAGATTATTTTTACCCAACTTTGATGGGTCATCCAAGTGTTCTTCCAAATCATGAGTAGAAAAACGTGACATCTACTTTCAGTTCAACAAGGTCCCAGAGATGGAGGCTATCAAGATTGCAGCACTGCACTTTGAAGTTTAAGCACACGATTGGTGGTTCCATGGATTATCTACATTGGGTCATTCCAATATGACTACTTATTCATAGTTCACTAGAAGCCTGGTGCAAAGATTTGATAGAAGATATCCAGAGGCACCATTCATGAGCCTTGCAAAGTTGAAACAATCAAGTAACACAGAGTCTTACATTTATAAATTTTTAAGATTCTATGTTATGGTTCCCATTTTGTCTACAACAAGAAGGGTGTACATGTTAATCAATGGTTTAGATGAACCTCTTCATGGGTTGGTTAAATCTACCAAGCCCACTACCCTGCATGATGCTATTGAGAGGGCTAGAGACCTTCAAGATGCCTTGCCAAAAGTAAAGGCAAGCTTTTAGCATAAGCCCTCTTTTCCTTCAAAGGGAAAGGAAGAAAAATTTTCTCCCTCCAAGGAGAGCTCATACAAGAAGCCTCTTGATGATGAAGTCCAGAGATATATAAGAAAAAGGAAGCTATGCTTCACTTGAAAAGAATCATGGGCACCTAGACATAGATTTGCTATTGGAAAAGCACATTACATAGAGGTCTTCTCAGATGTTGAGGAGGAATAAGAAGATGAACCAAGAAGAGGTCACAGCGCTGACACTATAGGAGGAGAGCCAACACCATCAAGAGATGGGAATGGAGAATTTTCTCCTATTGGAGGGGCTCTTGCATCTTTGAGAAGAGTACCTAAGCATTTGACCTTAAGAGTTCAAGGTTCCATCTTGAATCAGAGGGTTTTTGTACTGATTGACAATGGGGCTACCCACAATTTCATTGATGCCCAACTAGTGAAAAGGAGGTAAATACCCACTGATGCTTTTGAGGGATTCCCTTTTTTGGTCCCATGAGATAGAACAATGTAATGCATGCAATTTTTTGCATCACTTTCAGTCACCATGGGGACTTATACATTGGTTGGTCACTTATTTGTGGTTGACATACCTAACACCAATGTGATTTTCAGTGTTCAATGACTGATTACATTGGGAAAATTCACCACTGATTAGAAGGCTTTGAAAATGGAATGGGTGGACAAGAAGAGTGGTGAAACCCAAATGATCAAAGGCATGCATACATATCCCTCACATACCACTTCCACACAAAGAATAAAGATGGATTTGCGCAGTGGAAGCACGGACCTTACAGTCCCATGTATCATGCTCATTAGATTGATGCATGGGACACTTTTATCTAGTGGCAAACCACCTAGGAGGCCACCTGATTCAGTTTTTGTGGGATATGTCTCACAACATGATGCTCCTAATTCAGATCCAGGAGGGATCGGAGCATTGGAAGACAATGATACAGCGCTGGGAGTCTTGGGTAGGCTCAAGGAGGAGGGATATCTTCTCCCAATATCATCATCACCCACTCACATTTCTGATCCTACACTATGGGAGGAGAAGAATGGTTTGAATGGCCTTCCAAAATATACCTTTGGCATGGGATATGTCAAGAAGGAGAATAGCCACATGACATACATTTCAGTTGATAGATTATCAGCGTTGTCATTGTTCGGGAGTTTAGATCCAGATTGGAAATCCCAGTTATTGGTGGATTATTCCAAGGATCTTCACACTTGTATGATACTTGATGACCAGCTGCATGAAGAGGGCTATTTATTCCAAGAGGGAGTCATCTATCCTCATGGTAGGATCTTCTTGTCTAAATCTTCCAAGCTCAAGGAGAAGTTGCTACAAAGATCTTATGGAGAGTTATGTTTTAGCCACACATGCTCCATGAAGATCTACAACATCATCATGAGGAGCTTTGACTGGGAAGGCTTTGAAGGAGAACTACATCAGCATTTTCAAGAATGCATGAAACATGTGGAGTTGGGATAGCAACACGACTCTATGAAAGTGTTATTCCAGCCATCTCTTCCTTCTTCTGAGAGAGGAGATAGATCTATGCACCACTCCATTTGTATGAGGAGGATTGTTAGTGAAGAACATACTCATGTAAATATTATTTTATTTTCTGATTGTATGTATTATTTCTCTATGTTTATGCAAGCCATGACTCCAAGGAGGAGTATTGTATCTTATAAAATTCATGGCCAACTTTGGGCCACACAAATTTCTGAACTTGGCCACTCCCTTGGAGGAAAAAGGGAGATTTTTCATCATGATGGGTGCCTTCCTAAGGCACCAAATATATCTCACACTTTCATCCATAGTGAGATAACATGGGAAACAAGTGGTGGTAAAACCACTTACGACATTGTGATTTGATATAGGCAGGAGATGCACTGCGCTGGTTCCACATGTGGGACTATGGCCCACCTCCATATGCACAAATTTCTATTCTTTTGTACATAGTTTTACTCCCATACATTGGTGATGTACTTGTACTTTTTATGGGAATGTATGGAGGGAGGATGGGAGGTATGCATGTACCCTATGGTATGGGGATTATCCATGTATCTTATACTACATGTTTCAGGGAGGACATTGGGCAAGCCATGTTTGTTTCATTTGAGCTATTGTCTCCTTATGGGATGGACTATTTACATCTCATAAGAACTTTGGAGGAAAAATTCATGGAGGGTTGGATTGGTGAACACTTAGCTTATGGAGGAAGCTTATCACATGATGGTGTCACCAATGGAGGAGGAGAAGAGTAGCAGCACTCACCTTATAAGTTTCTTGAGGACAAAGAAAATTTGGGAGGGGAGGACTGTAATATTCATAATTAGTCCTAAGCTAATGGGAATATTCATTTTTTTTTTATTTTTTAGTTTCAAGAATAAAAATGTAAAGGAGGTCCATAATACTCCTAAATAGTGAATAAATCAATGCCAAATGTAAAAAGTCTAAATCTTAGTTGTTTAACAAGCATGCTTAGGTGTGAAAGGGGTTGGATATTTTGACTGGGTCAACCATGACCAAATCTACAACGTTGTCTTGGAGGAGTGGCCATCAATGGGGAACAACGTAGTTTTAAATGGAGATGGCTTGTGTGAAATAAGCTATTTCATTGAAGGTGGTTTAGGGTTTGCAAGCTCTCAACTTATAAAAGGAAGAGTATGGCAGCATGAGAAGTTTTTTGATGGTTATCATATTTCTGAATATATTGTCTGTTTAGACATACATCATTCTCCTATTGTTTATCTGAGAATAGTGTTGTTTAACAATGGGTGTTCCTGATTGGGAATCCCACCTCTTCCCATTGAGTAGCTCTTGGGAGAATATTGTATTGCATAGTCCACTATCTGGCTTGAGGCCAAGCTTCTTCTTCCAACTACAACTCAGATCCTGTTGAGGGTTTGGTTGTCTTTGAAAGCTGCAGCAAGTGGACGCTAGATCTACTCAGATATAGACGTTTTTAGTGCTCATTTTCAGTGGAGAAGTCTTCTATTCCTTGGAAAGAGAGAATTGAACATCTTGAGCTTCATTTTATGATCTTGGCATGTGTCCAACCATGTTCTAAACCCTACATCGTAGTATTGCTTCCAGAACTATGTTATTCCTATAGGTGTTGTTGTAGGGAATTTTTGCATACCATCTGCAGAGTTGGTTTCAAGTGTTGGGGATCTGCCCTTCACTTTGATGACCCATTGGAGGAGGATCTATTTCTTTTCATATCAGATCTGATCTGAATACTTCTTTACATTTCTAAATATTTGAATATTTCTGCAGATCTGCAGACTTAGATCTTAGATCTACTGCTTGTACATGGTGTTTTTCTAAAAACCTAAGGGGAATTGATAGAAGAGCCTCTATAGTGTATGGATCTGTTATAGATCTGACATTTCATGCACTTATATTCTCTAGGTCTAAAGTGGAATCTTCAGCTGCTACAGCTCAATAAAATAATGCTATCAAGCCTTTTTCAGTACATACATATGATTGCAACACCTCTTTTGAGGATCTTTCTTCTATTGGAGTCTTGTATTTCCATTTATGCATGTTATGGGCCTCATTGTACATCACTTTTGCTGCTGTAAATGATTTTGAAAGGTCTTCATATTGGCCTCCTACTTTTTCTTTGATGATCTGCGTTATTTTTCTGCAAATCTCCTTTCTATTATTGCATTCCCCATTTGGGAATATTACACCTCATCCTTTCTTGAGAGTGCATCTACAACAACATTTTTATTCCCTTTTTTATATGATTTCAAAGTCATAACCCAACATCTTTGTGACCCATTTTTTCTTCTCTCCAGAAGATAATATTTGTTCCAAAAAGTATTTAAGACTATCATGATATGTTTTTACCTTGAAGTGTATTCCCATTAGGTAATGTCACCATTTCTTTAGTGCGTGTAGTATGGACAACATTTCCTTCACATAAATAGGTTTGTACTATAAATAATTTCCTTTAGTAGGATGACTTTCAAAGAAAATGGGTCTTTCTTCTTGCATTAAAACATCACCAATTCCATTTCCCGAGGCATTGCATTCCATAATAAAGGTTTTAGTGAAGTTTGGCATAGCTAAGACCAATGCTTGGCACATTTCCTCTTTAAGATGTTCAAAGGCCTTACTTGGTTCTGGAGTGCAAGAAAATGCATCTTTCTTTAGTAATGTTGTTAGAGGTGATGATATTCTCCCACAATTATTAACAAACTTGTGATAATACCATGTCTACTCAAGAAATTCACACAATTTCTTTATGGTTGTGGTGATTTTCCATTCCTTAATGGCTTTCATTTTGTTAGGGTCTACCTTAACACCCTCATGAGATACAATATGACCCAGATATTAATTATGGGAATTTTGAGGTCTAAAATGGACCTCCTAAGAAAAATGAACAACCAAAATAAAATTTATAAGAACCAATAGGATTCAAGATGATGATGTCAACCATGGGGGACGATTCACAATTTTTGGAGTAAAAAATTAAAAGGATTAAAAAATAATAAAATATTAAAACTACTTTTTCAACTCATATTTTCAACTTATCTCCCTAAGGTTTTACTCAAATTTCTAGTGGAATTACTCATTGGATGAAAAATTTAGTTCTTCATCCAAGGAGTACCCATGCTACATACTTTCGATGGACCCCACTACATGAAAAATGAGAAATACATGAAAAAACATGATTGCAGCCACACTTTTCATGTATTTATCATTTTTCGTGTAGTAGGGTCCATAGAAAGTATGCAACATGGGTAATCCTTCGATGAGGAATTAAATTTTGAATCCAATGAGTGTTTCCGCTCGAAATTTGAGTAAACCCACAGAGAGATAAGTTGAAAATACGAGTTGAAAAAATATATATTTTTTCCCTCTAAACTTTGATGATTTAATGTAATCTTATTTTATTATTTCCACTATTATTTTATAATTTCGTTAGGAGGCCCATTTAGACTTCAAAATTCCCCTAATGCCGCCTCTTGTACTCCAAAGAAATATTTGAAGGTTTTTTCATATAATTTTTTCTCCTCCAATAGTTTGAGTACCCTGTCAACATGTTGAACATAATCCTTCCAAGACTTATTGTAGATTAGTATATCATCAGAAAACACTAACACAATTTTTTTAAGGAAGGTTTTGAAAATGGAATTATTCAAACCTTGAAATTTAGAAGGTGCATTGGCAAGGCCAATAGGCATGACCAAAAATTCATAATGACCCTCATGAGTTCTAAATGTTTTTTTCGGAATGTGTTCAGTCTTCATTCTAATTTGATGATATCCTGAACAAAGATCAAACTTAGTGAAGTAAATTGCTACATTTAATTCATCCAATAATTCATCAATGACGAGAATGGGAAATTTATATTTAATAGTGAGCTTGTTTAGATCCCTGTAATCCGGACACGTGGGCCACGTTCCATCCTTCTTCTGCAACAATACTACTAGAGCAGAGAAATAACTTTGAATAGGTTGAATTATACTAACCTCTAGCATTTGTTCAACCATACGTTCAATTTCACTCTTTTAAGAATAGGGACATCTGTAAGGCCTGATGTTTGGAGGAACACTTCTTCGAATCAAATGAATAGTATGATCATGATCAAAAATATGTGGTATTCCTTTGGGAGTCTCAAATACCTTGGAATGATTTTCCAAGAATTTTTGGAGATTGGGAGAAATAGATGATTTCGATGTTTGAACCTCTAGTGAGCATAATTGTGGAATCACACCTCATTGTTATTTCTTTATAAGATTTTTCATGCCTTTAGAGATGATTATTTTTCATGTTTTCCCTCTGATACCCCTTAATTCAACTTGCTTTCTTTCCAAAAAAAATTCAAGAAAAGTTCTTCAAAATTAAAAGCTATCATACCCAAAGATTGTAATCATTGTACTCCTAGTACAAGTTAAACACCACCCATTGGAATGGAAAGCATTGGAATCTTCAATACATATTTCACCATAGTTAGCTTGATATTATGGCACTTTCCAGAGAAATTTATAATTCCTCCATTTGCAACAATCACTTGAAACTCTAGTGCTAGATATAGGAAGCAGTTTAATTCCTTGGCTATCTTACAATGAATAAAATTATGGGTACTACCTGAATCAGTCAACACTATTACCTTTTTCTTCGTGATATGACCTTCTACCTTGAGAGTTTGAGGAGTGGTAATTCCCTCCAATTCATTATAGGATATGATTGGATTTATTTCTTCTTTCTTTAGGGTTGGTTCCTGGTGTATATCCTCTTCTTTTGAAGTTTCTTTTTCCTTTTCTTCATCCTCTTCACAATTTATGTAAAATAATTTCTTCTCAACACACTTATGACCTTTAGTGTACTTTCTATCACAACTGTAACAAAGCCATTTCACTATTTTTTCTTCCAACTATTGTGGTGTCAACCTTGTATTTTGTGGAAGGGTTAGGAGTAGCAACACTTCCATCTTTAAAGTTGTGTGTGGCAGGATTCCATGTTGCCATAATTTTTCTTTCAATTTTTCTTTCCAATGTGAATGCCTTCTCCAATGAATCAGGTTCCCTAAGTCAAACCTCATGTTGTATATTATCATTTAAATTCCCTATGAAGACATCAATCATGCTCCTTTGGAATATCATTTACCCTTATATTCAATTTTTGGAAGTCCTCAATGTGCTCTGCCATTGAGCCCTTTTGTTTGAGGTTTATCAATTCGCTAAATTTGGTGTTGCTCTTTGTATCCTCATAATGTGCTATCATTTCCTCCATAAAAATTTACCAAGTGACAAGTGGTGTACAAGAACAAAGCCATTGATACCATACAAACTGATTTGGCTCTAAATATAAAGTTGCAATACGTATCTTTTGTGTCTGTTGCACAATATGGAGATCAAAATGTTGCTCCATCTATAGTATCCATGTTACTGGATCCTTGCCATCAAACTTCCTAATATTGATCTTTGGAATATGGTGGGTCTTCAATTCAACGTTAGAGTTTATGTCATCATGATTAACATTTATTTTTTCTCATCATGAGTTTCGCCCAATACCTTTTCGCCATTATGAAGCATTTCTTGTAACAACTTTGTCAACCCTTCCATGTCCGATTTTAAAATATTCATGTCATATTTTAATTATGTCTTTAAACCATCCATCTCCCCTTTAATTTCATCTTTTGTTGCTCTTTGTGAGAGAATTTTTTTCTTCACTTGGTCCCTTATTTTTGATATATCATGTTGCAATTCTTCCTTTTCACGTGTCATAGTAGAGGTTTCTTAGGGCTTAATGGGTGTAGAATAATTTTGTTTTGGAGGAATTTTATAATCCAATATTGACATATATGCTTCAATATTCCCTTGGAATCACTTCAAACATATTTTTCACAAAAAAGTTATTCAATTGTTTTTTAAGTATTACACACCTTTTTCTTGCGTTTAGGAGCTCCATCTTGAAAACAATTGTAACTCTGTATTTTATTCTCTCGGTCTAGATTTGTGTCCTATGGTATCACTCTAAGTCTTCTTTCCAACCCCATAAGTCATACTGATATTTGAATCTCCAATAAATA
The DNA here is from genome assembly GCA_034641835.2 of Pinus albicaulis. NCBI lineage: Eukaryota > Viridiplantae > Streptophyta > Pinopsida > Pinales > Pinaceae > Pinus > Pinus albicaulis. Next base: position 356,064,010 of record CM076579.1, read on the forward strand.
TTTATACTTGATCTCCCACGATGACCTGATTATAGACTGGTTTAGTAGACCGAAGTTGTATGGAGTTCCACGTGTCACTTTTCCACCTTCAACCCTAAAATTGATACAAAACCAACTAATTTTTGTGCACTTTCAAGCATTTCCTACAAAATTAAAATCTGATACTTGAAACACAAGTTATGATTATTTTCCCTAGGTCACATGTTTGAGACTAAATTTTGGAGCCTGCAAAATCCCTAACTTCCACGGATCGTATCTCTGAAAATATAGCAAACAACGATCTGAAATTTTTACAAGATGTTTACCATGATTTTTGCTATATGTGGTCGTAATTGCAGCTTTTGAATCCTCATAGAACAAATGTTATAGAAAAATTTCCATGATGATGTATTTGAAGAAGAGAAACTCTAGAATCCAAAGCTCTGATACCAAATGTTATGAAACCAACTCACAAAATAGAAGAAAATATAGATAAAGGAATTAAATTTTTTCCTCTTTATGAGGGGGGACTACTTTAAATTACATAAATGAACAGTTCTTGGATGATTCAAATGTAAAAACCTCATTTCTATATATATGAGTCTAAGGGGTCACAATATAATTAGAGCCGACATAAAAATAATAATTAAAGGGAACAACAATAAAAATAGTGGGCTTCTATGGGGCACAATAATAAAAAGGACTACATGGGCACAAAAATAAAAATAATGGGTCTACACTAACAATAAAAATAAGGTGATACAATAGTATTATAGGGACTTAACCTTCCCAATTAAACCATCCGTGGAATTTGATGCTCCAACTTTATCCTATCCAAAATACTGTAAGTGGGAAATATCAGGGAGTACAAAGTAAAGGTATTGTGACTATTTGTAGTTAAGATCAAACTGTTGAACGTTACTAATGGCCTCTTCCTCTTTCTGGGGCATAGTTGTGGCCATGTATTTTATGATTGCTAGGAAAAGAGATTTCTAAAATACATTGAGGTGAAGATCCTCTGTTACGTTCTCCTTAAAAAGGCTATGATGCTTTCACCACTAATGGATATGGTCTGAGATGTGTGTGGAAGTCATTTTCCTAAACTGTGTTAACAGGTCTAGCCCTATGTCATGAGAAACTAGGAGCTAGAAAAATGTGAGGAATGATTTGGCTAAGGATTCAAATTCTCAATGGGAATGAACAATCTCTCTTACATTCCATTTCATTGTGGGGTCAGTGAGAGTGACTTAAAAAATCTCAGTCAAACTGAGTCCTTTATGATGATATTGGATGAGCACCATAAATGAAATGTCATAATGTGTTTGTTGAGATCCTTCCCCTGTTTTTCTTCAAATTTCATAATGTTGGAAGGAAATTTGGTTGGCATAGGGGGGCATTGATTATTGTGAGTAATGGGATATTTTTTTATATTTATTATATCTAGAATATGTAAGGAAGCTAAAATTGGGATTTTATTGGTATTCACCATCAGAAATTGATTTTGAAATTCAATGTGCAATGGAGACCCTTTTGGGGAAGTATGAGTAGGACTACTTGGAGGGGTATTATGTGGACTCCCTTGAGGGGTGGTAAAAGGAGTACCTTGAGGGGGCAAGTTCTTGATCAATGTCACACCAAGAAAGGCTGAACCAATCAAGGTGGATGTTTTTTTCCCCGTGCGTCGAAATGGTGAGAGACCTGACACACTTCTTGGTAATGAGGGGAGATTTTGAATTCATTTAAAGAGAACGGTGACTCTTGGTCCCCTATGGTGCCCTAGGAACTATGGGTTACTTATATATTGTGATGGCAGATATTTTAGCAAATTAAATGAATCACATACATAAATCAAAGCAAAAAATAAATGGTTAATTTTCCCTTCATCTAGCTATTATACGTGAGACAATAAATAAAAAAAATTATGCGTTTTTGCGTATGATAAATATCTAAATGTTGTTTCTACTCAAATACTAGTTTGGACTTGGAAATTTTGTAGTGGGATGTTAGGGCCACTTCCTGATAATATTAGAAATGTTTCCAACAACCAAGAACCAACCAAGGTAAGAGAGTGTTATAGTGGGGGGTACTGGGGCTATGTCTTAAAAGAACTAGTGACGTTTCCAACAACCCTACCAAAATTTCCTTAGGTCTTAATGATCCCACATCCAAACCTATTGGGAAATATTCCCTAATTTTTTTCCACTATGTTACTTGCATACATTGGGAATGATTGAATCTCAACTTTTGGTTGTTAGTTTTAAACCCAATATACCTGCCATGTGTTAGGAGAAAACATGAAGGCATGTGATAATCCACCCACTAAGCCATACCCTCTTCATGGGTTTCTTCCCATATACCTGATTTGTCACTAAATGGTGCAGGATTTTAAGCTCCCTAGAAGACAACTTCTATGTTTCAAAATGTAAAAAAACCACGACAACTTTTTTGTTTCCTACTCCTATACTCCTAACTTGTACTATAAACTATCTTGTGACCCGTGTGGATATCTTAATGTGTTCATGTAAAGGTTACTTTTAGATTATTTTCTTCACTTGGGGCGTGAAAAATGTAAGCTAAAATAAACTAAGTACAAATTCTCTGGAAAGTGGATACCCTTTATACAAAGTTTAAGTTAGCTTAGTGTGTGAAGTGTAATTTTGTGAAAGTGAAATTGTGAGCATACAAAGTGTGAAGAGATGTGGATATGCAATGGTCCTTTGAAAATCCCCTAATTACACTATGTTATGCTTTTCCCTTGCAATAAAGAAATAATATGTGGATAGTGGGCCACATACTTCTTTCGTAATTACACTATGTGAGCATATAAGGAGACAAAGGATTTAGTGCTTTAAGAAATATTTCAGATGCTACCATAGGATCATAACAAGGATGCAAGAGAATAATGGGCTACTCGCTTTCTTTACTAACTCTAATTATTGGTCCCAATAATAATTGAAATGAAATTAAAATATTTGCTTAGCCAAACAAGGCAAAAATATGTGTGGATTTAAGGCCACTCACTTTCCTCCTAATTAAGCAAAGTGTTGATTTGAGTTTGAAATGAGAAAAACAAGATGCAACATATATGTAGTTAGGGCCACTTACTTTCCTCCTAATTAAGCTAGGTTTGATGAAAACGATTCAAAATAAAAGATAATCAATTTCCCTACTTATGATGGTCAACAAACCAAATTGAAAGTCTTTCTGCACTAGAAAAAAAAAATGTACTAGTATGGGCAAGTCATTAAATGTTTCCACAACACTTTGGAAAATGGAATTACAATGAAATTTAAGCTTTCTGTGTATCTCACGAGTTATGTTCTACACAACCTTGAGACATGCATGATTGTCTCTCCAAAACGTTGTGAGGCCAGCTTGAAAAAATAAAGAGAGATACTTACTGACCATGTGTAGGTACAAGGGAGTCCTGTACAATTCAAAAAAAATTATGGAATAAAAACACAATCAAATTCTAAATAAGAAAGTCCTGCAAAACAACCAATTAGACTAAAAAGCACAAGCAAGTGGAGTCACCATTTTGTACGATGTTTTTGGTTTCCTATGAGTCCCAAAATACCTTGTAGTTGTTTACTTCGTAAAAGGAGGATACAAATAAATTATATATGTTAGTGAATGAGGATAAAATAAAAAAACATTGAAGTTAATGGAAACAATGTATGAACAAAATTAAACAGGAACTAAACTAAATAACACAAAACAATCTTGTGAAGAAAAAAAATCAACAAAGGTAGAGGAAAATGATATTATTTATTGATTGGTGGTGGTGGAGGAGTTTTAATAAAAGTATCAAACACACTTGAAGAGGGTTTCTTGAAATGGTGCTCAATATCTCCAAAGAATTATTTCCCATTTTCAATCTCTTTTGCAAGCTCTTTCTCTCTCAAATAAGCACAAAAAAATCTCTACGATGGTGGAATTCTCTTCACAATGGTATCCTAGATGGCTTGGAAGTCATTTTGGCATAATCACAATGCACAAATTCTTCTTGTTTTTTGTTCTCCATAAACTTATATTTATAGAGATTTTGAACACTCCTTCCCTCCTTTGGCTCATCAATGTGTTTGTTTACATGAGACGAGAGATACCATCCTCTTGCCATTAAGGCTTTTTGGGGCTTAAGGATCAAATCGTCAGCCCATCATATAAAGAGGCGAAGTGTTTGTTAAGAAATTTTTTCTTTCGAGGTGTTGAATGGACTTCTCGTGACCCTCAAGACTATCGAAGGAAAAGTCGTGAGGTAGTTCATTTCCAATTGTGGTGCACCTATGAGGGTTTATTTTTTAACTCAAACTTAGGAATTTTTTTTTATTTTTGGGTCTTCATGATGTTTCCAACTGAAAATTTAACCCATGTATGTGTTGTTCACTGACTGTGAATTTCTTTTGCTATGTACAAGTGAGTGTACCATTTTTTCATAATAAAAAAAAAGATTGAGACTTAATTAATTTTCTTTTTAATACTTCAAATACATTCTATTTCCCCTCCCCCCTCCTCCACACACTCGAAAATATTGAAACTCATGGTGTGTTTATTGTTGAAAATGAAGCTATGAATTTCCTTAGGTATTGTGTAACTCCAACAAAACTACTAACTTCAAACAAATTTACAAGCACCAAAAACTTCATGATGGTCACCATATCTGTAGGATATATCTTAAGCTCCACTCCACCAATCACATATCCTTAATAAACCACGATTATTTTTTAAACTCACATTTTTTGAGATTTTTGAATAGTTGAGACTTCTACAAAGTCTCTAGCATCTTCATGAAAAACGAGATGTGGTTGCCATAGGTAGTATTGTAAGCCAACACATCATCCAAATAAACAATACAAAATGTATTTATGCAAATTCATAATAAATCATTTATTAATCTCCTGAATGTAACTAGGAAAATACCTAGAGAAAATGGCATGACTAACCACTCATATAAAGCTTGTCTACTTTTTAAGGTAGTCTTCCAAGTTTCTTTTTCCTTGACTCTCACCTAGTGATACCCTAGTTTTAAATCCATCTTGGTGAACTATTTGGTTTGCTAAAACTGATCCAATAGATCATTAATCCTGGCTATGGGGTACCTATCGTTTAGCATAATATTTTTTACTGCTTCTTAATCAATGAAAATTCACCAAGTCACATTCTTCCTTGGAACACTTATAATGGGTGATCCAAAAGTAAATGTACTACTACAACTACAACTACTTCTTTAGTGAAGTTGCTTCCAAAATGCAATGTCTATATATCTCATTGTTTGGCAATGGAGAGTCTAGAAATAACTAAATCTCATGCGCCACTTCCCTCTTGCATTGTAGCCCTTAAGTTGGGAGTGAAAATTGCAAACATTTGACTCTAGAAGTTTATTTTCAAGGCCTAAAAAGGGATTCAAAATGTTTTTGACCTCAAATCACCTAAGTAGATCCTACCCTTGAAATAAGCCTTGAAACCCAATAGCTCCAATTTTTCTACTTAGAAGGTATCGAAATATATGAAAATTTATATATGATCCATTCCAGATTAGTTGGATAATTTTCCTAATTTGGTTTGAGATTCAACTTAGCAAACTTAGGGGGCTGGGATATATAAACAAAAGCACATGTTTTTTCTATCTCCTTATTCTTATCTCCATTTTAACCATATTTTTAAATATGATCCACATATTCATTTCTATATATATGTATATTTATATGCGTATGTGTGTTTCCACACACACACACACACACACACACACATATATAGAAAAAAAATAAAAAAATTATACTGATTTTTATTTATACGTATACCTTAATTCTAAAATACATAGGCCATTTATTTTTGACATAACTTTTTATTTCCTTGTCCATATAGAAAACAAATTATATGGTGCACTAGTACATGTTGAACCTTAGAATTATCCTCTCTCTGTCATCCTTTCTAACCTTTTTCCCTTACTTTCTCATAAGATCACATACCCCAATCAATGATAAATGTCGTGTTGTCTCAAGGAATGCATTTAAATGATTTCCATGTTATATTCTTATGTTCTTGCTATTCAAATATATTTTTTTTAATTTGGCTACAAAACGCAGCCTATTCTGCAGCTAATCGTGGATTTCGTAGCTACTCTCACGGTATAATAGGTTCCAGGTGTAAAATGGAGAATTGAGCCACATGGGCATTTCCAGAATCATCTCCAAATGGATTTTTTCCTATTCACTTGGTCGAGATCGATAGAAAATAAGGCCTAAGATCGTGGTCAAAGAATGTTAGCCGAGAAAAAAAGGACTCTTGATTTTCTCTATCGTAGCAAATCAAGAGTTAGACATTCCAATTGAAATTATATAATTCAAATTAGCCACCTGTAGCAGAATTATCTCATAGATAGTTATGTTTATTTTCTTTAATTACCAGTTGTACAGAACCGAAAACAATTAATTTTTAAATTAAGTTTTAAGCTTTTGCTGATACGTTGTGTATTAAGACTTCGTTCTATCATAATACAAATATCATGTTTCCAATGATTTCTTAAATGCATCTCTAACCAGCTAGGATTTCAGCCAAATTAGTTGCAGATGGCCCCTGCACTGAAGGAGGTTTTTCATGCATTGTTTTAGTTTAATTTTCTTTACTCTGTTTTTGTCAATTTTGTTTTTTGAGTAGATTAATGTTTCATTCCAGCTTTGATCAGTAGCATAACATTAAATCATAACTCTGTAAGACTTTTTCTTTTAAAAAAATTTCATGAAGGCAGATCTTCCTATTTTTCAAATTGAATCAAGTTTGAAGTAATAAGAATTCACAGTTATCTAGTTTTCCTTACTGTTCTGTCATTTAATTCGTTAGAATAGAATTATCAATTAATTGTATCAATGGATGTTCCTAAAGGTCATTTTAAGAAGATGATTCTAGACTAAATGATTGAATCTATAATTCATACAGTTATTGAGTTTTTTCTCTACACATTTTACTTGCTTTATAGGAATTTAGAAACTAAGGTATAATTGATTTCCTACACAGCATCTCAAGAGGGTAATACTTCACATTGAATGTTGGATTAAATCAAACATACATTAGTTGTTTATAGTTAGCTTTATATGCTTTCACATTTACTTTTAGATGCTCATTTAATTGTATCATTGATGTTCCTAAAGTTCATTCCAAGAAATTAATTCTATCATGTTTTCTAGACTGAATGATTGAATGTCTAATTCATGAAATTAATGAGTTGTTTTCCTTTGCACACTTTACTTGTTTTCCTAGAACATTAAAATTTAAGGTACATATAGTTGCTTACATGTCATCTCAAGAAGGTAATACTTCATATTGAATGTTAGATTCACTAAACATACATTAGTTTTTTTACTTTTCGGCTTTCAGTTAGAATAGCACTGCAATTTAAATCTCAGATATAAGAAATAGATCCATGGAATAGGACTAATTTTAAGATAGAAATCATTAAAATAAATGTTCTATTTTTCATATTAGATTCTAACCAGCCAACAGTTTTTGATTTATTTTTATGTAAGTTAGTTTAACTTAGGAACACTTCCTTTTCTTCCATCTTAAAATTCATTAGATTCATTTAATTTATTTCATAGTTTTAGATTAAACATTCTTAGACATCAAAGAAAAAAACCCCTAAAACAACATAAAATACAAATAAAAAAGTAAGAAGAAGGTTAACTAAGCACATACAGTGCACCACACTTCATCAGTTTACAAACTTCGGTTGATAATTTATGCAAGAAAATTAAGATGTTCAGTTTACTAAACATTTTTTCATCGTTATCGAGGAAGTGTAATTAGGTAACCACATTTCTTACATCTAAAAAAAATGATATGCATAGAGAAAGAGACTCTAGGGGCAGATTCATAGCTAGAGGTAGGATTTTAATCCCTACAACACCACCCACTCCACCAAGACTAAGAAGTGATACACCTCCATCTCAAACTCATATTCCATACTTCACTAGCCATAGAATTCTTGAATTTCTAAGGTCATAAATCCAATTAGGAGTATCTCCTACTTCATCCACTAAGGCAGTCTTAGAGGAAGAAGATCCTAGATCTCTAAAAGAAAGAGTAACCTTTTTCACCTCTATAGGGGAACATATTCTATCTGAAGAGTTATAAATTCATAGTGGAGAGGAAGAACAAGATCCTTTATTCAACATACCATTGATAGAAGAACTAGACGAAGAGCAGTTAGTCTTGCAGGTTGAATCTTATATGAGCTCTAAAGAACCTATAATGGCAGGAAGAGGAGAAGAAGGAGAAGGATAAATGGAGAAAATGTAATATTTGGAGGAGGTAGAAGTAGAGGAGGAGATAGAGGAAGAGGTAGAGGAAATGTAGAACTAGGCAGAAGAAATAGGGTAATTGATAGTTCTTTTGGATTCCCTATAGTTGATGAAGATACAAATGCCACAATGAAAAATATCTCACCTTCTGTCCTCCCAAATTTTCATGGATTAAAAAGTGAAGATCCTGAAACCTTTTTGTTTAAATTTGAAGTCTTGTGCAAAACTTATGATTATTTACAAGACTCTCAAAAACTCAAATTGTTTCCTTCAACATTGAAAGGAGCAGCTCTAAAATGGTTCATGAGTTTAATCACTCGGTCTATCAGAACATGGAATGAGATGAAAAGAGAATTTTTAGAAAGGTATTTGGATTATTTCAGACCCATTAATCATAATGATGAATTATTTAAAATGATGCAAAAAGAGGATGAGAATTTGGAGGATTTAATTGAAAGATTCAATTATAACACAAAAAGAGAAAAAATGGATAATTTATATTAAGATACTTTAAAAGCTCTTTTATTAAAATACATTAGAGATGAATGGATAGACATTCTCAACATTATGGGAAAGGGGGATATCTCTCAAATTCCATTATCTGACATTGGTGAATTATGTGTCCATCTCTCAAAAGGAAAATAAAAAACGGGGAAAAATCCAGGAGATCCTTATCTTGATAGAGTAAATAAATCTGCAAATAGAACAGTGAGAAGGGCAGAAATTGGAAACATGCTTGATTAATTTAAAATAGACATCTTAGGGAGTCTTAGTGAATAAATAGACACCCTTAAAAGAAAAAACATGCAGAAAGCCGAGACTGATAATTTAGCTATTTTTTGTCCCAAATGTAAAAAGAAGCATGATTTAAAAGAATGTCCTCTTGATGCAAAATTCATAGAGACCTATAGGATTTGTTCAGAAAGTCATGAAACTAAGAATTTCGATTCAATTCCAGGTCTAAAGGTTGTTTTTCAAAAAGAAATAACTTCAAATCCAAAAGAATCTCTTTGCTTTGTCTCTAGAAGACCATGGAAGGGGCCACAAGCTCAAGGCTTTAACAATCAAATGTATACTTAGCACCCACCAAATAAATGGAATTCTTTGTAGCAACCTTGGCCTCAATCTTAATCTCAATATCAATCTTGGCCTCAAGGAATGAAAAATACCTATGGAAGATTCTCTCAATACTATCACTATCCTCCATCATATCCAAACTATCCTCCCCAACAAATTCCTCAACAAAATCAACAACCCCAACTCCAAAACCAAAATCCACAACTTTCACTACCATTTCCACAGAGACCAAATCATCTACCTTCCCAACCATTACCAAACCCCAACAATAAAAATCCTAAAAATACCTACATGATAGAAGGACAACAATTTCCAACCTACATGATTACTCCTCTAGATATTAATAGTGTCCAACTCAGATCTGGTAGGATATTAGAAAAGAAAAAGCCTTCTGTAGTTATTCAAGACCAGGATAGTGTTGAGGAAAATTCTCTACAGCCAAATAAAAGTTTTGAGGAAGGAACATCTCTTCAAAACCAAAATTCTGAAAATGAAAAATAAAAAGAACCAGTAAACTCAACTCCTATCATAGAGCAACCATCAATACCTACTTTTACACATCTTTTTCCTGAAATATTACAAGTTAATAAAGGGGTATAAAAAAATATTGTGTTGCCCAATTATGATTTTCTAGATGAATTGAAATTTTTTTGTATCAAAATCTCTTTGTTACAGGCCATTAAAGAGATTCCAATTCTACAAAAAAAAAATAAAGGAGTTGAACATGAAGAAACCAACAAGAAAAACAAAAGAAATAAAATAATTCAACTTGTACGAAAAATTGCAGACATAATGATGGGAAAATTTGTCATATAAAAGTATTTAGATCGAGGAAGTCCAGTTGTAAAAAAACATATCAATGGTGTTGAAATTCCAAATACATTGATTGATTTAGGAGTATCAATAAACATCATTAGCAAACAAACCATGGAACAACTCAAACTTCCTAATCTTCTGTATACACCTACATTACTGCAATTAGCAGACGGATCTGTAATCAAGACAGATGGTGTTTTAGAAGATATTTCAATATCCTTAGACTCTTTGGAGTATCCTGTTGATTTTATGATCTTAAATCTTAAGAACGATCTAGGAGGACATCCACTTATATTATGAAGACCTTGCTTGGCTATAGCTAATGCTTTCATTAACTGTAGATCTGGTGACATGTATATCTCTGATGGTAACTCAACAAAGAAATTTACTCTATATCCTGTAGCAAGAACAATCACAGAGTTAGATGACAAAGAATGGATTGATTATGAAAATGATATAGAACCTCTCTTCACTATTTCAACCATTAGTGAAGATAGTAAAATCCTAAATTCTATGGAAAATTTTGAATCATCTCCAAAATATGAACATGCTCAATTCCAGGAAAAATCTAATATTGAATATTTTTCATCTAGGTAGATGTCCCTTTATCCTATGGAAGAATTTTGTAGCTCTACAGTTGAAATCGTTTCAAGGAAAACTTTAAACACAAACAATAACTTGGAGAGATTACAACAAGAAAAGTTAATCAAAACATTACAACAAAATTATTCTGCATATGCATGGGAATACAATGATATGAAAGGAATTATTCCTAAGACTTGTATACATCACATCTACATTGAGGAAAATTTTAAACCTATCAAACAAACTCAAAGAAGGATGAATCCAAATCTTAGAGAAATTGTGAAAGAAGAGTTGCAAAAATTGTTGAATGTAAACTTCATTTACCCAATTTCAGACATTCAGCGGGTTTCCCCATTAGTGATAGTGCCAGAAAAGAATGGTAAATGGAGGGTATGCATTGATTATCGAGAATTGAATAAAGATACTCTAAAAGATCATTTTTCTTTACCTTTTATAGATCAAGTATTGGATACATTAGCAGGTAAAAAGTATTTCTCATTTTTGGATGGTTATAGTGGCTATAATCAAATTCAGGTAGAACCTGAAGATCAATATAAGACCACATTCACCTGTCCATGGGGAACCTATGCCTACCGAGTACTTCCTTTTATATTGTGCAATGCACCTGCAACATTCCAAAGGGAAGTACTAGGAATTGTTTTTGATCTAATACATGATTGTGTAGAGGTGTACATGGATGACTTTACATTTTATGGGAATACATTTCAAGAAGCTTTAGAAAATTTGGAAAAGGTTCTTAAAATATGTAAGGAAGCAAACCTTTCACTAAGTCATGAAAATTGTTTTATGATGTTTACAAAGAGGATTGTTTTAGGACATCAGTAACATTTTAGGAGATAACTTAGTGTTTTATAAACAGTTAAAGCTTACAAAAAAACTAATTCTAGAAGTTGCCTTCCAGGATGTTAGAAGTTTTCTAGGATTCACAAGGTATTATAGAAGATTTATAGAAAAATTCACTAACATAGCATCCCCACTCTTAAAATTGCTTACCAAAGATTTTGAATTCAGTTGGAATCATGATTTCCAATTGGCATTTGAAACTTTAAAAACAAAGATTTCTAAGACACCCATCTTAAGAGGTCCTAATTGGAAACAACCTTTTCACATTTCAACAGATGCTTCAGATATAGCTCTGTGAGTTGTATTAGGACAAAAATATTTGATCCCCTATGCCATCTATTACACAAGCAAAAATTTTGACCCACTATGTTAAATTATAAATGAATTTAAAAGACTGGGTTGTTGTTTGCAGACACAAATCACATTATATAACAAAGTTACAAAAACCTTTATTCATATAGATCATTCTGCAATTAGATATTTAATGAATAAATCTATTACTAATGGTAGAGTCACAAGATCGTTATTTCTCCTACAAGAATTCAATATAACCATTCTAGACTGACCTGGAAAACAAAACATAGTTGATGATTTTTTGTCTAGAATTCAAAATGTTAAAAATGATACTCCAGTAGAAGATAATTTTCCCGATGAATGTTGGGTCTCAATCTAGTTCTGCAACCGAGTTTCACGACTGTTTCAACCAGATTTGGGAACCGCCGAAGTGAAGTGTAATATATGTACCAGTGCTGGTTTCCATTGCGTTGTGTAGGTTTGTAATGTTTGGGGTCTTGGGATGATTTAAGATGTTTGGTCTTTTAGTGATTTTTGTTGCTCAAACAGTATGTCTAGAAAGTAATGAAAGAGCTATGGTCAAAAACAGAGTTAAGCCTGAACAAGGAATGGAAAATGTAATTAGAAACACTGGCGCATTCTAAACTATGACTAAATAAAAGAAAAAAGCTTGATAATGACTTTTTAGGAAAATATAATAACTAAAACTGAGAAAACACTACTAAATATAACTTAACTAAAAAACAGTTAAACACTAATGATGCAATACTCTGTCCTAAGCTCTTCTATTCTATGATTAATTCCTAGTTCTATTCTGCAATTTAATTGAATGTCACAGAACCTATACTTAAAGAGTTATTGGTTTCTTGTTCAAAGTAGTTCTTTTGAGGAAGAGCTCTGTTTATGAAATGATGAGGAAATTACAGAGATATTTCAGACCTTATAGTGATGTTGTCTTCTGTTCCTATGGCTATAGATCATTTGTAGTTTTTAGAACAAGAAGATGTTTGTGAATAATGAAGGCTGTCTTGTTAATCTTAACAACTAAAGTAATTTATTGTGCAATGGATGACAATTTGAATATGAGATGCAAGTGTAATGAGTTAATCTAAGAATGAACCTAAGATGCCACTAAACTAGAACAATGTTGAACTATAAGTCATCATCAAACTTGAAAAAAAGTAACTGAACATGAATTAAATGCAATGAAACTCCGGAGTGTTCTAACTATACTAACATGCATTAATCTATGAAGTTACACAATCTGTTTGTTCATCATTAGTGATATTTTGGAAGAGTTCCTTCTTTTGGAAGAGGTAGAACAATTCTGACTGTGTAATTGGATGCAATTGCAAGCAAATAGACTGAAAGCAAATGAAAAACTAAGTTATCACATCCATACTCTACTCGTCATTATGATGTCTTGGGCAAGCGTTTAAGAGCAAGACAGAGACGATACTTAGTACAAACACACAAATAAATCATTCATTATCATGGTCATGCCTTGAACTTCTTAAGAATTTCTTGGAAGAGTTTCTTCTTGTGGAAGAGTGATTAGAACAAGTGTGACTGTGATAGTGAACAGCAAAAACTACAACTAAATCCTACAGTACCATAGCTATTCATCATTCATCATTATAATCTGTTGGAAGAGTGTCTTCTTGTGGAAGAGATGGAATGAATATAACTACAGTAGCTAGTTAAAACAACTATAAATTCAACTCCTAATCCTACAATACCATAGTCATTCAACATTCATCATTTTAATCTGTTTGAAGAGTGTCTTCTTGTGGAAGAGCTAGAATGAATACGACTACAGTAGCTAAAACAAAACAACTACCAATTCAAATGCAAAACGTAAAGGCAGCTAGGAAAACTTATCTAATTTACGCAAAAGAAGTCCGTGCAAGAGGCAGGGGCCCTCTACCACTTGACGGCATTCAACTCCAAATTAAATCACGCCTTCAAAATAACTTTGTCTGCTCCATTAACGATGCAATAGTTTCAACATAACACTCTGCGTTTTTAGGAATGTATCACAGAGTTTAAACAAAATCTAGCAGCAAATCTAACATAAAATCTCTAACATAGCTCTCGGTCTCCCAAGAGTTTATAAAGCAAAATGCACGTAACAATAATTACAACAATTTAGGAACAATGTCTTTCCTTATCCGAATCACGTTAGAACTCTTTGAAGTGGCTGCGTGAAGAAGAAAAGACATCTGGACTGAGACAGTCCTAATAGGAGTCTTCCTTCCTAAATGTGTTCCCCACGTTCAAAACCATACCCAGAATTCATTTCTTCCTCCATGATGAGCAACGAACCATGTATACATGACGTGGATCATGCCCATATGCGGTTTTTCTCAAGAGGCCACCTGGAACATACTCAAACATGAAGGCATCTGCAGAATCGCCGATTAGCTACGGAATGTCTGCATTCTGCAGCTAGTTCCGGTCAAAATGCTTAACAATGGCAAAAATCACAAAATTCAACAAGTCAGTCATTTAAACCATTCTAGAAGTAATTTTAACTATATTTATTGATCAATTGGGCTTAAGATAGAAATGGACAAGGGAAAATGAGGTAAAATGAGGTGAAGGAAAGCACAAATTTGAGGCTCAACATACCCCCACTGCTGTCTCTTTGCATGTCCTCATGCAAATTATCCCATGAATTCAGAGGCTTCTGCAAGGACATCTAATCCCCTTCTTCTCCTTTGTCTGGAAGCTAGAGGTCTTCTGGGTTTCCTGATAACAAGTTTGAACCTGAGGTTGGTGAGTGCCCTGATTAGCTTTTTGTTCCTTGTCTTCAACTTCTCATTGGTCCTCTCCATTTTGTCTATATGCAGGGATAAGGTTGAGTTCATATCAGTTTTGAGCTTGATTTGATCTTTGAGAATTTCATTCTCATTTTTGATGTGTCTATTCAGCAATTCCAACTCATATCTATCCCTCCTCAATATATCTATTTCAGACAGTGGAGGACTGGGGGTTCTCTCTCTGCTTTCTGAAGCTGTCCTCTCTAAGGTTTCCACATAGTCATAAATTTCCTGTTGAGTAGGATCAATTTCAGGGGTTCCTTCATAAAAATCCTCTTCATCATCCTCTTCAATGGGTGTTTCTTCATCTTCTATATTGATTACCCCTGTTTGTTTGATTAGTGTTTTCTTCAGTTTTCCCTTTAATCTGTGGCTTCTCCTAGGCTGAGAGGATCCCTCTCCTTTCTCTGTGGCAGATTCCTTGATTACCTTCTCTTCCTTAAGTTGCCTCTTGATTCGAGTCAACTTCTCTAAAATGATTTCCTCACTGCTCTCTTGGACTGGTTTGTCAATTTCAACTTTTGAAGCCCTCCATTTCCTACTTCTTCTTGTAGGCTGTGGTTCAGGTGATGGTTCTTTTGCTTCTTCAAAATGATTTCTTATTAAGAAATCATCCCATGTATCATTTGTTTTAGTTAGATGATGCTCAATCAAAATTCTGACCAAACCATGATGATACAGGGTTGTCTCTAAAAATTGAACTCTTCTCTGAACACAGGAAGCCATCTTCTTCAGACTTTGAAGCA
The DNA here is from genome assembly GCA_034641835.2 of Pinus albicaulis. NCBI lineage: Eukaryota > Viridiplantae > Streptophyta > Pinopsida > Pinales > Pinaceae > Pinus > Pinus albicaulis. The sequence goes on from CM076579.1 coordinate 356,079,490, forward strand.
AGAAATATGGTAGGTTTAAGTCTTCTCCCAGAAAATGCATCATTAGTCTGATGTGGTAGACATAAAATGTCCCATATCTACTCTCACATGTAACAATTTTTTGCAAAATAAGTAGTATGTTTCTCCATTTGTTTTTCAATGCAGTACTGGGAATTCCTTTCTTGAATACACTAACATCCATATTTGGTGATTTTAAAATTTGTTTCCAGGAGTCATTGTGGAATTCTCTATTTTTAAACCATCTCTCCCCAGTTCTGAACAATCCTGTAGCCTTTGCAATAAAAACTTCAGTGACAGTAAACTTGACATCACCTACTTCAACTTCGGTTCCTTGAAATGCTCTTGCAAATGTTTTAGTGACTTCCTTATGGAAGCCATTAAATTTTTCCAAAAATTGAAGCCATCCTATTTGTTGTAACATTTCCTTGCATTGTGGGTAACCTTCTAAATATTTTGAACCCACAGGTTCAGTCCTTACAATTAAACCCATGATTTTTTCAATATCAAATTAACACTCTTCTACCCACAAAACAATGACTTTCACTTTCGGATTGAAATGGCTTCAAGCTTTAAATGAAAATGGCTCCAAACTTCATAATGACATACCTCTGATTGATAATGACAAATGCCTTCGAAACCTCGGACTGATATGCTTCTGTTGACAATTGAATTTTGAAGTGATATGCCTCTGTTTGATAATGAAAAATGCCTTCGAAACCTCGGACTGATATGCTTCTGTTGACAATTGAACTTTGGAGTGATATGCCTCTGTTTGATAATGAAAGCAATTTCAAATTTCGAGCTGATATGTCTCTGATAGACAGTGGCAGATGGCTTCAAATTTCTTTTGTGCAATACCTCCGGCTCTTGGTAGCAAATGGTTTCGATTTTAACACCTCTGTCTTTTGGTAACAAAAGACTTCAAACTCAATCACTGCAACACCTTTGTCTTTGGTAACAAAAGACTTCAAACTCCACACTCACTCGTGCTTAGTAGTGAAAATGCTTCAAACTCCATCACAAGATATTTTATCTCATTTTATTAATGATATTTCAGAGCACATCGCCTACCAATCAAGGCTTCAAGTCTGAAGATCACATACTTCCAAATTTACCCTTCTACTCTGCTCTGCGTTTACAATGCTCAATGCTATTCAAACTGATATCCTTTGGCTCTGCTCTCGGTGATAATAATATCTCCATCTTCGGAATGGAATGCTGGCTACGGAATGAAGTTATGGCAGTGGTCACGGAATGGAGTAGTGGAGTGAGGTGGAGGGATTGTATTAATGATTGAAGAGACGACGGAGGATTTTACGACGGCAGAAGGAATCATCATTGAATGATCTGGTTAAGAGACGTGGAGAATTCAAACACCTCGGCCTTTTTAGCCGCTTAAATGCTATCGGATATGAAATTTGAAATGGAATATTTTAATACAAAGTATGTAGAGGTTTTGTTGGTGTTTGATCAATAAAAACAATTAAAACAACCTTTTCGAATAATCCACAACTAAACTATGCTAAAATTTTATGAAATGCCATCGTAATTTAAATTTGTTACCTCTACCCTTTATTTGATTTTTGTAGCCTTTGTCTTCTCTGCTCATCTCTGGAGGAGTCTTCATAATTTTCTTGATGCTTTTGATTCATGAATACACTGGGTCACTTTGTTGTAATTTTGATGTCTGCTGGTTGATGCCTTCAGGGTTTATAGCTGCAGAAAGACTGTTAGGCTGCAGAAAGGTTGATCAGCTGCAGAATGTCCACTGAGCTGCAGAATGTTCCTGTAGAACACTTTAATCATGAAAATGGAATGTTTTTGGAGTATGGGTGAAATGTTATGTGGTATGAATGAAAATGGATGATGGATTATGATATGTATGAAGTGAATAATGGAATGGAATGGATTCAGTTCATGAAATGGAATGAAGGAACATAAGGGCTGTACTGCAATTCATGACATATTTTATTCACTTACAACAAGATATCAAATTTTGTATTTTGACATGAAAATGAGATGGATGGAAGATGAAATGAGATGAATGAAATGTGGAATGGAGTGAAATGTGAATGATGGATGAGATGGAGTATGGATGAATAAATGAATGGAGTGAGATGAAATGAATCATAAGCACTATGGAACTGAACTTATGATTTTTATAACAACTGCTTATAAAAACAAAAATGGGAAAAGTTAGAGTGTCAGAGAGACTCTGATTTTCACCCTATCTTTTCTGTATAAACATGCCAATCAATGATTGGTTTTCATGTTTATACCTTTTTTTTTTTTTTCAAAAGAGAAATGCTTCAGAAAATTTAATCAAGTTGATGAAGAAGAGAGACTCTTCTTCATTAACTTCACATCATTGTCTTCTTGGAACTTCTTGACAAACTCTTCTCTTGAGAGTGGCTTGTGGTATAGCTTCAGTCTATGACTATTCACAAGAAAAGTGACCTCCTCTTCATCTATAGTTCTCATTTTTACTGCCCCATTATCAAAAATTCGAACAATTTCATATGGCCCAAGCCAATGTGTCTGAAATTTCCCTTGAAAATCCTTGAATTTTGAATCAAACAAGAGAGCCCAATCACCCTCTTTAAATTTCTTCTCCCTGATGTACTTGTCATGCCATCTAGCCCTTTGCTGTTGGACTAGACTTGTTTTCTGAACTGCATCTTGTCTGATCTCATCCAATTCATTAATTTGCTCCAGTCTATGCTTTTGTGCCTCCGTTAGATCAAGTCCTAGCTGAACTGCCATTTTGAATGTTTGAATTTGAAACTCTATGGGAAACAAAACTTGCTTTCCATAAACAAGCTCATAAGGAGTATGGCCTGTTGTGTTTCTCCATGTAGTTCTATAGGCCCACAAGGCTTCAGGAAGCCTATCTACCCAATCTCTTCTATGTAAATGAACAGTCTTTGTTAGGATTCCTTCAATGACCTTATTAGTAGATTTCACTTGACCATTTGCTTGTGGATGATAAGGAGTAGATTTTCTATGCCTGATTTTGTACCTCTCCATCATTTGCTCCACTAGCCTTGATGTAAATTGAGCTCCTTGATCTGTAACAATTTCCCTTGGGACACCAAAACGAGTAAAAATATCCTCAAAAAAAAAAGTAACTACAGATGATTCATTAGCAACAAGTAATGGCTTAGCTTCTACCCATTTAGTAACATAATCAGTGCAAACTAATATATATTTCTTTTGTCTTGATGGAGGACTAATAGGTCCTACAAAATCCAAAGCCCATTTTTCAAAAGGTTCAATGTGTACCTGAGGTTGTAATGGCATCTCACCTGAAGGAGAAGGTTTCCCTATCCTTTGGCAACTGTCACACCTTTTGACATACTCCCTTGCATATTTAAACAAAGATGGCCAATAATATCCTAAGTTAAGGATCTTATAGGCTGTCCTCTTATCTGCAAAGTGTCTGCCACAAGGTTCATCATGACATGCCTTGAGAATTCCAGGCATCTCATCTTCACGAACACACCTTCTAATAATCAAATCTGGACCTGTCTTGTACAACTCATTAGCGACCCATGAATATCTTGCACTATCATTAATGATTTTTCTTTTATCCCTTGCATTCATAATTGAAGGAAATTTTCCCGAAACTAAATAATTGGCAATATCAGCAAACCATGGAGTTTGAGTAGAGATTGCAAAAAGATATTCATCAGGAAATTGATCTTCAACCGGAGTGTCATCTTTGATATTTTTAATTCTAGACAGGAAATCAGCCACAGTGTTTTGTTTTCCAGGCCTATCTAGAATAGTAATGTTGAATTCTTGCAATAATAACAACCATCTTATAACTCTGCCATTAGTAATTGATTTATTCATTAAATATCTAATTGCAGAATGATCAGTGTGAACAAAAGTTTCATAGCCTATTATATAGTGTCTAAATTTGTTAATGGCATGAACAACAGCTAAAAACTCTTTTTCAGTTACAGTATAGTTTAACTCTGCAGGAGTCAAATTTTTACTGATATAATAGATGGCATAGGGAATTAAATCTTTTTGTCCCAATACTGCTCCTAGAGCTGTATCGGAAGCATCTGTCGAGATATGAAAAGGTAACTTCCAATTAGGTCCCCTTAATATAGGTGCTTCAGAAATTTTGGTTTTCAGGGTTTCAAAAGCTAACTGGCAATCAGAAGTCCACTTAAATTCACAATCTTTGGTGAGTAATTTGAAGAGAGGAGATGCCATTTTGGTGAAGTTTTCTATAAATCTCCGATAGTACCCCGTAAATCCTAGAAAACTTCTTACATCTCTTTGACAACTTGGAATGGATAGGTTAGAAATAACTTCAACTTTCACTTCATCAACTCTAATCCCATCCCCTGAAATGTGGTGCCCTAAAACAATACCTTCAGTGAACATCATAAAACATTTTTCATGACTAAGAAAAAGGTTTGCTTCTTGACATCTTTTTAAGACCTTTTCCAAGTTTTCTAAAGCCTCTTCAAATGTATCCCCATAAACTGTAAAATCATCCATGTACACCTCTACACAGTCATGTATCAGATCAGAAAAAATTCCTAATACTGCCCTTTGGAATGTTGCAGGTGCATTGCACAATCCAAATGGCAATACTCGGTAGGAATAGGTACCCCAAGGACAAGTAAATGTGGTTTTATCTTGGTCTTCAAGTGCTACTTGGATTTGATTGTAACCACTAAACCCATCTAGGAATGAAAAGTACTTTTTACCTGCTAATGTATCTAATACTTGATCTATGAAAGGTAAGGGAAAATGGTATTTAAGAGTAGCTTTATTTAGTTCTCGATAGTCAACACACACCCTCCATTTTCCATTTTTCTTAGGCACAATCACCAAAGGAGAAACCCACTGACTATCTGAAATAGGATAGATGAAATTAACATTTAATAATTTTTGCAGTTCTTCCTTGACAATTTCCCTAAGATTTGGATTCATCCGTCTTTGAGGCTGTCTGATTGGTTTGCAATTTGCCCCTATATAGATGTGATGAGTACAAGTCTTGGGACTTATCCCTTTCATGTCAGTGTATTCCCATGCATATGCAGAAGAATGTCTCTGTAATACTTTGACTAACTCTTCTTGTTGAGATTTTTCTAGGTTTTTGTTTTATGTTGTTATTCATTTTGGAAAAATTTCACTTTGTAGACGCCAAATTTGTCCATAGAATGAATACATTCACGTATTTATAAGAAACTTCCAATATTGGATCCCTCTTTGAAATAAAATGATTCTTGTTTGTGTTCTGGAGAAGATTCAAAGTTTTCTAGAGTATTCAGAATTTGATTATCTTCACTAATTTCTGAAATTGTGAAGAGTGGTTGTAAATATTCTTCATCCTCTATCCATTGAGTGTCATCTAGATCCGTAATTGTCCTAGATGGAGGATATAAAGTGAATTTCTTTGTTGAACTACCATCATAAATATACATATCACCGGACCTACAACTAATAAAAGCATCAGCTGTAGCCAACCAAGGTCTTCCTAGTATAACAGGATGGCCTCCTAGATTATTCTTGGGTGTAAGGATCATGAAATCCACATGGTACTCCCAAGAGTCTAGGGACACTGGAATGTCTTCTATTACCCCATCTGGTCTGATCACAGATCTATCTGCTAGTTGTAATAGTGTGGGTGTAAAGAGAAGATTAGGAAGTTTCAGTTTGTCCATGATTTGTCTACTCATGATATTTATTGCTGCCCCTAAGTCAATGAGTGTGTTTTGAATTTCAATTCCATTGATGTGAATTTTGACAACTGGATTTCCTGGGTCAAGGTACTTTGGAATAGTAATCTTACCCATCATAATGTCCGCTATTTGTCCTACCAGTTGAATTTTCTTGGTTTCTCTTATTCTTTTTCTTGTTGTCTTCATACTCAACTCCTTTATTGTTTTGGCTAAAATTGGGATTTCCTTGATGGCATGCAATAATGGAATTTTAATGCAAACATTTCTCAATTCATCCAAGAAATCATAATTAGGCACCATTATTTGTTTTTCTACACCTTTATCAATTTGTAATCTTTCCGGAAAGGGATGTATAGAATTAGATGTGGATGGTTGCTCTAATACTGGAGTTGAATTTATTGGATCTTTTTGTTTTAGTTTTTCAATGTTTTGGTCTTGAAAGGATGTATCTTCCTCAAGACTTTTATTAACCTGTAGGGAGTCTTCCTCAGAATTATCTTGTTCTTGTATGATCACAGAAGGTTTCCTTTTCTCAAGTATCCTTCCAGACCTAAGTTGAACATCACTAAGGTCTAGAGGAGTAATCAAATAAGTTGGAAATTGTTGTCCTTCTATCATATATGTATTCTGAGGGTTCTTATTATTGGGGTTTGGTATGGGCTGAGCTGGAAATTGATTGGATTTTTGAGGGAATGGTAATGGAAGTGGTTGATTTTGATGAGGTTGGTTCGGATGATGTTGTTGAGAATTTTGTTGAAGATTTTGAGGAAAATTTTGTTGGGAATTTTGAGGATAAAAATGTGGATATGGTGGATAGGATGGTGGATACTGATAATATGGAGAGTATCTTCCATAGGGACCTTGTGATCCTTGTGCCCAAGCTTGAGATTGACTTTGAAATTGGGGCCAAGGTTGCTGCCAAGAATTCCAAGGTGGAGGTTGATTATACATTTGATCATGGAATCCTTGTGTCTGAGATCCCTGCCAAGGTCTTCTAGATACAAAGTTAAGAGATTCTGTGGAGTCTGTAGGAGTTTATTCCTGAAAAACAGCCTTGAGACCAGGAAGAGAAGGACAATTCTTGGTCTCATGTTTCTTAGAACAAATAACACAGGTTTCTACAACTTTTACATCTAGAGGACACTCTCTCAAGGCATGTTTCTTCCTACATTTGGGACAAAAGATTGCCAAGGCATCAGATTCAGCCTTTTGCTTGTTTTGCATCTTGAGGGTGTCTATTTGTTCACTAAGACTCCCTAAGATGTCAGATTTAAAATCATCAAGCATGTGTCCTATTTCTGATCTACTTACTGTCCCAGAAGCAGATTTACTTGCTCTTGCAAGAGCGGGATCTCTTGGACCTTTGACAGTTTTAGATTTCCCTCTTGAAAGGTTGATACATAACTCAGATATTTCAGGTAATGTAAGTTGTGATATATCCCCTTTCCCCATCATGTTAAGGATATCCAACCATTCATCCCTAATTGTTTTCAACAAAAGAGCTTTTAAGGTGTCTTGATCTAGATTTTCCATTTTTGCCCTTTTGATGTTGTAATTAAATCTTTCCAACAAATCTTCTAAGTTTTCATCTTCTTTTTGTAACATCTTGAACACTTCTTCCTTTTGATTAACCGGCATACAATAATCCAAATATCTCTCTAGAAATGCTTGTTTCATATCTTCCCATGTTATAATAGAACTACTGATTAGACTCATAAACCACTTCAATGCTGCTCCCTTCAAAGTTGAAGGAAATAATTTCAGTTTTTGAGCATCTTGTAAGTAGTCATAAGTTCTACACAACACTTCAAATTCGAATAAGAAAGTTTCAAGATCTTCAGTTTTAAGTCCATAGAAGTTTGGAAGGACAGAGGGTGAAATGTTTTTCATGGTTGTATTGGTTTCTTCATCAAGTATAGGGAACCCAAAAGAGCTTCCTATTCTACCTCTTCCTCCATCTGCACCTCTACCTCCTCTTCCTCCTTCTCCTCTACCTCTTCCTCTACCTCCTCCAAATAATGTGTTTTCTCCATTAACAACTCCTCCTCCTCCTTCTTCTGCCATGGTTGACTCTCCTGTGGAAGTAGAAAGGTTTGTGTCCCTGACAGGAGTTTTTAGATCTTCTTCTATGGCAGGTTCAGTGGATGAAGTGGAAGGTTTCTCTAATGGAATAGGTGACCTTAGATCTTCTAGAAGTCCAGGATCAGTAAAGGATGGAAGATGGGTTTGAGTTGAAGGTGTACTAGTTCTCGGTCTAGATGAAACAAGTGGTGTTCTAGAAATAAAACTTCTGCCTCTGCTGCTTATAAATCTTCCCCTTGAATCTCTCTCCCTACGCATAAAATTGTTTTTGGATACTAAGAAACAAAGGTTACCTAGTTTTCACTTCCCCGGCAACGGCGCCAAAATGTTGGGTCTCAATCTAGTCTCCTAAACTGAGCCCATTTAATTGTCAACCAGGATTTGTAAACTGCTGAAGTGAAGTGTACCATATGTACCTAGGTGCTTGTTTCCTAATGCGTTGTGTGTAGTGTTTTGTAATGTTTTTGGTCTTTTGTGATGATTTATGATGTTTTTGGTCTTTTAGTGATTTTTATGTTCACAATGGAAATGTCTAGAAAACTAATGGAAAGGAGTTGGTGGTCAAAAACAGAGTTAAGCCTAATGTATGGAATGGCAAATGCAATTGGAAACACTGAAGCAGAATCTAAACTATGACTAAATAAAAGCAAAAGCTTGATAATGACTTTTAGGCAAATGACACAAACTAAACTTGAGAAATGATCACTAAGTATGCAAATTCTCTACATAGACAGTGAAACAACTAACTTACAATGATGCAATACTCTGTCCTAAGCTCTTCTATTCTATGATTAATTCCTAGTTCTATTTTGCAATTTAATTGAATGTCACAGAACCTATACTCAAAGAGTTATTGGTTTCTTGTTCAAAGTAGTTCTTTTGAGGAAGAGCTCTGTTTATGAAATGATGAGGAAATTACAGAGAGATTTCAGACCTTATAGTGATGTTGTCTTCTGTTCCTATGGCTATAGATCATTTGTATTTTTTAGAACAAGAAGATGTTTGTGAATAATGAAGGTTGTCTTGTTAATCCTAACAACTAAAGTAATTTATTGTGCAATGGATGACAATTTGAATATGAGATGCAAGTGTAATGAGTTAATCTAAGAATGAACCTAAGATGCCACTAAACTAGAACAATGTTGAACTATAAGCTACCATCAAACTGAAACAAAAGAATCAACAAGAATTAAAATGCAATGAAACTCCTGAGTGCTCCCAACTATACTAACATGACAATCCCTATCGTTACACAATCCGTTTGTTCACTTTCCTAGGTGGATATTTTGGAAGAGTTCCTTCTTTGGAAGAGGTAGAAACACTGATCGTGTAATTGGATGTAATTGCAAGCTAATAGATCGAAGGCAAATGAAAAACTAAGTTATCACATCCATACCCTACTCGTTCTTATGATGTCTTGGGCAAGCGTTTAAGAGCAAGATCAGAGATGATACTTAGTAAAAACACACAACTAAATCATTCATTATCACGGTTATGTCTTGAACTTCTTAAGGATGTCTTGGAAGAATTTCTTCTTGTGGAAGAGTGATTAGAACAAGTGTGACTGTGATAGTGAATAGCAAAAACTACAACTAATTCCTACAGTACTATAGCTTTTCATCCTTCATCATTATAATATGTTAGAAGAATGTATTCTTGTGGAAGAGCTGGAATGAATATAACTACAATAGCTGGTTAAAACAACTATACATTCAAATCCTAATCCTACAATACCATAGTCATTCAACATTCATCATTTTAATCTGTTGGAAAAGTGTCTTCTTGTGGAAGAGCTAGAATGGATAATGTACTACGTAGCTAAAACAAACAATTAATGGACCAAATGCAAATGCAAAGGCGCTCAGGAAACTAGATTCACTATTAAAGAAACTGCAAGAGGCAGTGGGGTTCTCCACCACTGACGACATTCAACTCCAAATTAAATCATGTCAAAATAACTTTGTCTCCTTTGTCTCCGCTTCCATTAGGGGATGCAATAGTTTATACCATGGTCACTGCGTCTTTAGGAAATGTAAATACGTAGTTTAAACAAAAATTCATAAAAAGAAATCCCACTGGGGATCTCCCCCCATAGTTTCTGGACACAGTTTATAAAGCAAATGCACGTAATAATAATTACAATAATTTAGGAACACTGTCTTTCCTTATCCGAATCACGTTAGGACTCTTTGAAGTGGCTGCGTGAAGAAGAAAAGACTTCTGGACTGAGACAGTCCTAATAGAAGTCTTCCTTCATAAATGTGCTCCCCACGTTCAAAACCATATCTAATTCATTTCTTCCTCCATGATGAGCAACTAACCATGTATACATGACGTGGATCATGGCCATATGCGGTTTTTCTCAAGAGGCCACCTGGAACATACTCAAACATGAAGGCAGCTGCAGAATCGCCGGTTAGCTACGGAATGTCTGCATTCTGCAGCTAGTTCCGGTCAAAATGCTTAACAATGGCAAAAATCACAAAATTTAACAAGTCAGTCATGTAAATCATTCTAGAAATAATTTTAACTATATTTATTGATCAATCAGTTTAAGATAGAAAATGGACAAGGAAATGACACATTTGTTTCCTAGAGAGAAAATAAAAATCATTCAATTAAGTGCAAGTTAATCATGGATTACTAATGAATTGTATAAAATAGGTCCATATCTCATTATCAGAAGATGTGTTTGAGAATATGAAATGCCTAAAATTCACAAGGCATGTCATGATGAACCTTGTGGTGGAAACTTTGCTGACAAGAGGACGGCCTATAAAATCCTCCATTTAGGATATTATTGGCCATCCATCTTTAGAGATGCCAAAGAATATTTCAAAAGGTGTGACAGCTGCCAAAGGGTAGGGAAAATTTCTCCTTCAAATGAAATGCCATTGCAACCTCGGGTACTAATTGAACCTTTTGAAAAATGGGCCTTGAATTTTGGTATGTATTGATTATGTCACCAATTGGGTAGACACTAAAACATTACTTTTTTCTAATGAACGTTTCGTAGTTAGTTTTCTTTTTGAGGATATCTTCACTCATTTTCGTGTTCCAAGAGAAATTATGATAGATCAAGGATCCCATTTTACATCCAAGTTGGTGACAAAGCTCGTGGAAGATTACAAGATCAAACACAGAAAGTCTACTCCTTATCATCCACAATAAAATGGTCAAGTAGATTCCACCAATAAAGTGATTGAAGGAATTCTCACTAAGACTATACATATACATATAAGAGATTAGGCAGAAAGGCTTCCTAAGGCCTTATGGGCCTACAAAACTACATGGAGGAATACAATAGGACATACTCCCTATGAACTTGTTTATGGAAAACAAGTCATATTCCCTATATAGTTTTAGATCTGAACCTTCAAGATGGCAATCCAATTGGGATTTGATTTATCAGAAGCACAGAAACACGGATTGGAGCAACTCAATGAGCTTGATGAAATAAGGCAAGATGCGGTTCAAAGAACTAGTATAGTCCAGCAACAAAGGGATAAATGGCATGATAAGTATATCAAGGAGAAGAAGTTTCAAGCAAGGGATTGGGCACTTTTTATCAATTCAAAATTCAAATATTTTCAAGGAAAGTTTCAGACTCATTGGCTTGGGCTTTATGAGATTGAAAAATTATTTGATAATGGAGCAATGAAGATAAGGAAAATAGATGAAAAAAAGGTACCTCTTCTTTTGAATGGTCATCAGCTGAAAATATATCATAAGCCAATTTCAAGAGAAGGGTTTATCAAGATTTTCCAAGATACTACTGATATGAAGTTAGTGAATAAGAATACTTCTTCTTCACTAAATTAGCTCTTATTTTTCCTATATATATATATATATATATATATATATATATATATATATATATATAAATATAAAATAAAAATAAAAAAATAAAGTGTATAAGTATGAAAACCAATCAATGATTGGCATACTTATAAAACAAATACAGGGTGAAAATCAGAGATTTATGACATCTTGTATTTTCCATTTCTTTTATGCAATAATTAGTAACACAAAACTAAATTCATATTCCATATTTGTAGCTCATAATCTGAAAATTCATTCCATTTGACAGTTTCATTCCATTCCAAAGTCATATTCACTTTCATTCCATTTTCACAGTCATATTCACTTTCATTCCATTGTCATAGTCATATTCCACTTCCATTCCATTTCAAAATCATATTCCACTTACATTCCATTGCACAAACCATACTTCATTTTTTCTACAGATTCCACTTTGCAGCTGTTCACATTCTGCAGCTGTTCACATTCTCCAGCTGATCACATTCTGCAGTTGATTCCATTCTGCAACCACATTTCATTCAGCAGTTCTGACACAATTGTACAGCCTACAAACAAATTACGATTACAAGAAATTGAAGGATTATGTTTTGAAGACCAACATGCTAAAGGGTATCTAAAGGATCAACACCAAAGAAACAACAAACGAAAAGGTTAGTTCTAAAAGGTAAAGTGAAAATTTTTATTTTAATAGCAAGGTTAAAACATTAGCATGTATAATATGGATGGTCATATGCTTCCTTGACAGATCATCATTTGGTTTGATTGCAATTTCCATCATACCACAGATCAACCACATCCTCCACATTATATCTCATAACAGTACATAATTGTCTCCCTCATTGATGATTAACGGTCATGACCAGTTGACGTGACATACCTGTCTGTGTTTATTTAAAACCCTTACCACCTATTTATTCCTACAAACCATCAATACCTTTCATAAGATCCATAGCCCAATTCATTTAATAAACAAAGAAAGGTAATTCTGAAGGTTAAGAACTTTGTAGGCATGGGACTGATAGTTAGATCAGAACCGGTGGGAACAAAGTATATGGAAGGATACCCTCAAATCAAGGAAATGTTGCAAAAATATGGATGGCTCAAATTCATAGAGGAATTCAATGGTTTCCACAAGGAAATTACAAAATATTTTTCTCGGACTTTTGATGGCACAGAAGTGGAAATTGGAGACATCAAGTTCACAGTTACTAAGTCATTCATGGAAAAAGCAATAGAACTTCCAAGGCTTGGTGAAAGATGGTTAAAAAACAAGGAGTTCTACAATGAATCATGGAAAGTTATACTCAAAAACCTAGGTATGGATGTCTCTATTTTTAGAAAAGGTATCCCCAGCTCAGCTATTAAAAGTAAATGGAGGAACATGCTCTTGGTTTTACAAAATTTATCACCTGCGAAGGAAGGTTTGGTTTCATGTGTGTATACCATATCTGTTTACTGATGAATTTCTTAGAGAATGGTGAAATAAATCTTCCCTTATTTCTGCTAAATAGCTTAAAAAGGATGTCCACAAATGTGCAGAAGAGAATACAGTTTATAGATAACACCATGCATCATCATGCATTGGTAAAGATACTGGATGAGTTTCATTTAAAAAGAATAGGAGATACTTGAGAGAGCTTTCTTATTAGAAACCATTTTCAGTAAGCACCATAGCAACCCAAAGAAGATAATGTCAGAAAGAGAAAAAGGAAAAACACTGATACAAACATTGAAGACGGACCTACATCTTAATTGCAAAATAATGATGAAAAGCTCATATCTAAAGAACTGACAGAGATCAGAAATCAGAATAAAATTAATATAGGAGATAAGATAAGAAAGAGGACTAAGGATATAGATGAGGAAAATTTAAATCATCCACAATTGAGAAGGAGCTCCAGACTCTAAGGTTCGATGAAGAAAACACTATCAAAAGAGACAGAGTTTATAAGTTTAGATGAAGAAACCTCAATGCCATCTCCTATCAATATTTCTCCTCCATACAGTCCTCGAAATTCTCCTATTCATAATTTTGAAGGTAGCCCCAGCAAAAAATCTCCAGGCATAGACCCAACACAACAAGAAATATATTATTACATAGAATCATTGGAGAAGAGAAGTGCAACAGTGAATCCTATCACTCCACAAGAACCTCTATTTGAAACTATCAAACAAGAAATTTATGAATGATCTATATTGAATAGACATATCAAACAAGAGAATGATACCTTGAAGCAGCAGAACAAGTTGGAAAAGGTAATTCATGACAACACCATTCTTAATTTAGGACTTTGGTACAAGAAGAACAAGAAGTTGGAAAGAAAGAACAATTCACTAAACAAGGCAGTCATTAATCTCGAATACAAGCTTATTATGAGAAAACCCAAGACAAAAATCACTTCAAATAAAAGCAAAAGAAGGAAATTGGATGTGTTAGCAGAAGTGTCTGAACAGATGCAGTAGGAGAGGAGAATTCACATTTTTGGAAAATTGCATGAGGACATGCAATAACTTCGTCATGTGGGTATGTTGAACCTTAGAATTATCCTCTCTCTATCATCCTTTCTCACCTTTTTCCCTTACTTTCTCATAAGCTCACATACCCCAATCAATGATAAATGCCACGTTTTGTCCCAAGGAATGCATTTAAATGATTTCCATGTTATATTCTCATGTTCTTGCTATTCGAATAGATTTTTGCAATTTGGCTATAGAACGAAACATATTTTGCAACTAATCGTGGATTCCACAGCTATTCTCATGGTCTGACAGGTTCTAGGTGTCAAATGGATAATTGAGCCACATGGGCATTTCCAGAATCATCTCTACATGTTTATTTTCCTATTCACTTGGTCTAGATCGATAGAAAAGAAGGCCAAAGATCGTGGCCAAAGATCGTGGTCAAATAACATTAGTCAAGAATAGAAGGACTCTTGATTTTCTCTATCATAGAAAATCAAGAGTTCACAATCCAATTGCAATTATATAAGTAAAATTTTCCACCTGTAGCAGAATTATCTCGTAGACAGTTATGTTTATTTTCTTTAAATTCCAGTTGTACAGAATAGAAAAAAATTAAGTTTTAAATTAAGCTTTAAGATTTTTTTGATACGCTTTGTATTAAGACTTTGTTCTATCATAATACAATGATCATGTTGCCAATGATTGCTCAAATGCATCTCTAACCAGCTAGGATTTCAGTCGAATCAGTTGTAGACGGCCCCTGCACTGAAGGAGGTTTTTCATGCATTGTTTTAGTTTAATTTTATTTATTCTGTTTTTGTCAATTCTATTTTTTTGAGTAGATTAATGTTTCATTCCAGTTTTGATCAGTAGCATAACATTAAATAATAACTATGTAAGCCTTTTTCTTCTAAAATTTTTTTATGAAGATATATCTTCGTATTTTTCAAATTGAATCAAGTTTGAAGTAATAAGAATTCATATTTATCTAGTTTTCCTTATTGTTCTGTTATTTAATTTCTTAGAATAGTATTTTCAATTAATTGTATAAATGGATGTTCCTACAGGTCATTTCAAGAATATTATTCTAAACTAAATGATTGAATGTGTAATTCATACAGTTATTGAATTTTTCCTCTGCACATTTTTACTTGCTTTAGATGAACGTAGAAACTAAGGTACAATTGATTTCTTACATAGCATCTCAAGAGGGTAATACTTCACATTGAATGTTGAAGAAAATCAAACATACATTAGTTGTTTACAATTATCTTTACATGCTTTCACATTTACTTTTAGATCCTCATTTAATTGTATCATTGATGTTCCTAAAGTTCATTCCAAGAAATTGATTCTATCATGTTTTCTATACTAAATGATTGAATGTCTAATTCATGCAAATACTGAGTTGTTTTCCTTTGCACACTTTACTTTATTTTATAGAACATTAAAAGTTAAGGTATAGATAGTTTCTTACACATCATCTCAAGAAGGTAATACTTCATATTGAATGTTGGAGTCACTAAACATACATTAGTTGTTTTACTTTTCTGCTTTCACTTAGAATAGCACTACAATTTCAATCTCAGATATAAGAAATATATCCATGGAATAGGACTAATTTTAAGATAGAAATCATTAAGATAAATACTCTATTTTTCAGATTAGATTCTAACTAGCCAATAGTCTTTGATTTATTTTTATGTAAGTTAGTTTAACTTAGGAACACTTCCTTTTCTTCCTTCTTAAAATTCATTAGATTCATTTAATTTATTTCATAGTTTTAGATTAAAAAATCTTTGACATCAAAGAAAAAAAACCCCAAAACAATGTAAAATACAAACAACGAAGTAATAATAAGGTTAACTAAGCACATATAGTGCACCACACTTCATTAGTTTACAAACCCTGGTTGATAATTTATGCAAGAAATTTAAGATATTAAATTGACTAAAAATTTTGGCGTCGTTGCCAGCGAAGTGTAATTATGTAACCTCATTTCTTACATCTAAAAAAAATGATATGCGTAGAGAAAGAGACTCTAAGGGTAGATTAATAGCTAGAGGCAGGAGTTTAATCCCTACAACACCACTCACTCCACCAAGACTAAGAAGTGATACACCTCCATCTCAAACTCATATTCCATACTTCACTAGCCATAGAATTCCTAAAGTTCTCAGGTCAGAAATCCGATTAGGAGGATCTCCTACTTCATCCACTGAAGCAGTCTTAGATGAAGAAGATCCTAGATCTCCAACAGAAGGAGTAACATTTTTCATCTCTACAGGGGAACATATTTTAGCTGAAGAGTTAGAAATTCCTAGTGAAGAGGAAGAAGAAGATCCTTTATTCAACATACCATTGATAGAAGAACTAGAGGAAGAGCAGTTAACCTTGCAGGTTGAATCTTATATGAGCTCTAAATAATCTATAATGGTAGGAAGAGGAGAAGAAGGAGAAGGAAAATGAGAAATTCTAAATGGATAAAATGTAATATTTGGAAGAGGTAGAGGTAGAGGAGGAGATAGAGAAAAAGGTAGAGGAAATGCAAAAGGAGGCAGAATAAATAGGATAATTGATAGCTCTTTTGGATTCCCTATAGTTGATGAAGTTACAAATGTTGCAATGAAAAATATCTCACCTTCTGTCCTCCCAAATTTTCATGGATTAAAAAGTGAAGATCCTAAAAAAAATTTGTTTGAATTTGAAGTCTTGTGCAGAACTTATGATTATTTACAAGACTCTTAAAAACTCAAATTGTTTCCTTCAAAATTGAAGGGAGCAACTCTAAAATGGTTCATGAGTTTAATCATTCGTTATATCAGAACATGGAATGACATGAAAAGAGAAATTTTAGAAAGCTATTTGGATTATTGCATACCCATCAATCACAAGGATGAAGTATTTAAAATGATGCAAAAGGAGGATGAGAATTTGGAGGATTTAATTGAAAGATTCAATTATAACATAAAAAGAGAAAAAACTAGATAATTTAGATCAAGACACTTTAAAAGCTCTTTTATTAAAATCCATTAGAGATGAATGGATAGACATTCTCAACATGATTGGAAAGGGGAATATCTCTCAACTTCCATTTTCTGACATTGGTGAATTATGTATCCATCTCTCAAGAGGAAAATAAAAAACTGGGAAAAATCCAAGAGATCCTTCTCTTGTTAGAGTAAATAGATCTGCAACTGGAATAGTGAGTAGGGCAGAAATTGGAAACATGCTTGATGAATTTAAAACAGACATCCTAGGGAGTCTTAGTGAATAGATATACACCCTTAAATTACAACACAAGAAGAAATCTGAGACTGATGCTTTAGCTATTTTCTGTCCCAAATGCAAAAAGAAGCATGCTTTAAGAGAATTTCCTCTTGATGCAAAAGTCATAGAGAACTATGTGATTTGTTTAGAAACTTATGAGACTAAGAATTGTCCTTCAATTCCAGCTATCAAGGTTGTTTTTCAAGAAGAAATAACTTCAAATCCAATAGAATCTCTTTGCTTTGTCTCTAGAAGACCATGGCAGGGGCCACAAGCTCAAGGTTTTAACAATCAAATGTATACTCAACCCCCACCAAATAATTGGAATTCTTAGCAACGACCTTGGCCTCAATCTTAATCTCAATCTAAATCTTGGGCTCAAGGAATGAAAAATCCCTATGGAAGATTATCTCAATACTATCAATATCCTCCATCATATCCAAACTATTCTCCCCAACAAATTCCTCGACAAAATCAACAACCCCAACTCCAAAACCAAAATCCACAACTTTCACTACCATTTCCATAAAGACCAAATCAGCTACCTGCCCAACCATTACCAAATCCCAACAATAAAAATCCTTAAAATAACTACATGATAGATGGACAAAAATTTCCAACCTACATTATTACTCCTTTAGATCTTAATGATGTCTAACTTAGATCTGGTAAGATATTAGAAAAGAAAAAGTCTTCTGTAGTTATTCAAGAACAAGATAGTTTTGAGGAAAATTCTCTACAGCCAAATAAAAGTTTTGAGGAAGGGACATCTCTTCAAAACCAAAATTCTGAAAACGAAAACAAAAAGAACCAGTAAACTCAAATCCTATTATAGAGAAACCATCAATAGCTACTTCTACACTTAAACTCAAATTCTACACTTAAACTTAAATAAAAAGAACCAGTAAACTCAAATTCTACACTTCCTTTTCTTGAAAGATTACAATTTGATAGAGGAGTAGAAAAAAATATTATGTTGCCCAATTATGATTTTCTAGATGAATTTAAAAATGCTTGTATCAAAATTCCTTTGTTACAGGACATTAAGGATATTCCAATTCTATCCAAAAGAATAAAGGAGTTGAGCATGAAGAAACCAGGAAGAAAAACAAAAGAAATAAAATGAATTCAACTTGTAGGAAAAATTGTGGACATAATGATAGAAAAAATTGTCTTACAAAAATATTTAGATCGAGGAAGTCTAGTTGTAAAAATACATATCAATGGAGTTGAAATTCCAAATACATTGATTGATTTAGGAGCAACAATAAACATCATGAGCAAACAAACCATGGAACAACTCAAACTTCCTAATCTTCTGTATACACCTACATTACTGCAATTAGCAGACAGATCTGTAATAAAGCCAGATGGTGTGTTAGAAGATATTTCAGTATCCTCATACTCTTGGGAGTATCCTGTTGATTTTATGATCTTAACTCCTAAGAAAAATCTAGGAGGACATCCACTTATATTAGGAAGACCTTGGTTGGCTACAGCTGATGCTTTCGTTAACTGTAGATCTGGTGACATGTATATCTCTGATGGTAACTCAACAAAAAAGTTTACTCTATATCCTCCAGCAAGAACAATCACATAATTAGATGACAAAGAATGGATTGATGATGAAAATTATATACAACCTCTCTTCACTATTTCAACCATTAGTGAAGATAGTCAAATCCTAAATTCTGTGGCAATTTTTGAATCATCTCCAGAATATGAACATGCTCAATTCTAGGAAAAATCCAATATTGAATATTTTTCATCTAGGCAAATGTCTCTTTCTTCTATGGAATAATTTGGTAGCTCTAGATTTGAAATCTTTCCAAGGAAAAATTTAAACATAAACAATAACTTGGAGAGATTACAATAGAAAAAATTAATCAAAACATTACAACAACATTCTTCTGCATATGCATGGGAATACACTAATATGAAAGGAATTAGTCCTAAGACTTGTATGTACATCACATCTACATTGAGGAAAATTTTAAACCTATCAGACAACCTCAAAGAAGGATAAATCCAAATCTTAGATAAATTGTGAAAGAAGAGTTGCAAAAATAGCTGAATGTAAACTTCATTTACCCAATTTTAGACAGTCATTAGGTTTCCCCTTTAGTGATTGTGAATAAAAATAATGGTAAATGGAGGGTATGCATTGATTATTGAGAATTGAATAAAGCTACCCTAAAATATCATTTTCCTTTACATTATAGATCAAGTATTGGATACATTAGCAGGTAAGAAGTATTTCTCATTTCTGGATGGTTTTAGTGGCTACAATCAAATTCAGGTAGCACCTAGAGATCAAGATAAGACCACATTCACCTATCCATGGGGAACCTATGCCTACCGATTACTTCCTTTTGGATTGTGCAATGCACCTACAACATTCCAAAGGGAAATACTAGGAATTTTTTCTGATCTAATACATGATTGTGTAGAGGTGTACATGGATGACTTTACAATTTATGGGAATACATTTGAAGAAGCTTTAGAAAATTTGGAAAAGGTTCTTAAAAGATGTAAGGAAGCAAACCTTTCACTAAGTCATGAAAATTGTTTTATGATGTTTACAAAGGGGATTGTTTTAGGACATCACATTTCAGGAGATGGAATTAAAGTTGATAAATCTAAAGTTGAAGCCATATCCATACTATCAATTCCAAGTTTTCAAAAGGATGTTAGAAATTTTCTAGGATTCACAGGATATCATAGAAGATTTATAGAAAATTTCACTAAAATAGCATCCCCACTCTTCAAGTTACTCACCAAAGATTTTGAATTCAGTTGGAATCATGATTGCCAATTGGCATTTGAAACTTTAAAAGAAAAAATTTCTGAAGCACCCATCTTAAGAGGTCCAAATTGGAAACTACATTTTCACATTTCAACAGATGCTTCAGATACAACTCTAGGAGTTGTATTAGGAAAAAAATATTTGATCCCCAATGCCATCTACTACACAAGCAATAATTTGACTCCCACTGTGTTAAATTACACTATAACTGAAAAGGAATTATTAGTTGTTGTTCATGCTATCAACAAATTCAGACATTATATAACAGGCTATGAAACCTTTGTTAATACAAATCACTCTTCAAGTAGATATTTAATGCATAAATCTATTACTAATGGAAGAGTTACAAGATGGTTATTACTCCTAGAATAATTCAACATCACCATTCTAGACCGAGTAGGAAAACAAAACACAGTTGTTGATTTCTTGTCTAGAATTCAAAATATCAAAGATAACACTCCAGTTGAAGATAAATTTCCTGATGAATACCTTTTTTCAATAACTACTCAAACTCCTTGGTTTGCAGATATTGCTAATTATCTAGTCATGGGAAAATTACCTTCACATTTGTTTCCTAGAGAGAACAGAAAAATCATTCAATTATGTGCAAGTTACTCATGGATTACTAATGAATTACAAATCCAGATCTCATTATCAGAATATATGTTCGAGGAGATGAAATGCTCGAAATTCTCAAGGCATGTCATGATGAACCTTGTGGTGCACACTTTGCTGACAAGAGGACAACCTATAAAATCCTTCATTTAGGATATTATTGGCCCTCCATATTCAGAGTTGCCAAAGAATATGTCAAAAGGTGTGACAGCTGCCAAAGGGTAGGGAAAACTACTCCTTCAAATGAAATGCCATTACAACCTCAGGTACTCATTGAATCTTTTGAAAAATGGGCCTTGGATTTTGTTGGACCAATCAATCCACCATCTAAAAAAAATCATTATATTTTTGTATGCATTGATTATTTCACTAAATGGGTAGATGCTAAAGCATTACTTTTTGCTAATGAATGTTCTGTAGTTTATTTTCTTTTTGAGGATATCTTCACTCATTTTGGTGTTTCAAGAGAAATTGTGATAGATCAGGGATCCCATTTTACATCCAAGTTGGTGAAAAATCTCGTGGAATATTACAAGATCAAGCACAGAAAGTCTACTCCTTATCATCCACAAGAAAATGGTCAAGTAGAGTCCACCAATAAAGTGATTGAAGGAATTCTCACTAAGACTGTACATCTACACAGAAAATATTGGGTAGAAAGGCTTCCTGAGGCCTTATGGGCCTACAGAACTACATGGAGGAATACAACAGGACATACTTTCTCTAAACTTGTTTATGGAAAACATGTCATGTTCCCTATAGAGTTTCAAATCCGAACCTTCAAGATGGTATTCCAATTGGGACTTGATTTCTCAGAAGCACATAAACATAGATTGGAGCAACTCAATGAGCTTGATGAAATCAGGAAAGATGCAGTTCAAAGAACCAATATAGTCCAGCAGCAAAGGGCTAAAATAAGTATATCAAGGAGAAGAAGTTTCATGTAGGGGATTGGGCACTTTTTTCGATTCAAAATTCAAATATTTTCAAGGAAAGTTTGAGACTCATTGGCTTGGGCCTTATGATATTGAAAAAGTCTTTGATAATGGAGCAGTGAAGGTAAGGACAATAGATGAAGAAAAGGTACCTCTTCTTGTGAATGGTCATCGACTGAAAATATATCATAAGCCAATTTAAAGAGAAGCGTTTATCAAGATTTTACAAGATAATACTAATATGAAGTTAGTGAAGAAGAATTTTTCTTCTTCGCTAACTTAGATTTTATTTTTCCTATATATATATATATATATATATATATATATATATATATAAATAAAGAAGATAATGTTAGAAAGAGCACAAGGAAGAATATTGATACAAACATTGAAGATAGACCTACATCTTCATTGCAAAAGAATGATGAAAATCCCATCTCTGAAGAACTGACAGAGATCAGAAAGAAAAATAAAATCAAGATAGGAGATAAGATAAAAAAAAGGAGCAAGGATATAGATGAGGAAAATGTAAATCCTCCACAACTGATAAGGAGCTCTAGACTCCGAGGTTTGATGAAGAAAACACTATCAAAAGAGACAGAGTTAATAAGTTTAAATGAAGAAACCCCAATGCCATCTCCTGTCAATATTTCTCCTCCACACAGCCCTCAAAATTCTCCTATTCATAATTTTGAAGGTAGCCCTAGTAGAAAATCTCCAGGCATAGACCCAGCACAACAAGAAATATATGATTACATAGAATCATTGGAGAAGAGAAGTGCAACAGTGAATCCTATCAATCCACAAGAACCTCTAGTTGAAACTCTCAAACAATAAATTTATAAACTAGAGATATTGAGTAGACATATCAAACAGGAGAATGAGACCTTGAAGGAGCAGAACAAGTTGGAAAAGGTAACTCATGACAATACCATTCTTTATTTAGGATTTTGGTACAAGAAGAACAAGAAGTTGAAAAGAAAGAACAAGTCACTAAACAAGGCAGTCATTAATATCAAATACAAGCTTCTTATGAGAAAACCTAGGACAAAAATCACTTCAAATAAAAGCAAAAGAAGGAAATTGGATTTGTTAGTAGAAGTGCCTAAACAAATGCAGCAGGAGAGGAGAATTCACATTTTTGGCAAATTGCATGAGGACATGCAATGACTTCGTAGTGTGGGTATGTTGAACCTCATAATTATCCTCTCTCTATCATCCTTTCTCACCTTTTTCCCTTACTTTCTCATAAGATCACATACCCCAATCACTGATAAATGCCATGTTTTGCCTCAAGGAATGCATTTAAATGATTTCCATGTTATAATCTCATGTTCTTGCTATTCGAATAGATTTTTGTAATTTGGCCATAGAACGTAGCCTATTCTGTAGCTAATCATGGATTCCGTAGCTACTCTCATGTTCTGACAGGTTCCAGGTGTCAAATGGAGAATTGAGCCACATGGGCATTTCCAGAATCATATCCACATATATTTTGTCCTATTCACTTGGTCGAGATCGATAGAAAAGAAGGCATAAGATCGTGGTCAAAGAATGTTAGTCGAGAATAGAAGGACTCTTGATTTTCTCTATTGTAGCAAATAAAGAGTTAGACAATCCAATTGAAATTCTATAAGTCAAATTAGCCACCTGTAGTAGAATTATCTCATAGAACGTTATGTTTATTTTCTTTAAATTTCGGTTGTACAGAACCGAAAACAATTAAGTTTTAAGCTTTTTCTGATACGCTTTGTATTAAGACTTTGTTATATCATAATACAAATATCGTGTTTCCAATAATTGTTTAAATGCATCTCTAACCAGCTAGGATTTCAGCCAAATTAGGTGCAAAGGGCCATTGCACTG
This sequence comes from Pinus albicaulis, assembly GCA_034641835.2. Classification (NCBI taxonomy): domain Eukaryota; kingdom Viridiplantae; phylum Streptophyta; class Pinopsida; order Pinales; family Pinaceae; genus Pinus; species Pinus albicaulis. The sequence continues at coordinate 356,103,057 of CM076579.1, forward strand.
AAGGAGGTTTTTCATGCATTGTTTTAGTTTAATTTTCTTTACTCTGTTTTTGTCAATTCTATTTTCTGAGTAGATTAATGTTTCATTCCAATTTTGATGAGTAGCATAATGTTAAATCATAATTGCGTAAGCCTTGTTCTTCTAAAAACATTTCATGAAGATAGATCTTCCTATTTTTAAAATTGAATCAAGTTTGAAGTAATAAGAATTCATAGTTATCTGGTTTTATTTACTATTCTATCATTTAATTTCTTAGAATAGAATTATCAATTAATTGTATCAATGGATGTTCCTACAGGTCATTTCAAGAATATTATTCTAAACTAAATGATTGAATGTCTAATTCATACAGTTATTGAGTTTTTCCTCTGCACATTTTTACTTTCTTTCTAGGAACTTAAAAAATAAGGTATAGTTGATTTCTTACACAACATCTCAAGAGGGTAATACTTCCAATTGAATGTTGGAGTAAATCAAACATACATTAGTTGTTTACAGTTAGCTTTACATGCTTTCACATTTACTTTTATATCCTCATTTAATTGTATCATTGATGTTCCTAAAGGTCATTCTAAGAAAATGATTCTATCATGTTTTCTAGAGTGAATTATTGAATGTCTAATTCGTGCAATTACTATGTTGTTTTCCTTTGCACACTTTACTTTCTTTTGTAGAACATTAAAAGTTAAGGTATAGATAGTTTCTTACACATCATATCAAGAAGGTAATACTTCATATTCAATGCTGCAGTAAGTAAACATACATTAGCTATTTTACTTTTCTGCTTTCACTTAGAATAGAACTTCAATTTCAATCTCAGATATAAGGAATAGATCAATGGTATAGGACTAATGTTAAGATGGAAATCATTAAGATAAATACTCTGTTTTTCAAATTAGATTCTAACTAGCCAACCGTCTTTGATTTATTTTTATTGAGTTAGTTTAACTTAGGAACACTTCATTTTCTTCCTTCTTAAAATTCATTAGATTCATTTAATTTCTTTCATAGTTTTAGATTGAACATCCTTAGACATCAAAGAACAAAACCCCCAAAACAACATAAAATACAAACAACGAAGTAAGAAGAATGTTAACTAAGTACATATAGTGCACCACACTTCATCAGTTTACAAACCTCGGTTGATAATTTATACAAGAAATTTAAGACATTAAATTGACTAAATAGTACACACAAAAAACTATAAACTTAAAAAGTATATATATATTCATTATATAGAAACCCTCAAATATGATCTTAACAATTTCGTAAATTTGGAAACTCACTAAATTTATTAATTTAAAAGAATATAAAATAACGAAAAAATAATAACACACAAAAACTAAATGTTGGTGACTTTTATTATTTAGATACCAAACCAATAAATTTTATTATTTAGATTCTAAACCAATGCCTTAATTTACTTATACACGTTATATTTTAGAGGAAAATTAACATACTAATACCGAAGAATGCAAATTGTTTTGTGAAATTTTCATAAATAAAATTTAAATATTATGAAAAATAATTTGATTTTTTAAATTTCATATTTTTACATATTTCTTCATAATATGGCACGTACCTCTCATAATTCCTCATAATCAATATATTGTTGTTTTTAATATTTCCATTGCAATTAACTTATCACGATAGGGATGTGCTAGTTTGCATTGGTCGTATATTGACCTCAATCTGCATTTTTCCTCACTCATGTGGGTTCTTTATTATGATTTCCCTCATTACTTATATTTTAAGTCAATATATTCCCCTCTTACATTCATACTATGGGAAATTTCCTTGCATGCTCAGAGAAAATCTCACTTTTAATTGTAGTGGCTTCAAAACTTACAATAATATTATTTCACATGAGTTATTTCCATCCCATCCTCCCTTGGCTTCTAATTCTTACTTTAATTAGCTAACCAAAAGTGATTGGTAAATAACCCCAAGTTACTTTTATTTCCTTTTAGTTGGTTTTTTTTTTTAAAATTTGATGAAACCCTAATAAAACATTTTAATTTATTTAGAACATTAGATAATAAATTAAAAGTAAGGGATTAAATTTAATACAGTCTCTTTCATTCTTATCTTTTCCCATTTTGATCCAAGGTTTTACAATTTTATCCTGTATATTCCATTTTCTCCAACCTCCTTATGATATAATTGTCCCTTGATTACATTTTTCATGTTACACATGGTGGAGTGGTAGTTGAAAAGTTCAAAAATACCTTGACTACATTGTGTATGTCCCAATATCAAGTTCGTCATACCACTAAGATGCAATATTGGTATGCTTGTGTTCAAATATATATCCTCTATTATTCTATTATGGGAACACCATATATTAAAATTGATCATATGGTTTGTGGTCCATAGAGACTTCCATCCTTTGACCTTTAAATTTAGGGATATTTGATGGAAAGGTCATGAGCATGGTTAGTTAAGTTGTATCATGCAATATCTATAATTACAAAATCATATTAAATTGTTATCTCAAAATTTAAATAAATGGAAAATTTTGAATTATGAGAGGTTTAAAGAGGTGGAGGGGAAGAGAGGAAGGATGGAAACTTAATTTACACATGGTGAAAGTACTTGAAATGTTTTCAGTTGATGTATTGGAAAGACTCTTGAACACCTTCAAGAACTTGATGAAGACCAGATATCCTAAAATAACATTTTTGGTGGTAAATTTTCACAATAGTTTCAAAAGTTCCAAGCCATTAATTGTAACCATAATCACCTACGTTTTTTCCAAGGATTATAATTTGTGGATATCTCTCCATAATAATTCCTTCAACTTTAAAAAAAGTGATAACAATGAGGAGGTGATGTTGGTGAACAATGCAATTTCCAAGTTAGTTTTCAAGGATGATAAAAATGGTTTTTGTGACATCATGGTGAAAGAAAAAGAAAACAATACACCCCTTAGAAACTATCAAGGCTCAAGTAATTTGTGATATTGAACAAGACCTTCCAAAAGAATAATAATTGTGGGCAATGAAATATTATTGGTGTAATCTAGAGTGAAGGTGTAAAAACTACCATTTATAGTGATTGATTCCAATGGTGATAAAATCGAAAGGGTTAGATAAACTATCTTTCTTAGGTGCCACTTGTAATTATCAAGCATGTCACTTCGCTAGATCCTATAAATGAAGCCGGTAATTTAACTATCCAATACATAAGAGGGGCAGGGGGTGGAGGCATGTAACCTAAGTAGATACTAAAAATGAAATAACTAATTTACCTCTTTTTTAGTTAGGAATCATGGGACTAAAGTGATGTGAGGGAAATTCTCACACATCTATAGTTTAACTTATCCAATAATTATTTTATTTCAAGACATGAATCCATTTACACTTTCACTACTAAATGGCCCATGATAGCCGTTGAATTTCACCCTTGGGATAATTTACTATGTTTTTTTCCCAAAAAAACATCCTCCACATCCAATTTTTTCTAAGAATAGTTTTCCAAATTTCAGACGATACAATTATTTTTCTTCAAAAATCACATTTTTTTAATTTTTGTTTTTAGAAATGATATAAATATTTAAGAAATCAAATATTTAAAAAAATAATAATGCCAAGCATTTTATAGATGGTATTTAATAATTAGTAATATTCATCAAAATTTTCACCTTAATATAAGAGTGAATTCTCTAATTTTTTTTCTTGTAGATGACTTTATGACCTATAAAATCTTAAAGTTTGAAGATATTCAAGTGTTTTTTGATCACTTATCTCCATGATATTACTATAATATGACTATCAAATTTACTAGCTTGTGTTTGCTACACCTTTTGGCCAATTGGTATCGATGTAGGATTCGCATGCAATAGTAATGTTTCAAAAGAACATATAATTATAGATTATATTAAGTAGTTAATTTTAATGGTTGGAATTTTAGAAAATAAAAATTTTCTTAAAAAATAGTAAATTAAAAAGGAAAATAAAAACTCATAGATTGGGATAAATAATACTCCAACTACGTTTTTTTGCTATCTTTTTGGGTTTTTTTCTTTTAATTGAATAAAAAAATAATCAGAACTATCAAATGGATGCAAACTTGTGATTTCATCAATTGCAAATTGAAATTTTAAATTAATTTAGACGCTCTAAATTTAAAGAGATGCTAAACATTATAATTTGAATAAAATAAAATGTTATTTTAAGGAAACTTCATCCATAGAATATTAAAACTACAAATTTTTCCTTATTGATTCCAAATTGCATAACAAAAACATGATTTTGTAAGTATATACCTTACAAAACTAACCCACCAAAAATAAAATTTACGTGTCATACTATTATTGATTGATAATAAAACCCTTTATAAATGTGCAATCTAAATCCATTTAGTTCTAAGGAATAGGAAAGGGTATGATTTGGCTATTGATATTTAAATCTAACACTCTCAATTTACACAGTTCATTAGCACATAAGTCTGCATCTTTATTGAGATCACAGAAGATGGAAATATTCACTCTCTTTTTTTAATCCTTTCACAATACTTTCTAACGTTTTGTCCCTCCCATAAGTGTCTTTCACCAAGTGCTAAATAAAAAGGAGGAAGTTTACCAAAATAGTCAGAAAAACTACTTAATTTTCTTTGGCTAAACATAAGCTTCAACTTGGTTATTTGTCATGCATCTTAAGCCTCATGAATACTCAAAGGCCCATAGAGCGCCCCTCTCCTTCTTTCCCTAGTAAACAAATTGGTACACTTACAAAGCTATTTAAACATAATTTTGCAACCATTAAAGTGAAATTTACACCATTACACTAAAATCAATCTAATTAGTGTTATTTCCATAGAGGCAAAAACACATTTAAAAAATGAATCCTCATAGTTGTGGACCACAACAAATAAACATACTAATATAAACTTAAGAAAAATAGAAAATAACTCTTAATTCCAAAAAAAAAAAAAACATTTTATGGTATTTTCCCTCAAATTGTTACATTTCTATAATAATCTTATAATCCTTCTTCAAATTATTAAAAAAATAAAATTAAAATAAATCATTCTCTTCGATAAGAATAAGATAACAATACTCATCTCTTATAGAAAAAATCACTAAATGCATAAAACTTAACCTAAAATTAAAGCTAACTTCTTGAAAAGATGAATTTAACAAACCTTTTAAAATGGCATTTACAAAATGAGTAGTTTGAAAGTCCAGTAAGACAGGGAAAAGAACCAAACGAACTGATATTTCCTAACACGATTAGTAGCTAAATCAAATCATTGTCTCAAATTACCAAACAAAAAGATTTGGTATAATTAACAAGCCCGAGAGGTGATGCGGAGAAAAGCAAGTTATTCACTAATAAATCATTAAAAAAATAATATCATCTCAAGGTGTAGTACTCGCTTCTTCGGGATGGTTGTTAAGTCCTCGAGCAAGGATTTTTTTTAAGCCAGCACAAAATTAAATGCTTTACAGATTTTCCAATCAATGTCTGCAGTATAAAATTGCTACAATACCAAAACTGTTGTACACTTTACATTTAACATGTAATAATGATAAGTGATATTAGATCTTATAATTTGGATAAGAACGAAGGTCAAACAAAATAAATGGCAATTTACAAAATAAACAGAACCAAATGTTCATACAGGCGCCGTTAAGGGTACCAGATACTTTGCATATTTCGAATCTCGATGGTAGAAAAAACTTAAAATTTCTTGACATACTTGCGGGATTCCAGTGCCGTGCAAGTTTGTTTCCCCCGACAATGGACATAAAATAATGCAAATGCAAATAGAGTAAGCAGGATTCTCAAGGTGCATGGCATAAACTTATGGCGTAAAATATACACATTATAATTATTTTATGAGAATAAATTCATGAGATCTGAGCTTTTAACATGTTCCCAGATTCCTTCGGTTTTACTTGGCACTTTTAGGGTTTCTCGGCGGTTTTTAAGCGATGACATTGCCACTCTCTGAGCATGTGATCTCTCAAGCATTTCTATTCATTTATAGCATATGATCTCTGAAGCATTGCTATGCATTTATACATTTTTACATGTTTGTTATTGCGGGTTGAGTTTTCACTTTTCAGTAAAACTTGTAATTGTGACTTAAGGAACATAAAATGGCCCAGAGTAATTGTGACTGAAGGAACATAAAATGGCCCAGAGAGGAGGCAGGGCAGATTTGCTTTTTAGCTGTGCCACTGCTGTTTCTTCTTCAATGGAGTTGATTGGGTAATTAATTTGATGGTTTGGTTTTGTGGGGTTCGAATTGGAGCACTGGAAGGTTTTTATTTGAGATCGTCTTTTATTTTAGATTGATATTGTATTGGATATGATGTATTTGTGATTTATATAAATAGAGGAAATTAAAATAAAGTATGTGATATTTTGAAGTTTTTAGTAGATAATTTTTTTTTTTTAGGAATTGTGCCTAAAAGTTTGAGGTGAAACTTTGATTTGTGTTATTTAAATTAATTTTTTCACTTCATATATGGAATCAGCATATTAAAAACTCCAAAGGCACTTTGTGAAAAGTTTACCCATCAAATTTCTAATTTCTATTTTTTTGGAGAAATATTGCCTAAAAATTTGAGATGAAATCATGATTTGTGTTATTTAAACTGATTTTTTCACTGCATATATGAATCTAGCACACTAAAAAACTCCTAAAGCACTTTGTGAAAAGTTTACCCAAATTAATAATTTAATAAATTATTTAATTCTAATATTTCAAATTTTATACAAACTATATATAAACTAATCCAAAAGATTTAAATAACATATGTTGCCTAAAAGAGACATCAATGATGAGATGTATTGTTAATGCATAATGTGAAGATCATATGTTCCAAATTATGTGGAAAAAAACCAAAAATTAAACTTGCTAACTTATTAAAAAACAAAATTGTTAATTTAAAAGAAAATTAACATACAAAGTTGTGATTGAAGAAGGTTAACCCTCTTAATTTATAAAAAATATATTGCAAAAAATAATTTAATGTTCATATTTCTATTACATAAAATTAAATTTGTAAAAAAAAATTTAACACTGTAAAGGAAAGAAACCCCACATTCAATCCTCTATATTAAGGAATTGGATGGATCCTATTAAAACTTTGGTAAGGTTTTTCCTGAGTGTAAACTTCGAACATTTATATAAATAACAAAACTGGACTACTTATATGATTTCAAAAAGAGGAATAAAAAAAACATGTAAGATCTATTTTTCATCTTTTAACTAAGGGGTATTGATCAATGCGGGTTCTATTAAATAAGCAGGATGGAATAGAGAGACACCATGACTAGAACACTAAGTGCATCTAAAAGCAACAATAGACTATATATATGTAGATACAATTTTTGAATAGTTTTTTTTGGTTACTATGCAACTATAAGCAATCTGAAAGTTAATAGCCTGAAAGTTAATAGCGTTGTTAGAATGACACGGTTCACAATTTTTTTTTGAATATTCCATGCAATAGTTATGTTTTGTTTTGTAAAACTCTGTAAATAGAATTGCAAACATGTTGGATATGACATGATAATAAGATAAATAGCATAATGTAATAAATTGGTATCAATATTTTTGTTGAAAAATGTAACGATAAAAAGATATATAAAATGAAAAAAAAACAAAACAGTTGATATATATACTACTTATAATTTTCAATATATGAATAACTTTTGATATATTTACTACTTATAATTTTCAATATATGAATAGCTTTTTCCTATAAAAACAGGTGAAGGAATCTCACATTTAACGAAGTTGAAGATAAATTCAAACCTTGTTCGGAAGCTTTTGACGTAATTATAAAATTTAAAACCCTTTCATAGGTAAAGCTCGTCTCTCACTTTCGTAGTGTATATCGTAATTGGGGATTTGTCAGCGTATTAAATTTTACGGTTGAGGACTGCCATTTTTATGCTCCTCAACCCCGTTTGATATTCAATGTCGAGAGGACATTTATTATTTACTTATTTATATTAACAAATTAACTTTTATAATGGGGATATCTAATTCTTTTATTATTTCATCTAGAATTTTACAAATATAATATGTTAAAATTATTTATTTATATATATATATATATATATATCAATTTTTTATTATTTAAGGTATAATAGAGATTTGTAACTCTTACTATGTTTAATACGAAATTGAAATGTAACATTTTAAAAATAATTAATAATTAACATATATATATGTATAATAATGAGAGAGAGGAGTTACATATTTACATCTAGTTATATGTGGGAATTTTCACTACAGCTAGGGAATTCACCAGAATTCACTAACTATTATTTTCGAAGGTGCCCAAAAGACAAAAACTAGACATTCTCGATAGTCAATATAGAATATAGGTAGAGCTCAGATATACTAGTAGACTCAATAGCCATTAAGAGTCAAAAGAAGAAATAGGAGGTGGATGCCTTGCGCTCGAACAAGGAGGTGCGACAATATCAAAATTACATGGAAGATGCCCTTTTACATGTGCCAGTTTTGCATTGATCCTATCCATGGAGAAACGCTAGTTCCTTAGCATCCTTTTAATATCCTCCAATGAAGCAACTACGTTGCACCTTTCCACTTGTTTATATTTCAATATGACATCAAGTAAAATATTTTTCTACCAGTGTAATGCTACAAAATTGAGGTATTTCTTTCTTCGTCCCCTAATGTGACTGGGTAGGGAATTTAGCAAGAGACATCCTCTAGTATCTCAGAGGCAAAGTAGTATTGCTTCTTGACACCCACCTTAATTTCCATTTTTTTGATTTAATGTCAGGTCTTTGGAGGCACTGCATTGAAATATGTCACAACCGACTCCTGAGAAAATACACTGGCCCTATGCTGTCTCTATTGATTGTTGTTGCCACTGCACCCCCTACATCACATGTGTTGCCTAGGAGGCATGGTAAGAAAGAGGGGTTCAAACCTTGTATAAACAACAAGCTACCATGGCTAGAACTTTGGTAAGAATAGCCCCTTGAATCAAGAGCACTAACCAAATACAAATTGACCATGTAACCAGTGTTGTCACAACACAATTGACACCAAAATAAGCCACGAGAAAAAAACAAAACTATCAGAATCCCAAGGGTAACAAGCTCCTCCCCCTTTTGAAACCCACAAAAACCTAAGAATTTAGACAGAGACAGAGTCATAGGAAATCCAAATGACAAGACATGCCTCACTTATATCTTACTAAATTGAACCAACAGTGTGACACTACGTAAATAGACTTAGACATACTAGTCATGAGATACAACACACTCTAGCTAGGTATATATGCTACCTATGCACGCCAAGATAAGTCAAACCAAAGACAAATTTTCTCTGAATCCACCCCAAACCCCAACATGACATGATTACTTAACAAATTGACTAAAATGACTGAGATAACTAGGAAGAGTATTATTCAGACAAGCAAATTCTAGGACGGATGAAACCTAAGCGGTCATGCCTGTGTTGATACTAGATAACATTCATCAACTTTTGTTACTAGTCATCGGAGCCAACTACAAATTGACCTCTCGCTGACATATTATCCTCGCCCACCTCTTCTTCTCCAAATCTCGAAAGAACCAAAGCCTTGTTTGCATTATGAAAAATGTGTTTTTCTTGATGGAAACCTGCTTGATGAATTGTCCTTGATGGAAACCTAATTGATGAATATGTCAACATGATGATAACAAGATGAGTCTACAAGCTAGTACACATGTAATAGAGAGTTTGGAAAAAGGAATAGCAGTTCAGAGATAGAAGAACATTTAACGTGATGTCTTGATAAGTACACATGGGTTATATGAAGAAAATTCACATACGACCCAAGGTATTCGCGAGGGCCTAAGCTATATAAAGAGATGGAGATTATAGTGTTTGGTGGGCATGTTATGGGTTATTGATGAATTGTTTGATCTGAAATAGGTGTACACCCGAGTGTCTGATGATGGATCAGATCCAATAGATCTGAAATGAATATATATTGAATAATATGTTTATGGGTTATTTTGATGTGTGTTTGTTACTATGTATGCCGAGATATGGGTTTGTCTAATGTTCTAGTGTGCAGCAAAGACAAGAGTCAATAATTACATATTTCTATGCAATTTTAATTCAAAAAAGGTCCGTGCATACGTGAATTAGCTTCTGAGTAGTCGCATATCGTTTATGCAGTATGGACAGATCTGTCCATGGATATGCTTCTTTAGAAGCTTGTACATACACGGAAGTACATCATAAGAAGCACATATATATGCTAGATTTTCTGAAGTATGAGAAGTTAATGATTTATAATGAATCTAATCAGTCTTATAGTGTTTGTTTCTATCTGTCAATGAAGTATTTCATGATGATTTGGGTTTAATAGTGATGACTGAAGTTGAACCGCTTGTGCATTAATTAGTTGAATGTAATGATGCTTCTATTTGTATGTGGTTCATATAACTGTGATGGTTATGTGGGTAACCCGATGATTATTTCAGATGATAGTGATTCAGTTTCAGGGTTTAGTGTTTTGAGATGTGTACGTAGGTATGCTTCATCGAAACCACATATATACGTGGATATACTTAAGAGCATAGCGTATATATTTTGATATATGGTTGATCATGGTTTGCAACTTGACAGAATCTAGTTTCAGTGATGAATAGTATGTGGATTGGTATTTTAGTACATGGATTTACGATAATCTAGCTGCTTTGGTTGTTTGAGAATAAGTTAATTGATTTGGGTCTCAGTTGGTACAGTGATTGATTTGGTTCAATGATTTGATATAGTGATTGGTTTTAGTATGTTATTTGATATTGGGCTTAAATGATGGTAGGGGGTCTAGTATGAAAATATGATGAAAAGTGGCCTACAGGTTGTGATATTTCGAGCTAGGTGGACCCAGTATGAAAATTATGAAACGTGGTCCATGAAGGTGTTGAGGGTTGGAGCCTTTAGTGAGGGAGTCGAAGCTTCCTTCCAGTGGTAGCTAGTAAATCATATCATGGGGTAGGAGCTCCCTTTCGATTGGTTCTAGTAAATGAGATCAGGGGGTTAGAACTCCCTTCCAGTGGGTGTTGGAGAATGAGAGAAGGTTGTAGCCTTCTGCAGGTGGGTTCCTGTGTGCTGGTTGTTGGAATATGTAATTTATATTTTTCTATGGTGCTGACTCTCTATGTAAGGAGTTTGTTCCTATATCATAGGAGGTAGCTAAATCTATATATTCCTAGTTTGGTGTGTGGTTGAGATATTCTCTCAACCACCTTATTGTGCATCCAATATAATTTTCCTATCTTGAGACTATATTTCATGTATATATATGTAACCATTTTGATAAATATAATATAGCATGCATAGTCTGATTTTACTTGGTATCAAAGCTCATTTGGGCCTGGCCTTGGCCCCTCCTGGGTCGAGGGAAATAAAGAGTTTGATAAGTATGTCATTTGTTTGTCCATTGAGTTGGGTTATGGGTGTGTTGTCCAATTGAAGCTGCATGAAAAGAGATTCAATGCATATATAGAGGATTGTTGATCTGCATTTTTTTTTTTAAGTCTCAACAGTTAAATCGGTAGTCATGTTTTGTTTGCGCCCCCATTGGTGTAGTTTGGTGCATAGCTTGAAGCCATTGGTGTGGAGCCTGAAGTCTTTGTGGGCGAGATTTTATGAAGAGCCGATGGTGCTTGCTCACATCGAGAAGAGCTATGTGCTCTGGAGAGGAATTGCGGATATACTGTGAAGTTTGTGTTCATTGGTCTCAGGCAGTGAGGTCCAGGGATCCGTCGTATGGTTATCGAGTGGTGAATTTCACAAGATGAAGTGCAACCACATTCCTGAAGCCGTGAAAGTCTATCTTTCTCCCAAAGAATTAAGGCCATGAGCAGAAGAACTATAAATGACGTCTTAATGGGAGGTGCCCGTAATGCCTTCAAGAAGAAAGGCCAGCCACCATTCAAGCACACAACCGAGGAAAAGGAAGCTGCCAAGAAAGCCAACATAGCCGAAGAGCCAAAACAGGGCGTTGTAGCTTCTCCATCCATTGACGATAAGATTGTCGAGCTCTTGAAGAAGGCCTCAGAGTTCGAACACAAGGTCATCATGTTCTAGAAGGACGGCGAGCAGGTTCCCTTCCTGTTTCTTGCCCAACCCATAGACTTGATATCCAACGAATCTGGAAGAATCGCCATCATAGAGATTTTTTGCAATGTGTTTCAAACCATGATCGCCATGATTCTGTGATTTCCATGAAGCCATGATGAAGGAAGTGGTTGGTTGTTTCAATTTGGCGTTACAAAGTAAAAAGGTGGTGGAATCAATGTCGTTCACTCTGTGTATTTGAAGCATGCACAAAAATCGTGCTTGGTAGGAGACTGCGTGTTGTAATTGTGCGTGCTTCGAATGAGCCAAATGGTTTATCACATGGACTGGGGCCTCACAAGATCTCTCGATTAAATTTGTGGATCGAAGGATTGGTGCTATATTGTTGTAGGTAGAAGACGAGAGTGCTTAACGATGGTTGTCGTTGATTGATCAAATGGAGCTACTACTAATGCTAGTTCTTTGATGGTTCCCAAGCCTCCTCATTGGTTGAGAGTTCGATCCGCGTAAAAGGCTCGAATTGTCATTTTTTTCCATACATTCAATCAATCAAAGTCCTCTGTTCAATCAATCAAATGGATTAGGGAAGTTCGATCCAAAATCTAAAGGGTATTGCTACCATTGGCCACTGAGGAATCAAAAATTACAGACACAAAGCATTAGAAGAATTTTTGTTATTGAGTAAAGAAAGCAGAGATGACGATCAAAAAAGTGTTTGTTGTTCACTCTCCAGAGGAATGGCGCTCCAAGCTATAGGAGGCCATCGATACTAAATGTTTGGTGATGGTAGATCTCACTATGACATGGTGTGGACCTTGTCGACTGATCAGTCTAGTGTTTGTTGAGTTGTCAAAGAAGTTTCTAGAAATATTGTTTTTGAAGGTTGATCTAGACGAATTGAAGGATGTGGCTAGTGAGTGACAAGTGCAGGCTATGCCTACATTTATTTTTATTAAGGATGGAGATTCCATTGATAGCATTGTGGGCACAAAGAAAGAGGACCTGGAAATCAAAGTTTCATCGCTTGCTATAGAAGCAGCCACTGTCGTTGTTACACGAGTTTAAGCCTTTTTTTATATGCTACATGATTAAGCATTGTTTTGATTTTGCTACATGTTTTTCTTGATATGCCTGGTCTGCTAATTTTTACCACATATACTCTGTTGGTCCTATTTTGGGAAAAAATATACTATTAGGGGAATTGGATGCAGAAATGAGAATTTTGTGCGTAAAAATCGTCGAATATTATGTATTTCAACAGAGAATTTGTGGGTGTCAGATGATCTGATGGTGGATTCCTGGAGTGCCCACGTCTGGATGTGAGTATCCATGTCTATGCTAGAATGCACTACCTTGAGACAAGTTGAAAACACGTTGATCTATTTCTTCATCATTGGACCCCTCTAAGGTATCGTTGAAGAAGAATAGTTGTTGTTATGTTCGGGAAATTGTCATCCCTGGGAAGAGATAGAGAAATTTGATGTTCTTGTTAATCCAAAAAGTTTATTTTGTTTCTTGGAATCATGTCTAAAATTATTGAGCCTTATTGAGCCTAGCTAACTCAATGTAGGTAAAGTTACTTTGTTAGAATTCGAGACTCTAACAAATGACAGGTTAAGGATGGAATTCCAAGATTTAATTGACAAAGACAAAGATGCCCAAGATGTCAATAACGAAAACATGTGGTAAAGAAGAAGCAACACTTATTATGATGGAGCACGCGGAGTTGTCAGGAGGATTCCAGCCTCCTATGTTTGGGGTTGACCTTGTTGAAGGTTGATTTCATTTTTATCGTGGTCTCATGCCATAATGGTGAAGTGCGGTACAACATATTTGCTACAGTGGCTGAGGGCAGTGTGGTGAGCTGCCTGGACGTGCCTTTGTTCGTATACAAGAGAAACCTATGGTAAGTTATAGCTGAAGCGTGGTGATTTGCAGCCGATGAAAACGCTTTTTGCAGCGTTTGTGGCTAGGAGGGAGACACGGTGAAGATGAAACTAAAAGTTCCAACATAGTTGTTGTGATGAAACAAACTGTCTTCGTGAATTCCTTTATTATTTCATCTTGAGCCCGATCAACTTAACATGAATGATTTAATACCAGATATGGTGAAGGCACTGACAGTGAAAATGGCATCAAAGGATAGTGTTTGGATCTACATCAAAGATTGGAGGAGGATGGACAATCAAGTTTGTGTGAGTTTGTTGGAATAGACCTTGATGATGAGTCACATAGTTGAATGGTAAGCAAGTCTAGGATGGTTTTCTATTTTTCTTTGTATGTACCTGGTAACTCCAAGAGTTGGAGTGTGTAATGTAAGCCTTGCAAAGGCATATGTATCCCCATGAAGATCGTGGTTATCTAAAAACCACTTTGTAATTGCCACTTTGTAATTACAGGTTTGTGGTCAGACGGAAACCACTTGTGTCACTTTGAAGTGATGGTTTGTGGTGAGCCAGAAACTGCATGTGAGCCCTAGTGGCTACAGTGCCTTCACGGCTACAGAGCCTTCGTGGCTATGGTGCCTTGGGTGAACAGAGGAGCCTTTGTGCTCACAGTGGAGTAGGTGGTCTACAGAAACCAAGAGAAACTTAGTTTCTCACAGGTCTTAGTTTACAGAGCACATTTTGGGGGGGGATTTGAAAATACATGTATAGGTATGCAATGATAATGGTTGACAAAGCCATGTATGTGAAGGAAATCCTACGAGACTAGCAGTTGCAGCGGTTGGTACCCATGTATTCCAGTGCATGGTTGCTCCTTTATATGGATGTCGACATATCTTTTGTTGGTTATGCACATGGGATTTGCCCGTTTGTGGTGGATCTGAGTCCCAGACACATCTTTTGTTGGTTCTGCGCATGGTATTTTCCCATTTGTGGTGGATCTGAGTCGCAGACACATCTTTTGTTATGATTGACCATAACTAGATTTTGTGAATCCCTATCGAGACAAGTTTTCATTAAGGGGGTGTGTTGGAATATGTAATTCCTACTTGTCTGCGGTGTTGACTCTCTATGTAAGGATTTTGTTCCTATATCATAGGAGGTAGCTAAATCTATATTTTCATAGTTTGGTGTGTGGTTGAGATATTCTCTCAACCACCTTATTGTGTGTCCAAGATAGTTTTCCTATCTTGAGACTATATATATATATATATATATATATATATATATATATATATATATATATATACACACACACACACACATTTTGATTAATATAATATAGTGTGCATAGAGTGATTTTATGTCTGGTACGAGTATGCGTCAGTACAAGATTGTAACATGTTTTCCATATATGAAAAGATGAAGACAAAGACAACAACAACAATAGTTTTCTCCCACGTTGAGTTTCCACCTAAAAATCCTCGTGTGATGTGTGTTGATGTGTGTTGATGTGTTGTTTATGTGTTGTTTATGTGTAATTGTTTATTCCATTCTTACTGCACATTATTACTATTTAACTGATGCCTAATGAAGTACTGATACACTTATTCAATTTAAACATATGATGAACTAACTAAAAAGTAAGTTGATTGGATATGCTCTAGTTTTCTACATAATAGTCGCATACATATGCAGGTTTACTTTAGTATAGTCACCTACATAAATTTGAATAAGAAAAGAAAAGTTTAAGTGAGTTTTAAAATACAGACTCACCCTCTCTCTCAGTATTTTTTCCCAACAAGCCTCTCAACGCTAGTACCAAGGACACAAAGTAGGGAAATTATGTAAACATAGGAGTCAAGAAAAAACACCAGCGACAGGGAGGTTGCATCCTCGACCTCCCAACTACCCCAACCACCCACGCATACCAACAAGAATAAGGCAACCTTCATCAACCATTCATGCCTATTAATAGTCAGTTGTGAAAATGCATGCAAATTCATCTTGGGGACGAGTTGTGGCCCTTTCTCTTTAATACATATCAAGTTCGCGGGGTGGCGAGCTCCTCCCCCAAGGCCCCCTTTCAATCTTCATGCTCACTTCCAACAAGGAACCATTAAAAAGAATATTACTAACAAAAATAATTCTATATATTATACAAAATAACTGAAATATATATTATATATTTAAAACATTTTATGAGTGTGGTATTCAAAACTAACATACATCCATCTTAAGTTTAGATCTAACAAGAGTATAGATGAATCGAATTAATTGAAGTGCAAATCTTCTCGTCCAATTTTGTATTCAAATAGGAATGAAAGATTTGATCCATCTCCATTGTTAATAAACTTGAACTTAAAATAAATCTATACTAATTTTATCTTAATTATATAATTATTTAAACTAAAAATTTTAAATATATAAAAATTGTATTCCATTAACACTGTATAAATTTTAAATTTTAAACAAATTATTTCAATAAAATCCTAACAAAATTATATAAATTTTACAACTTAAACCTACTATTTCAATCAATTTGTACTAAATTTAAATTAATAAAAAGATAAAAAAAACAATATCATTTATTTTTCTTAAACCTATCATTTCAATAAATTCTTACCAAATTTAAATTAATAAAAAAAAACTAAAAAAATATAATATCATTTATTTTTGCTATAAAACGCAGTAGTACTATACGCATATGAGTTTAATGAATAAAATATGGATCAAAAGTATGGAAGATGAAATAAAGAACAACGGGCCATATTTAGAGTTAACGCGTGGCATTAAAGACCTAAATGAAGTCTTTGTTCTGTTTTCGATAATAAGTGCGGGAGTTATTGCCGAGATTGCATGAAAACATGTAGGTATCACCATTTACGAAAAGTGGCCATCGTCTTCACGCAAAACATCACTTGGACACGCATGGGATTCTCTGCATGTTCTGCTTTTCTTAAATTCAAATTCTATTAATATATTAAAATCATGCAAAAGCAGTACACATTAGGTATGAAAGGAGCTCTTCATATACTGAAAAAGCAAAAATCCAGACCAGGGGAAAGTACAGGAGAAAAAAATACCCGCACATACAGCCAATGCCTAAAAACAAATTAATTTCTCTCACATGCACACATGTTGCTTATCTGAGCTTGTTTCCACCTTTGTTTCATTGCCTTGTGGTTTGTCGATTATAGAAAATTCTCCATGATTCTTAATGCCTGAAATTACTGTGTACTGTAGTCCGTCTCAGGCGGAGAACCCACTACAGCCATTTCCAGGCATTCTCCTTTTAAAGAGTGTGATCAGGTGAGGAACATTAACTTGTCACTCTCTACCTTTGGATTCGCCACCAAAGTTGGGTCCATTAATATGTTTTTTTTTTGGGTATATAATAGAAAATGAAATCTCTATGTCGAATATCGTCTGTACTAAGTCCTCGCTCCCTTCCAAAATTTATTGATGAATCACTGGTGTCAACAATGTAAAGTACTCACAAGTCACATGCACGGATGCTTCATCTATTTGTCTGTGAATATTCTAATCATCTTTTGTCCATTGTTCTGTGCTCCCAATTACTTTAATGGCCCTCTAGGTTACAACAATAGTACCGAAGGGGACCCAAAACAAAAGCTTCCAACTCATGAGGGACTTGAAACAGAAATCCAAAACTTTTTTTTGGACTAAAAGACAAAGAGCAACGCCAAGAGTACTTTGTATATTTGTAATGACATCATAATCTGGTATTGATGGGTTTGAAGGATAGTTTTTTAATTCCTGGTGAACTTCAATGCCCAAAAAGACACTCGGAAGGAATGTCATGACAATGCCATCCACTACTCACACGGAAAGGGATTTCCGTGGTAGGGCGTTCATTATCCATTCTATTTACTTTTTGTGTGGAACTACGAACTTTGAGAGGGCAAATTCTAACGGAAAGCATTTGTATATTTTATCATTTATACAGTCATGCGTAAAAGATCTGTAAAGTGAGATATGCATTCTTTATTTCTGACTACGAAGTGTTTGGTAGCAACAGTGCTAGACGATGGGAAAGAAACATTCCCAAATAATGTTTTATATATCTATATATATATAAACTAGGGAGCTGTGGAATAATTTTTTTAAAGTTTTTTTAATAATCTAAGTAGGTGTGTGATGGTAACATTATATTTTATAAGTTTCTTTCAACATAATCAAAATTAAAATATTAGGTTAGACTCAAAATTTAATTAGTTTAAATGTATTTTAATAAAATTTATTCGGATTATTCCTTTTATATTTTATATAGATATATCAAATTTATAATATTATTTTATATTTATTAAAATATGTTTTAAAAACTGTACTATAAATTATATATGAAGAAGATTCACATTATAAATAAAATAGAAATATGGCATTTACAAGTGGTGAAATATGTCATTCATCACTAGTGAAATATGTCATTTGTCATTGGGTGATTACTTCAAGCCAAACTATTGATCCCACTAATTTCATATCAATCAACATATCCATATATTTATATGAGTCCCCCACCAACTTAATATCAACCTCTTTATGTATTTATAATGTCTACTAACTGGAATGTGAAAAACAAATATTGTAGAAACTAGTTGCCTATGACTACTCATGATAACATATAAACATAAAAAGTGAATCTCACACTACCCAAGTCAAGAATCAAACAAATGTGGTTGGGAAGCACATGCACAAAGCTCTTGTTAGATTTACCTTGTTCCTAAGCACATGTTGAAGGTTATCCCATCCTACCCCACCCCATCATGTTCAGTTAGGTGCTATGTAATCAACCTTCTTGTTTCTTAGTGGTTGCTCCCTTAAAAACCTAAGTGATTGAAATTTCAATTTGAAAGACCCCCTTACACATTGGTTTAAATATATTTTGTGTACTCAATGACTTCTTGGTATGAAAAAAACCTATTTTCTCATGTGCATGAGTAAATAGGGCAAGATACCAATCCCTTAATGTCCTCTACAACTCAAGCCTCAAAAACGCTTAGCATTTTGGCTTGCACCTCCTTCTCTAGATTTTCCATCTCTTGTTTATCACTTTTAGATCGTTTGTTGTGGTAGTTTTTCATACCCTCCCATGCTTCATCAACTACCTTGGAAGAACATATTAGGTGTCTAGACGAAGAGGCCCTACCGAACCTCATATTACACTTGCTATGAAGTATTCCCAAATAATGATTTTAATATATATAATCTAGGTAGGTGTGGAATAATTTTATTAATATATCGAATTTCTGTAATCTAGTTAGGTCTGTGAGGGTAACATTATATATCATTATATGTTTGTTTAAACATCAATCAGAATTAAGATATTAGTTTGAAAAAATAATAAATTTAAATTCAGTTTAATACGAATTATTTAGTTTATTATTTTTACATTTTAAATAAATACAACAATCTATAATATTTTTTCACATTAAGTAAAGTATGCCTTAAAAAAATATTAAAATTAAATTACCAGATTGAGGGTGCACCTCGTAATAATTTCCTTGAGAAGGAGCGCAGTCGAAGGATGTTGAGCTAGGTCATGGAAACTTAGGGTTTCCTCCACCCCTGCAGTGGACGCCAACAGGGCTCCTGACCCTTCTCCTCTATTCTACAGACTTTGTACTCACATGTGCATAGAAGAGCCAACAGAATGACAATACCCCCCCCCCCAACCTCCCCACTGGCGAATCTGTTGTAGAAAGTGAGGCAAAACGTCTTGATCCATCCCTCAATGATACGACAGGAAACACTGAACCTATTGTAACCCCTAAAGCACAACCAGAAGAAGAAAAATACATCCAAGAACAAACCAAAGATGTTTCTTCGACCTGTATCCCCATAGCGGCCAAAAGGCCTAAGATCCATTTTCTTGCAGAGCGTATTAATGGCAGGATCTAGTTCATGCAAGATCACACCCTCATTGGAAAGTTTATTGGCTTCTAGCCAACTGAGAAATCCCTCTACGAATGGATAAACTCCAAGTGGAAGCCCAAAGGTCAAGTCATGCTTCAGCAAGGCCCCAAAGGCTTCTTTAACATCATCTTCACCTACATAGAGGACAAAAACCGGGTTATGGATGGAAGCCCCTATTTATTTAATGCAACTAGCCTCTTCTTAAGAAACTGGATCGAGCATTTCAACCTCGATAAAAAAGACTACAACTGGGTGCTAGTGTGGATCAAACTCTACTCCCTTCCCCAAGAATACTTGGATGAGTTATCTCTCTAATAAATTGGTAACCACCTTGAAATCTTCATCAAGATCGCAGAGGAAACCAAGCACAACTGATACATTTCCTATGCCAGGATCTGCGTCTACATGCATCTTGCCAAAACTCTTCTGGATTTGATAAGTATTTGTCACGATGATTTTGAATGGATCCAATCTATAGATTATGAGCATGTACTTTTCCGATGTCGCAAGTGCCATGAGCATGGACATCTCTTCAAGGATTGTCCCCTCAAGCAACCTATGAAATGTGCCCTTGCCCTTGAAAATACTGAACCTGATGATTTCACTGAAATTTCCAACTGCAAGAGACATGCTAGAAAACCTACTTCCACCCCCAAACCCTCTAAACCCTCCACAATCAATAGCTTCGACATTTTAGCCAGTCAAGCTCCATTGGATGGAGACCCCTCTTCCACCCTGGAAGAATCCCCTCCTCTCATCACCCCTCATCCCAACCCATCTTCTCTCATGAATCCCTCTACCTTAGCCCTGAAATCTGATGAGGGATCCAAAGCTCAAGGTCGCAACAAAAAAGACAAACAAAAAGAGGTCAAACAACCACAAGATAAGAAAAAAGATAAGCAAAAGGAGATCACAAAATATGTATCCATACATATTCAAGAAATTCCAATCGAGAAACCTACCAACATGGAGGAGGATACCCAGGGAAACCAAACTCGGGAAGATGATCAAGATAAGGCAAGGAGCTAAGCTAGATCACCTACATGGAAGAGGAAACGAAGACAATAGACTTTGGTGATCTCGACATCACTGTATTAGAAATCGCCTACAGCACTAAAGAGTATCACACCATTCCATCTCGTTAAATCGACATCATAGCGGAAGCTCTAATTAGAGCTCAACGGCTTAGCATAAGCACTTATTTAGGCATTTAGGGGGGAAAATTCCCACAAGACACTGCAAAAATTCTAAGAGAATCCAGAAAAAAGGGCAGACGCATAGATCTTCATCGCCTAATCATTCTAGGAGTTCAACTAGTTGAATCGAGACACTATCCCAAGCTGACCAAGTTCTACAAGGTCCTCCCCCACAGTTATCAATTATGAAGCTCACATCATGGAATTTTTGAGGGATAAATATCCCCCCAAAACACAAAATGATAAAGAACAGAATAAGGTAGGAAATCCTTCTATTTTCATCACATAGAAAAATAAATGTACCAGTACCACCTTGCACTCGATCTTATCCAGGTTGTGACCTGGTTGTAATGCCATTGCGGTAGATGCTATGGAAGCCTCTCGAGGACTAGCCATTTCTTGGAACCCCACATTCTCTCCGTGATTGATCTTCATGCCTCTCACAACTTCATTCAAGCCTCCTTTCACATGATCGGTACCAACATCCATGGCCATCTCACCAATTTCTATTTTCCCCAATCCACTGCCCTAAAAATTGACCTCTTGGACTCCATTCAGTTCCTCAATTCCCAGAGAACCCATCCCCTCTGGATCCTCTGAGATGATTTCAACATGATCACTAATCTCAATTAAAAAGATGAGATCATATCAATTTGGAATTTGACAGCCACTTATTTAAAGAATCCATTCTCTAGAATTAGTTGATCGACTTGCCGACCTCCAATGGGATCCACACCTGGAAAAATCAGAGGGGTGGAACACAACAAATTTCTTCGCGATTGGACCACTTCCTAATCTCAGACGCCTCTATCATTTAGGGGGTGACATCTTCTCCACAATTATTCCCACTTCAGGCTCTAACCACTAACCCATTCAACTGCGGTAGACACATCTAGGCACCACCAACAACAAGCCTTTTTGTTTCGAGCAATTCTGGCTCTCTCACCCCGGCTTTAAAGAAATGGTCAATAATTGGTGGTGCAACGTCACTTCTCTAAAAGGCTCCAAAATGTACCAATTCCAACAAAAGCTGAATATTATGAAAACTAGCCTAAAGCATTGGTACCAAACATCTTTTGGAAATATTTTCAAAAGTCAACAGGATTTGGAAATTTAGATGGCTAACCTTCGGCAAAAAATCATCAGAGAAGGGCACACAGAGGAATGTGCTCACCAATAATAGTATCTCATCAACCGTCTAGAAGAAATAATATTATAGGAAGAGATTCTCTAGAAGAAAAAATCCAGAATTCGATGGCTCAAATAAGGGGAGAAAAACACCAAGTTCTTCCATCGCTCCACCATTCAGAGAAGAATGATCAATCACATCTTAGTACTCAAAAATGAAAGGGGAATTAACCTAGCCCATGATGACATAGAGCAAGAAATCTTGAAATAATTCAAGGACACACTCACAGAGCTTATCGTATATTGATAGCTTGCAATCAACAACATCAATCAGCACATTCCCACTCTAATCACGAAAGAACACAATCAAATTATTTTGAGACCAGTCCAGATGTAGGAGGTTGACTAAGCAATTTCACAGCTAAAGGCTAGGAAATCACCTTGACCAGATGGTTTCACTACTAATTTCTTCCAATTTTTCTGGGAGGATATTAAGATGGAAGCTTGGGAAATGGTGGAGGAATCTTGGAGTATGCATTAGATTCTCCCTACTCTCAACGCCACCTTTCTCACCCTCATTACCAAGGAAGAGCAATCTATTACTCCCAACAAGTAAAAACCAATTTCATTATGCAATATCATATAAAAACTCATCTCCAAAGTGATTTCCAACAAGCTCAAACCCCTGCTCCTGATGTTGGTTTCTATGGAGAAAACTAGTTATGTTGAAGGACGACAAATCTTGGATGGAATTATCCTCACCCATGAGGTCACTCACTCATCCATCAAATGTTATTGGCAGTTGGCTTTAGCCCAACTTGGGTTCAATGGATCATGAGCTTGATCTCCTCCCCCCTCTTCTCCATTCTACCCAATGGCTCTCCCTCCCTCCCTTTCTCACCTTTAAGAGGTATTCATCAAGGTGACCCCATTTCCCCCTTCATATTTATTCTCATGGCTAAAGGAATAGGAAGGCTTATCCACCATGCTATTAACTCCAACACTCTCAAAGGTTTGATCATTCACAGTTTTCCTCCCATCTCCCACCAACAATTTGTTGATGATAATATGCTATTTGGTCACCTCTTTGTCCAAGAAGCCTGATCCTTCAAAGCTATCCTTGATTGCTTCTCTACTACTGCTAGAACTACCATCAATATCGAGAAGTCCCATATCTTATTTTTCAACACCCCTATCATCACCCAGTGCAACATTGCTAGAATATTGGGCTTCCCCATATCCACCCTTCCTTCAAAGTATCTTGGGCCCCCCCTCATTGAATCGTTCATTAAAAATTATTCCTGGCATGAACTCCTAGATAAACTTGAAGCCAAACTCTCCCTTTCGACCCATCAAACCTCAACATTGTTGAGCGCCTTGTCCTGATCAAGTCGGTTCTCCAGTCCCTGCCCTTATATCTCTTCTCTGTCCTAGCTACCCCCAAATGAGTTCTCAAATCAATCCGCAATATGCAAAGGCATTTCCTTTGGGGAGGTAAAAAAGACAACATAAAATGGATGCTTCTCAACTGGACAGAAGTCTGCGCACCCAAAATCTCAGGAGGTCTGAGGCTCAGAGACCCCAGGCACAACAACACGGTAATGGGAGCGAGAATATGGTGGAAATGGGTCTCCAACCAAGAGGTTCCCTCGGAGTAGATTTGGATCTCCAAGTATGCAAGTAACCGGCCTCCCCAGGAGCTGATTCAATTCAACTCAGAAGCAAATGGCTCCCTCATCTGGAAAGCAACAAAACAACACATGACCATCATACAAGAACATAGTTTCTGGGAAGTTTGATTAGGCTCACATGTAAATTTTTGGGAGGATTCATGGCAACAGATACCCAAACTTTCCTTTCTAATTCAAAATCCTCAATGGCAGGGGATCCTCAACAACAGGGAGAACACTAAAATCAAACACTTTTGGACTCCCCTCCTCAGCTCAGGCTACCGAAAATACCTTCCAGCTAATCGTTGGCAAAACGATTGGTGTCTTGAACTCGCGGAAGATATCAATAGGGAACTACACAAGAGGAAAATTTGATTCAATGTTGGAGAGGACAACTTAAGATGGGGATACTCCTCCCATGGTACCTTTAACACCAAAGAAGGATACCACTTAATCCTCCCCAATAATCGAGTTCCTTAAGATTCCATTGGGCGTAGAATTGGAATCCAATAATTTGGCCAAAACTTTCCACCTTCTTATGGCTACTCAGCATGTGACGCATCCTAACCTGGGAAAACCTACTGAAAAAGGCTTCACTGGCCCTTCCCAACATCTGAATTGTAGGAACTCTGAGGAATCCATAGAGCACCTCCTCAACTCCTATCCTATGGAAAACTCTCTTTCGGACAATGTTGCCTTGCTTAGTAGAAGATCTGATAGACAGAGAGGGGAGATTCTCAATACTATCTGCCACTAGCATTCCACTCCTTTCAATAGCGACTTCCTCAACTCCTTATGGGCCATTATTTCTGGGCACGTCCTTTGGAAAATCTAAAAGGAACGTAATAGACACATTTTCAGAGATCAATCCACCCCTCCTGACATCCTTTGGACCAATTTGTGCAACAATCTCTAGGAATCTCTCGTCCTGCATCACTAGAAAGAGTCTGAATTCCCCTCTCACCCCCCTGAAAGAATCATCTCGGCCAATTGGAATCTCTCCATCCCCTCTCATCCAAACAATGAGCCCCCTTAAAACCACTCTCCCATCTCACCCAGCTCTTGTTGTCCTCCGCCCCTTATTTTCTTCAAACTTAACTTTGATGGAGCCTCAAAAGGCAATCCAGGGGATGCTAGTTTCAGTAGTGTATTCAGAAATTTTGAAGGAGAAGCCCTCTTGATCTATTTTGGATCTATAGGATGGGATACCAATAATTTAGTGGAGTTATAAGGTCTATTCCAAGGTCCTACTAGCTCAGGACAACAATTTTTTTCCTTTAGAAATTGAAGGTGACTCTCAAATTATCATCGACATTTCCCATCACCTCCTCCTAAGCTCTTTGGCCTCAAAATTATCCATGATCTAGAGACTGGCGGCTTGCTTTGATCTCCTGGAGCAATGGCTACTTCGTCCCAAATATGTATCTTTCAAAAAAATTCTACGAACAACCAATGCAACTGTGGATCTTCTAGCCAACAAGGGAGTAAGCCACAATGCTCCTCTCACCACTGCTAAACTCCAAACTTTTGATGATGAAGCTCTACGTATATAATGCACTCTTTTGGTGCTAAAATATCTCCAACCCCTAGATGTGAGTGTTAGCTCGTAGTAAATATGGGAGCCACCTAGCCGTGCAGATGAGGGACACTCGTCCTCCTCACGCGAGCCCACATGGCCACCCCATCCTGCTTAAATTCTAGTGCATGGGGAGTTTATTCGCCACCCTCAAACATCCCACATTGACTTCCTTGCTCCACTCTGCCATTAACACTATCCTATGCTCATTAAATCTGTTTGTCATGCCTTTTCTTCCCTCCATGGCCCATAAATCCACTCACCCTGCTACTCATTTCAATATTTGGCTCTCCCTCTAGCTTTGATTCGTCGCTCCTTGCACCTCTACCAAGACTCTGCTCCACTGCTAGGTTCCTTTTGCTCCCTGCTGCGATGCAGTGCACCCTCTGTCATTTAAACCTCATTCTTGTTCCTCCGTCACGCCTTGTCACCACCGCATGCAGTGCTGTAGAGGCGTTGGCCGTGGTCTCCCCTCTAAGCCACCCATTCCTGCCACTACTAGCAGAACAGTGAACCTCTCAGTCGACTAGGCATAGCTAGATGCCCTGGACCCCATTAAACTCATCGCTCACCTGTCACTTCACCTTCCTGAGCCTCTCTCTGAAGCCTCTGGCTCCGACCTTTGCTCTAGGAAACACTTTTGTAAGTCCACCATCTCTCCCACCTCCCCCTTATCCCCTCACAAGATGGTGGCCTTGCTGATTCAGAAAACCTTGAACAATGATGCAGTTGCAGCTCAGGCTCAGATGAGGATGGCACCAGCATAGATACAGATGCTCATACAACTTCCTCCCCTCCGCAAAATGCCCACGTGGCTCTCCTTCCTCCGTTGAAATCTCAGGTGTCCAAGCTATAGGATGATGAGTCTGAGTACATGTGTAGAATTGTGGATGAGCCGTTCCAACCACTAGTATAGGATGATAAGAATCCAACAGCCTAACTTCTAGGTTCTTCTTTCTAATTCCATTCAATTTCCTGATACTTCACTGCTTCTTGTTTTCTGGTTTTGGTTTAAACATGTTATGTACGAGGCTGGTTTCCCAATATGGGAAGCATATTCTAAACTTCCTAAACTCATCTCTTTGGTTGGTTTCCCCGTCTGGGGAAACCCCTTTTTTGTTGTTTTGGAAACAGATTTTCCCATCAGAATTAGCTTGCCAACTCCAGAGGATGATGACTGTAATATTTTGAACTATATGATATAATATAAGTAGACCAAATTAGAACAAAAAAAAAGGTATGCTTTAAAAAAATTATAATAAAATATCTATAGAGAATATCGCGACATTGTAAACAAAATAAAAATGTCATTTACAGGTGCTGAAATTTGGCATTCATTGAAGGATGATTACGTCAAGACAAACTAATGCTCCCACTAACTTAATATCAAACATCATATCCATATTTTATATCATTCCCCCCACCAAATTAATATCAACCTATTTATGTCTTTATATATTTAACTAATTGGTACGTGAAAAATAAATATTGTAGAAATTATCTACCTATGACTACTAATGATAACATATAAACATAAAAAGTGAAGCTCACACTACCCAAGTCAAGAAGAAAACATATGTTGGGAAGAACATGCACAAACCTTCTATTTGTTTTACCTTGTTCCTAAGAGAATTTTGAAGGTTATCCCACCCCACCCCACCCCACCCCATCATGTTGAGATAGATTCTATCTAATAAACCTTCATGCCTCTGAGTGGTTTCTTCCTTAGAAACCTAAGTGATTGAAATTTCATTTCTAATGACCCCCTTACGCATTGCATTTTGTGTGATAAATGTCTTCCTAGTAGGCCAAAAACTTAGTTTCCCAAATGCATGACTGAATAGGGTAAAATACCCATTCCTTAATGTTCCCTAGAACTCTGGTAACAGAAAGGCTTATCCTTTTGGCTTGCACCTCTATCTCGAGATGGATTTTCCATCTCTTGTTTATCCATTTCATAGCAATTTCTATGGTATTTTTTCTAACCCTCCCATGCTTCACCAACTACCTTGGAAGAACTTGTGAGGTGTCTAGAGGAAGAGTCCCTACCATCCCTTATATTTTACTTTCACTTTCTCCCATCTCTAGACCTACTATCACCATAAGTCATGTATCTCCTATAGAATAAATACAATAATGAGATAGATACATAATAGAAAAGCCACCAAACATGGAAAATTCCAAATAGAGTATGTTTACCTTGACAATAACTCCCACCAACCTTGGTTTCTTGATTGATGAGATACAAAATTTCTCTTGTGTGTGGAGAAAATTCACATCCCACCTTATCCTATACAAGTAAATGAACTAGAAAAAGACCAAAAAAATCTCAGGGAGGTAGGCCTATTAAAAGAGTCACCTATTTCTTTCCCCTTATCAGTATAGGGAAACGAAAAGTGAAATCCAACCAACCAACCAAGGAAAATGCTATCATTGCATCCATTAAATGGGCTTGGTTTGTCCTAATGTAGTTTTGTCACTACCCATCATGATAGAAAAGCCTAAATCTAACTTTCATCCACCTCTTAATCCATTTGTGATTGATCTTAAATACTACTATAAATATCCCTCAGCATCATGGAGTTAATTCTCATAGAGGAAGAGCCCACATTCCTAACCATCATTACCCCTTGTACCAAAGGGTAGCACCTATTTTCAATATAGTGGGAGTAGGTAATTATTAGGTGTGAAAAGAAAAAATAATGTTGTAATTTAGTGAATATAAATTTATGATTATATATTTAGATTATAAACATAAATTGTTCAAGTTAAATAAGGGTTTGTCCTATTACAACTTGTGAGTCTAACAATCATGTACTTAAAATTTCTAGTAAAGCTCATAAAACTTAATTTATCTATTCATAAAAATTAGAAATTAAATAATTTCAATAATATTCAATATTATATTTCATGAAATTTAAATATTATACTTGGGATAATAATGGAATCATCACTAAAAATAAAAATGGATTTAAATGGATTTGATAAAAAGGATTTCCCAAAAGGTCTTTAGAAATAAGCTACTTCTTAGAATATATAATACAATGTAGGTTGACAAGAAGAACTGTGTAATTCATTTTAATATTTTGTGCCTCAATAATGTAATTCAAACGTGTACTTTCGTACATTAATTATTCTCTAAGTTATATAGGGATTCATGGCTTATGATAAAAACAAGGTCCACAAGCAGTGGTAGTCCCTGCTGGGTAGACAAAAATTTTAACGATGACAAATTCTAAAGTGACAAAATAAACAGAACAGGAACGGTTTGCTCAAAGCTACTGCCATTAACAGAGGAGATGCTCTTCTCTGTGGTGCTATTGCAGCTTGCATCCAAGCTGCTCCTCAACTGAACCTTGCATACTTGTTGGTCATGGTAGCCATCGAAATTCATATGGAACCATCCATTTGAATCAATCATTGTTTGTGTATAGTACTTGGTTGCCACTTTTGTTTCTGCACTACAGTAAATGACCACCCTAGCTCCTGCATTGACAAAACTAGTATCAACCTTTGGGTTAAACTGTGATTTCAACCCAATAGAATCCACATGTTTTTCTATTAATTGGGAAAGAGGATTTATTGGTAATTTTGAAAGATTGGTAGACACTCTTACACCATTACAATTACTTTATAAATGCTATATAAACTAGTTAATTACAATACGTTTTAGAAAATTGAGCACTAGAATTTTAGATAATTATAAAATAATTTTTATAATAAGAAAGACAATCTATTGGTAACTACCACATATTACAATTATTTTATAAATGTTATAAATTCATCGATTAAAACATATCTATAAAAATAATTGAACCTTAAAAATATAAATATGTTTTTAATCATGGACAAAAAGAAACCAATTATTCATCAAACTATTATTATTAGAAACAAATTCACGAGAACTAATATATTTTGATATAAGTACATACTCATTTTGCCACCAACTTTTTAATCAAATTCCAATCTAAACAACCTTGCATGAGAATATAAGAATTATAGATTGCTTCTTTCCTTGTAAGAAGAAACTAAATAGCTTTGCGCGCCCAACAAAGCATAGATCACAGTAAACACGACCTCTCACAAGGCGTTTTTCAACTTGTTTTCCCTGATCGACTGAAGTGATCAAGTCAGCATGAGAAAAACTGAGCAGTAATAAAGTTAAGCAAGCAAAAACCCAATACATAACATGAATATTCAAAGCCATTTTTTCTCTTAACGTCGTTCGTGGGACAAATGTTTTAGAAATCGCTATATTTAACGAGAGGAAAAAATGTGATTGTTTGGAAACTGTAGTAGATACAACATCTCATTAATTGAAAAACAACGAAGCATTGAATGCTTGATCCAACTACAAATATCGAAGCTGTCAGATTAGAAGTGAAAGGTAGTAAACACTCCAATTAAAATCTGATGTGCCCTTATGCCCTTAGGATTAAACTATTTTTGGAGGAACATATTAGGGTAGTTATTGTTACATATAAATTTTCATTTGATGCACATAATGCATCAAAGGATTTTTTCATTACATGAGCCATACAATAATAAATGACATATGAAAATCGATGTCAAATTTTGTGATCTTCCCTAAATTCTTGCATGCACTAGAAGACGCCATTTATCTGAAATTTTAAAACCATAAAAAGAAATAAATAAATAAATCAATCAATATCGTTGAGGCATGCATCTTCTCTTATGCTGCTTGCAGTAAATACAATGTGAAAATGGCCATCAACTAGTTGGCTGCTTTGTGGATGAGATATGTCTGCTATTTTTTCTTTAGCAATAATAAATTAGTAATTTCGCAGCAGGTGCAACATTTCGAAATAACAACTTCCCCTCATATGTTTATTTAAGGTCTTATGAGTTAGTTGAAACCTTTGCTTGTAGGTAAATATGGGTGGAGCAGGTGCTTGAGGTTCAAGCTAATAAACAATACCAACTACAAGCCAAGTGAGAAAGACTAGCATGCAAGAAGGGAAACTAGACCTAAAAATGAGAAAGCTACACATAATGCAAGCCAAATGAGAAAAACCACTATGCAATAAAGAAAGCCAAACCTAAAAATAAGAAAGTGACACAGAATGTAGGAAATAAGGAAATAAGGAAGTGAACCTGAAAACTAGAAAACTACACAGAATGTAGGAAATAAGGAAGAAAGATTTAATAAGTTTAGAGTTAACTTCACAAAATTAATGGAGAAAATGGAGGCCAATCGTTTCACCTCTCCTTTGCTAGCTCTCAAAGCCAAATTTCTAGCAACAATGCCTTGAGAAGCGAAGATCAACTCACTGCTCTCTGGGATATGCACCACCAGGTAAGGAAGGCGTCATTATTCTCATTCTCATCTCTGAAAAAGGGAAAACCCGTCATTCTCATCTCTGCAAAAGGGAAAACCTTCCTTAGTATGGCATCTCAACTGTAATAAAATGGCTATTATGTTTATGAGAGAGAACCTGCACTTCTTGTGTGGTCTACGAGCAGGTCTTCTAGTCTGGCCATTTCGGCTGTAGAGTAAAAATACCACATGAAATGAAGACATGCAGAGGAAGTAGGTGCTGAAGCAGGGGAAGGGCAAGTGTTGAGGTGGCAGGGGACCAAGCAGGAGTTGAGGCCACAGATGGCGTTGGTGGATGCCCAAAGTTAACTTTCATAATTTTATATATATATAAAATGTTACATTAATTGTTTCATATTAATTTTGTCTTAAAATTAGCATTATTTTAGGTGTATAAGAGCTTTAAAATCAATTTCCCTGTGGATATCATAAGTTTTAATAAAAATAATTAAAATCACACATTCTTTCCTGCAATAAGAGGTTCAAAGAAAAAGTTTGGATAAAATTTAGTTTAACAAGACATTTTTATTAAAACTTTGGTTAAAACATTGAATACACGGTTTGTTCAATGTAAATTAATTTTGGTCAACATCAAATCGACCGCTATAGTCCCTGATAGCCGAAGGCAGGGACTAACAATGAATTTGTTATTCAAATTCTTAATATATTTTAATTCTATAATAAATGGAATTTTTAGGAATATTTAGCATGGGAACATTTCTTTGTTGATTATGGTGTTTACTAATCACTAAGACCAATGAATGTTATTTTTATGTTTAAATATGGTGTAAATGAGGTAAAGATATGCCTTATATTATTGACAGCATCAGAAGCCGAAAAGGAAGGAAATGGTACTCATCCTCAAACCTTTTTGTACTGCAAGTTTTGTGATTATTTTTGTATTACAATTTTTTGTGATTATTTTTGTATTACAAGTTTTCTGAATTTGCTCATCTCAACTTGTTTCTAGGCTAGTTTAATAAATAATTTGATTACAACGCCGTGGGAATTTTTCATGATTGTTATTATATTTATTATAATTTTGAATAACAAAATTAATATTTATAAAATAGTTTTTACATTTCAAGTTCCTCTTATTAATAATTACATGATTTACTAAGACTAAGTTTAATTTATTGGACATTATGTACAAATTTGATAAGGAATTTGTTGATTTGTTTTAACTTTTTATTTCTATGGATTACAAAGAACTTTCTTAAGTCTTTTTGGCTTTCACGAGTTTGAAAATCTTATGGATAAAAATAAGAGATGCTTCCATACAATCATGGATTATATCCCTAATAAATTTTGGGTATGTGTTATATTCTTTCCACGAATAGTTGCACCGGGGAGCGACAGCTCGCCCTGTATGTTGTACCGGGCGCAACATGGGGGTCACAGGGGGGCAGTAGCCCCCCCTGTTAGGGTCCAGGGCAGCGGCCTAGGAAAAAAAAAATTGGACCCTATTTTCTAGTGGGCAGACCCACCCATGGTGTTGTGCATGGGTTTACACATGGTATTGGGGCATGATGGTTTTCGGCCCATGGTATTTTGTAGATCTAGTCAAGGGAACTACGGTTATGTTATAATACAGGGTTTATGAATGCTTCGACATTTATATATATGTGTTGTAATACTAAAAGGAACATAATGAAAAATCAAGCTATTAGTCATGATTTGGGATCCAGGGGAAAATCTCTCTGTATATCTGTTTTATGTTTTAGTCTCTCGCTATTGTTTATTTTCTGTTTTTTAAGATTCGCTTGCAGATACTTTCTGTACAAGTTTAAAAACCTACATTTGGTATCATAGTTGTTTCGGCTTCAAGGGGATGCCTTTGCTGCTTACGGCTTTTTTGCTCGGGCCTCTGGTAGACCCTGTTCAGTGACAGATCCGCGGGATCGATTCTCGCGGTGAAAGAAGATGGAGAGCAATGCAAAGATAGAGATCGAGAAATTTAATGGTCAAATTTTTGAGTTGTGGAAGCTCAATATGGAGGATCTGCTGGTGGATAAAGATCAGTGCATTGCAGTAGATCTGGGTACTAAACCAACGACAATGTCAAATGAAGACCGAAAGAAGTTGGATTAGAAGGCAAAGAGCATAATACGATTGTGTATCTCAGATTTGGTATTGTTGATCAATGTATCTGGGGAAGCCACGATGAAGACTTTGTGGGACAAGCTAGGGACTTTGTACCAATCTAAGTCTCTAGTGAATAAATTGTTCTTACGGAAAAATCTGTATACCCCGAGGATGAAGGATGGAGACTCAGTGACAGAGCATCTAAATGCCTTCAATACTGTGGTAAGACAATTTTCATATGTTGATATTAAAATCTCAGATGAAGATAATTGCATCAGTTTTTTGTGTTCTCTACCATATTCGTAGGACAGTCTGGTTATTGCAATAGGTAGAAATATAACTACCTTGAATTTTTATGAAATTGTCTCAGCCTTGCTATTAAGGAAATGATACAGAGAAATATGGAGGGCTAGAAAGGAGATGCCTTATCTATAAAAGGAAGTTCCCAAAAAAGAAAAAAAAAGAAAAAAATAAAATCGCATGGGAGATCTAAATCGAGAGGGAGATCTAAATCTCCAGAAAAGTTTTTAAAGGTGTGCTGGGAATGCGAAAAGGAAGGGCACTAAAAAAAGGACTGCAGATCTAAAGATCCTGAGAAAGGAAAGGGATATGATGATGCTCCTTCTACAGAGGAAATAACCACCTCACATGAAGGTGGTGATGTGTATTTTTCTTCTTCTTCAAATACAAATGTAGATCATGAGGCATGATTGATTGACTCGGGTGCATCCTTTCACTTCACTCTCCATAGGGAGTGGTTCTATGAGTATGAGAAGTATGGTGGTGGTGATGTCCTCTTAGGGGATGATAGGAAGGCTAGAATCGTTGGATGTGGAAAATTCAAGCTGAAGTTGCAAGGTGGAAGGATAAGAACACTTCCTGGTGTTCTTCATATTCCTGCATTGGCCAAAAATCTATTTTCTGTAAGCAAGATGGATGATGTATGTGTAAAAACAATGTTCGAGAAAAATACTTGCAAGATGGTTTGGGGAGAACTTGTATTAATGCAGGGAATTTGGATTAGAACTATGTACAAGCTTCACGGTAGCACTTTTAATGATCGGTCAAAAAATTTTGTTGTTCCTAAAAGTGGAGTGGAAAGTTTAGCAGTATCCAGAGAAAATACCATGCTATGGCGTCAAAGCCTTGGACATATTGGAGATAAGGGCTTCCGGATACTGCATGGTAATGGTATGGTAGAAGGTATGTCCAATTTCTCTCAGGATTTTGATTTCTGTGAACATTGTGCATATGGGAACCAGAATTGGGTGAGTTTTCCTTCTGGTGCTAACAGGGAGAACAATATATTAGAGCTAGTGCATAATGATGTGTTTGGATCTATGTCGATTTCAACACTGGGTATGTTTGTGTACTATGTTTCCTTCATAGATGAATTCTCAAGGAATACATGGATATATTTCTTAAGGAAGAAATACGAAGTCTTTGACAAATTTAAAGAATTTAAGGCTCTGGTGGAAAACCAGACAGAGAAGAAGATAAAGATGCCGAGGACAGATAATGGTGGAGAGTTCTGCAAGAGGGAATTTGAGGGGTTCTGTAAGAAGTGGGGTATAGCACGATAGAAGATTACTCCATACACACCTCATCAAAACAGAGTTGCAGAAAGAATGAATAGAACGCTGATGGAAAAGGAAAGAAGCATGCCCAGTGGTACCAGGTTACAAAAACAATTCTAGGTAGAGGCAGTGGAGACTGCATGTTACCTTGTTAACATATCACCTTCATCAACATTGGAGGATAAGACTCCACATGAGGTATGTACTGGTAAGAAACCCTCTCTTTCAAATCTGAGGATATTTGGATTTGATGCATAAGTACATGTTCCAAAGGAGAAAAGGACCAAGTTGGATAATGAATCTGAAAGGTGAATCTTTATTGGGTATAAGGATGGTTTAAAAGGTTACAAGCTTTGGAACCCAGAAACAAGGAAGGTTGTGTACCACCGATATGTGGTGTTTAGAGAGGTGAAATATGTTGTTAAACATGAATTCCTACCAGGGGAACCTGAGAATATAATGTTTTCATTAAAGGAGGATGAATCAGACTCTACAATAGAACATGATTCAGAAGAGGAAGAGCCACAAACTCCAGTTGTGAGAAGATCAGTTTGGGAAAGAAGACAACCAAAAAGGTATAGTTCATCTGCTTTCTGTTCAAATTTTTCTTTAACTATCACTGATGATCATCCCAGAATTGTTAGCAAAGCAGTGGATTCAAAGGATGGAAAACTTTGGAAGGAGGCCATGGTTGATGAAATGGCATCCTTGCACAAAAATGAGGCATGGGATCTGGTGGAGTTTCAAGTTGGAAGGAATACCATCGAGAGAAAATGGGTTTTTAATAAGTAGATGAATGTAGAAGGAAAGGTGGAGAAATACAAATCTCAATTGGTTGCAAAAGGTTATTCCCAGGTGCTGTGAATTTATTTTGGTGATATTTTTTCTCCTATTTCCAAGGTTACTTCAATTAGATTACTTTTATTTGTTGTTGTTGCATTTGATTTTGAGGTATAAAAAATGGATGTGAAGACAACATTTCTTCACGGGGATCTGGAAGAGGAGATCTACATGAAGCAACATGAAGGTTTTATGGTGAAGGGTAAGAAAGAACTTGTATGCAACTTAAAAAAGTCTATGTATGGGTTAAAACAGTCACCAAGGATGTGGTATCAGAAATTTGATACCTATATACGGGGACTTGGCTTCAATATAAGCAAAGAGGACCATTGTGTTTATTTTAAATTAATTGGTGATCATGTTATTTATTTTGTCCTGTATGTGGATGATATATTGTTGATTGGAAATGACAAATAAATTATCCAAGATTTTAAAACCCAATTGTTCTCCAGATTCAACATGAAGGATCTTGGTGCTGCAAACTATATTTTGGGCATGGAAATTAAGAGAGATCAAGAAAAGAGGAAGCTTTGGTTAAACCAAAGGAAGTATGTCAAGACTCTATTGTAGACGTTCAATATGCAGGATAATAAATTGGTGAAGTTTCCTATTCTTGTAGGTGTAAAGTTGTATGTTGATCAGTGTCCCAAGACACAAGAAGAAGAGGAGGATATGTCTCTTGTTCCATATGCAAGTGCATTGGGTAGCCTGATGTATGCAATGGTCTGCACTAGACCAGAAATTGCACATGCAATGGGAGTATTGAGTAGGTTTATGTCAAAACTAGGGAAGGATCATTGTACAATAGTGAAGCGGGTTTTCAGATATTTGTGTGGCACTAGTGATTATGGTTTGTGATACCAGGGAAGGATCATTGGACAACAGTGAAGTGGGTTTTCATATATTTGTGTGGCACTAGTGGTTATGGTTTGTGATACCAGGGAAGACTAGGATTGGACAAATTTTTGGACATCTGTGGTTTTGTTGATGTAGACTAGGTTGGAGATCTAGACCAAAGAAGATCTACAAGTGGGTATGTGTTTAGCCTATTTGGAGGTGCAATCAGTTGGATGAGTAAAAGACAGTCTGTAGTGGCTCTTTCAACTACAGAGGAATAATACATGACAACCACTCATGCAAGCAAGGAAGTAGTTTGGTTGTAGAGATTTTATTCCAATATGGGGTTGGTGCAATGGGCTATAAGGATAGAATGTGATAGCCAAAATGAAATTTTCTTAGCTAAGAACCCTGCTTATCACTCAATGAAAAAGAAAATTGATGTTCAATATCACTTTGTGAGAGATATGGTTGAGGATAAAAGGGTGTTGCTGGTAAAGGTGGACACTTTTAAGAATGTTGCAGATGCATCGAAAAAGTCTATGAGCACTCAGAAGTTCTCTTGGTGTAGAGAAACAATGGGTGTTGCAGATCTGGACTAATGACTAAGCTCTCCTGTGGCCCCCCACGGAAATAAAACAACAAGTGGGAGAATGTTGGGTATGTGTTATTTTTGGACCCTATTTTTTGGTTGGCGGACCCACCCATGGTTTTTTGCATGGGTTTGCACACGGTTTTGGGTCCTGATGGTTTCCAACCCCTCGTATTTTGTAGATCTGGTCAAGGAAAATATGGTTATGTTCTAATTCAGGGTTAATGGATTGGGGTTTATGAAATCTTTAGCATGTATATATATATTTTTTGTAACACTAAAGGAACATAATGAAAAATCAAGCTAGTAGTCCCGATTTGGGATCTAGGGGAAAATATCTGTGTATATATATTTTTTTGTTTTATTCTCTCACTATTGTTTATTTTTTGTTTTTAAGATTCATTTTCCAATAATTTCTATACAGGGTTAAAAACCTACATTAAACTCACCAACATAGATAAGTGATCCTCACCCAAATGGATTCAAGCTAAAAACCTATTAACACAGAATGTGCAAAAATTTCTAACTAACTCAATGGGTTATATTTTTTGAAAACTTTTCAAAGAAACACAAGGGATATTTCACCACATTTGTAGATTCATCCCTAGTAAAATTATCAATACATATTAGTTATCCTAGCATTGGATATTTGAATTGGGAACTTACTAACACGTAGATAACCAAATATCGAACAACATAATTGAGGACTATTTGATCTGGCCCCTAAGCCTATCAATAAGGAATTCATGATTAAGATCTAATGTGAGTATATGAAAAATATTTTAATATAAACTGTCTTTTCTCACCTTGTTTCCTTAGTATCATAAATATTATATATTCTTCCTAGTGCATTTTATGTTTTGTCTAGCATTTCATTTCAATATGTAGGTCATGAGAGTTCAATCTTATTTCATAAATATAGAAAGAAAAATTTCGATCTTCGAGGTTGGGCTTAATGACCTCAAAAATTTCAAGGATCCAAACTTATTTTAAAGTGAAAATACCTTAGATAATCTTAATATTTTTTAAAATGTTGAACATTAAGTATTTGGTTTTGTAATATCCAAAATGGGAAACATGCAAAAATATTAAACATACTGCAAAAAATAACGCAGTTCAACCAAGTAAGAGTAGGAGGCAAATATTTACATAGCCCATGTTGCTTATTTACACCTAAGGTTGCTTATTTACATAGCCCAGATTTAGCTTTGTTCACATGTGGCATTGATTTATTCACTTTTTAGGAGTTTTATGATCCTCCTTTACAATTTTATTCATGAAATAGAAAGGAAAAAACAAAATTGAATATTCTCATTAGCTTGGCTAATTGGGAATATTACAGTCCTCCCCTCCAAAATGTTGCTTGTCCTCAAGCAACTGATAGGGTGAGTGTTGCAACTCATCTCTTCCTCCTTTTCTGACACACACATGAGTTAGACTTCCTCCATAGGCCAAGTGTTCACCGAACCATCCCTCCATGAATTGTTCCTCCAAAGTTCTCATGAGATACAAGTAGCCCATCCCATAAGGAGACAATAGATCGCATGAAACAAATATGGTTTTCCTAATGTTCTCCTTGAAATTTGTAACATAAGGTACATGGATAATATTCATCCCATAGGGCACATACATGCCTCCCCTCCTTCCTCCATACATTCCCATAAAAAGTACAAGCATATAATCAATGTAGTGAATCAAAACAATGTACATGCAAACAGAATTTTGCTTATATGGAGGTGGGTCATAGTCCCACATGTGGGACCAGTGCAGTGCATCTCCTACCTGCATCAGATCTAGATGTGGTAAGTGGTTTTCCCACCACTTAATTGCTGCCCATACCATCTCACCATGGCTGAAAGTATGATATATATTTGGTGCCTTAGGAAATAACCCATCATGTTGCAAAATCTCCCTCTTCCCTCCAAGGAAGTGGCCAAATTCAGAAATTTTTGTGGCCCAATATTGGCCATGAAGTTTACAAGATATAATAATTCTCCTTGGAGCCATGGCCTACACAAATATGGTGAAAGAATTCATATAATCAGAATACAAAACATGTTTTACAACAGCATGTTCTTCACCAGCAATCCTCCTCATATCAGTAGAGTAGTGCATAGATCTATCCTCTTCCTCAAGAAGAGAAAGAGAGGGATGATTTAACTCTTCCTTAGAGTCACATTGTTGTTCCATCTCCACATGGTACATGCATCTTTGACAGTGCTGATATAGTTATCTTTCAAAACCCTCCCAATAGTAGCTCCTCAAGATGATATTGTTGAGCTTCATGGAATATGTTTGGCTGAAACAAAACTCTTCATAGGCCCCTTGTAGCAACTTCTTCTTGAGCTTGGAGGCTCTAGACAAGAAGATTCTACCATGATCATAGATGAATCCATCTTGGATTGAATAACTCTCATCATGTAGCAAGTAATCAAGAATCATGCATGTGTGAAGATCCTTGGAATATTCCACCAACATTTGGGATCTCTAATATGGATCTAATTCGCCCAACAATGACAGCGCTAATAATGTGTCAAATAAATTGTCTTCCATGTTGCTTCTCTTTTCCTTGACATTTCCCATGCCCAAGATTTATGTTGGAAGGTCGTGCCTCCCATTTCTCTCCTCCTTGACATCTCCCATGCCAAAGGTATAAGATGGAAGGTTGCTATTCCTTCCTTGCTGCCCTTCTTGCATATGCACATTCTCAAAAGAGAATGGAAGCTCTTGGAATTTAGCCTCCCATGGAAAGTTATCATCCATCCAAAACTTCCTTGGTTTTGCCAAAGTATGCATGGGTGACCACCATCTCCTATCATGTACGGAATATTGCTCTCCAAATGAGTTTGTCTCCTGATTCTCCATAATCAAGGATTGCCTTCCTTGCCCCCTAATGGTGTCATTCTTCATGCTCGCAACATATTTTCTTAACGCAGAATGAGATGAGAGAATGGATAATGGTGATAAAGGAAAAATGATTTCCCTCCTCTTGTGCTTTCCCCATAATCTCAGCGCTGTAGTATGGTCTTCTAGTTCTCCCTTCCTCCTTGGATCTATGAAAGGAGCATCTATGCATGAAACATCTTTCACCAAATCTAAATTAGGTGGTCTCCCAAGTGGTTTACCACAAGATAATGATGTCTCATGGCTCATTCCAATGTGAATAACAGATGGGGGTATCTTATGACTACTTCTGCTACGCAAATCCATCTCTGATTTCTGTGTGGAAGTCTCATGGTAATGGGGTATCACTCTTGTGCATGCAAGAGTGCTTCTGATTGGAGCAATGTCTCCATCTTCTTCCCCATGTAATAGTGGATCACCTCCTACAGCATTGTGATCCTTCCTCTGTTCTCCTCCTCCTACCTTCTGCAATATCTCATAGTCTAAGGTGCTTCCTTTAGATGTAGTTAACTCATGAACACCCAACATCTCCTTGGTGTCAAGAGTCTTGATCACAAAGGACTGATATGTCATTGTGTGTGTTCCCAAAACTGTATGCAATGTTGGAACACATTTCCTCCATTTTTTTGTCTCATTTTCTATCATCATAGACACATGTTGCTCATCATATCCATGTGTAGGATCCTTGGGAGCTTCTTGCAAAGATACAAGAGTTCTCCTAGTGGAAGCAAGTGCTTGATCTCCATCTCCCAATAAAAGCAGATCTCCTCCTACTGTCACAGCATTGGAGGATATTTTCAGCTATTATTCTTCCTTCTCTTCATCAATGGAGCATGCCTCATCATTAAGAGATCCTTTCTCATGTTCTCTTTTTGAAAAAGGAACCCTCATGTCTTCTTCTTCAGAGGAATGTTCTTGATGAAGTGGGGAATTTTCCCTTGGAAAATCATGTATCAGATCTTTAACCCCTTCAACAATGTTCTGGAATGGAGTTATCTTCATGGATCCTTCCATCTCTTGCAAATATTCTAAATTTTTGGGCTTAGTTTTCTCACCCAAAGAAATTTTAGATGGCTTAAAATCAAATCTTTTCAATAACCTCCTAGCGAACTTTGCATAAGTAGAGATGTTTACATTTTTCAATGAAGAAGATTCAAATAACCGCCAGGCATAAGCCTTACCTTGGAGGTGCAGCGCTGCTACTTTTATGGCTTCTTCTTTGGAAACTTGATGCAACTGGAAATATGTGTCAAGCTTATTTACCCAAGACTTGGCTAAGCTCTTAGGTGATCCATCAAAAGTAGGTAGAAAGATCCTACCCAAAGTGTGTTGCATTCACCCTCTTCTTCTCTTGCATATGTTGGATCTTATTTCTTCTTTAAGTTGAAAAAACTCCGGGAAGCTTAGATGCTCTTTGAATCTTTTAGACTGAGATTCATATTCTTGGAGATAGTCACCAAGAGTCTCCTCTTTAGGTGTCTCTTCTCGTGCTTCTTCTCTTGCTAGGAATGTAGGCATGCTACAATGTTGTAGATATGGTTGTGTGGTTGAATTCTCACGTACATAAGATAAAGAACTGGGGCTTTCTTCATGTGAAAATATCTACAAAGGATCTGCAAGTCTTTCATTCCTCATTCCCTTTACTTCACTTTTTAGCTCATGCATAGTTTGGAACAGAGTTTTTGAGAACTCTTTCCCTTTCATTCTTCCAGATAAAGGGGTTTCACCCTTGTCTTCTTTGTCTTTTGTGTAATCAATCTTCTTCTTCTATCTTTTCTTTTCTTGAAAAGACATATTGGCTTCCCAATAAGCAAAGCTATGCCAAGATGATTGCTATGATACCATTATAATATCCCAAATGGGAAACATGCATCAATATTAAACAATACTGTATAAAATAACACAGTTCATCCAAGTAAGAGTAGGAAGCCAATATGGAGACCCTTCCAGGGAAATTTTAAGGATGGAAAATTATTTTGAAGTTTAAAAAATTGGCAAATCTCACTAGTCCCTAATGTGAAAATATAAAATGTTTATTTATGTATTTGGAAAAATTTTCAAATTTTTAATGATATTATATATATTGTCTATATAATGTTGGCAATTTTTAAGGTAAAATAATTTTATATTGTAAAATTTGGGCGAATCAATTTTATAAAAAAATGGAAATTGACGAATCTTTTTTTTGGAAAAACCATGGAAAATTAGCCCACCTACGAATATTAACCCCTAAAATTTTCCATGGACCCTTATTTATCATTTATAATAGAAAAATAAAATGTATAATGAAGGCCATAATATGCACAAGAGGAAATAGTAGTCTCCAATGAAGAAATATCCTCAAAAAGAGGTGCAACAACCATAGAAATGAGCATAAACTGCCTTGAAAGCATTATTTTTATTATGTTGCAAAATTTGTTGATTACAAATTATATCTAGAGAAAAATAATGCATGAAAAGTTAGATCTATGATAGATCCATACACTATAAAGGCTCTCCTTCAAATACCCCTTAGGGTTTTTAGCAATACATGAAGCACATGGTGTAGATTTGAGATCTAAAAGCTGCAAATCTGCAAAAATATTCAGAATTACAGGAATATTCAGATCTTATCTGGTGTATACAATAATATGATCCTCTTTAGTGGGTCTCAAATGTGAAGGGCATATTCCCAACACATGAAAATCACTCCTCCAAAATGTTATGCCAAAATTCCCTACAACAACACCTACAGAAAAATGAAGATATAGAAGAAAAACTGCATTGTAGGGTTTAAGATAAGTTTGATCTGATGCCAATATCTGGATCTGATGCTCCAATGACCCAATACTCTCTTGCCAATGGAATATAAAAATTTCCCACTGAAAAAAGGCACTAGATTGGCCTAGATCTGAGTAGATATAGCCTCCACTTGTTGCAGCTTACAAAGACAACCAAACCCTCAACATGATCTGGGTTGTAGTTGGAAGAAGAAGCTTGGCCTTCAGCCTGATAGTGGACAATAAATGCAAAGCTCTTCCTAGAGGCCTCTCAAGGAAAGATATGGGATTCCTAAACAGGAAATCCTTGTGCTAAAAAACACTATTCTCTACTAAATATCAAGGAGAATGAGATATGGCTAAACAGACAATATACTCTAAAAAATGTAATCACATCAACAACCTTCTCATGCTTCCATCCTCTTCCTTTTATAATTTGAGAGCTTGCAAACCCTAAACCACCTTTATTGAAATGGCTCCTTTCACATGAACCTTCTCCATCTAAAATTGTGTTGTGCATCATTGATGGCCACTCCTCCAAGACAACGCTGTTGATTTGGTCATGGTTGACCCAGTCAAAACATTTAGCCCCTTTCAAACCTAAGGTTGCTTATTTACATAGCCTAGATTTAGCTTTGTTCACATGTGGCATTGATTTATTCACTGTTTAGGAGTTTTATGATCCTCCTTTACAATTTTATTCATGAAACAAAAAAGAAAAAACAAAATTGAATATTCCCATTAGCTTGGCTAATAGGGAATATTACAGGTTCCATTTCTATAAAAATATCCAATTTTCTAACTATTTTATATAGTTTTTTGAAAAACATTATGTATTTTAAGAGTAAAATACATTTATCATATAGAATTTGGGTGAATTATTTTACAAAAAATTGAAATCAATTATTTTTTTAACGAAAAAAATGGTAAAATAACCCATGAATGAAATTTAGCCCCTAAATTTTCCTTAGTCTTTTACAATCTTTAACTTTCTATTATTCCCTATTACTTGGTTGTGCACCATGTATCTTTAAATTTAATTATAGTAGTCCTTTTAATATTATCAATATTTTGTAGATATTTTTTTTTCTTATTCTCCAATGGTTTAACAAAGAATCATCTCTTTTCACAATTTAAGTCTTAGGAAAATTTAACAATACTTTCAAGAGGAAATTGAATGATGCTTCTTATCATTCATGTTAATTATTTTGTGTTTTCACACTAAGTGCAAGTAATCATATCTCTATTGTTAATGTGTGGAAACCTAACCCCTAAGTGGAGGATTGGATGGGGTGTCTTGATTTTAAATTTTAATATTATAAATAAATAATTCTCATATCATTTCAACTATGCGTAACCCTTCAAATATTTAATCTGAATCTCTCTCATGCTTTTCTTTTCCTACTTCAAATGTTTAAAAAACATGATAGAAAGACCATTTTGGGTGTATGATGCTAGAGGAATTGAACCACTATGTTTTGAGAATTAATGAATTTCATTACATACCCAACACTCTTAATAATCGTATTTATAATTTTTTAGGTATGAGTTAGTAAATTATAAGCTTTACATTTTCCAGTGTACCCAGATTAATAATTTACCTAGACCTCCTACATTTCATCATGTACCATAACAATCTCAAGTTGGTTAACCCAAGGAATTTTAAGAGTTAAGTTTCCACTTTTTGTAACTCCTCCTACAAACCTAACCTTCAAATTTAGTTGATTCTATGTCATTTCAAGTCTATATAGGAGGCATAAGAGTTCAT
This sequence comes from Pinus albicaulis, assembly GCA_034641835.2. Lineage (NCBI taxonomy): Eukaryota > Viridiplantae > Streptophyta > Pinopsida > Pinales > Pinaceae > Pinus > Pinus albicaulis. The sequence continues at coordinate 356,147,228 of CM076579.1, forward strand.
ATGACAAAGGATATAAGAACTAGTGTTTGTCATCAATTTTTTGCATTAGTCTTATAGGGATCATAGGGTATTCATATAATGAACCTATAACATTGCATGCTCATGGTATATTTAGGAATTTTTTCATTATTTATTCAAGAATACCTCCCAAAATCCTTTTGTTGAACCCTCATCTCATTTCATTACTCCAATTAAAAGAACGCCTACTTTTAGCCAATGCCATAGTTACCCATTTTTTGATGATATTTTTACCACCCATTTTCTTTGTAAAGAGGATGGCGATTATCGTTAACATCTAGAAAAAATAACTTTGGTATATTAAAAATTAAGAAAAAATGGCAATGAATGACTTTATTATTAGAATTTTGTTTCTACCCTTGAAAATATTTTAGATAATATTTTCTAAATCTCAAAAGTTTTGATGAATCCAAAGGTTTCTTATAATTTTTTTGGATTGAGATCTAATGTAGGGAATTATAAGAGGAGTAGTTTTTCATCTTCCACTATATTTGTATAATAAATATGAGAAATTATTTCATGCCATGTTTTTTTATGAATGTTTTGATGGCCATTTCACTATGAATCTCATGAGAGTTTATTTTTCTTTCAATACTTTTCATTTTGTTTTTTATGCTAGTTTTAATATAATATACTTTTTATTTTGTAGAGTAATACTAATGAGCTCATTATAATATCTATTTTTTTTTATTATCTTTTTATCCTTTGTAACACCATAATAATTTATCCTTAAATTTCAATGTAATATTATTTTTAATGGTACCAATATTTGGTAAAGTGACCTCATCCATTAGCCTTAAATGATTTAGTTAGGATTTAGCATTTTATGCTAATCCTTATTAAGTTGTAAATGGATTTGAATGTAGCTAAAAGTAATATATTCCTACTACAATGACATGACACAACTCTTATAAGCCCTAGTTGAGCATTATGTACATGTCTAGAGCACATGTTTTTATTATAATGTCTTCCTTGTTTTATTTATTGGAGTTAAGGGAGGCTATAATACCACTAATTTCTTTGTAACATCTAATGAACTTAGAAGTGTTCAACTTACTTGAAGAAACCCTTATTTTTTATTTCCAAAAAGAGTAAGCAAACAAAGAGACTGGTTAAGAAGTTGTCTTTAATTCTTCAATGTATGAAATTATACACCACAACCCTTAGTGGGTTAGGAAAAAATGTTTTAAAAAAAAATGAACATAAATTCCTATAGCTGTTTATTTATTTCTACCCAAATTGGGATTTATTATAGAGTCTGTCCACTAGGTATATTTTATATTTCTTGGTCAAATCCTAGCATTTCTAATAATCATTTTAGTCAATTTCACAATATTATTGGGATTTCAGTTGATAAGATAATATACCTAGCATTTTGATATAGAATATTTGGTGGATATTCCAAGACTTGTAATTCCATAAACACTAGATCAACACTTGTGTCAGAAATAGGGTTCTAGGAATTGGAAAACACAGTTATTGAAGAGGGTTTCAGGAGAATAAATACATTTTTTTTATATTAAAATGAAAATATCAATTTACTATGAAACAACCCATTTAGAAACCTCCCAAAAATCCTCCTAGATAACAAATTCAATTTGCATTCCCTCACCCTAAATACCTAATTCCAAAATTACCCAATATCTACATGTTTTTAATATATTAAAAATGCCACTTCACCCATGTATATTAGTGTTGAGCAAGTAACAAATTTCATATACATTTATTATATTTGTAAAATGAAAAAGATAAAAGGGTTGGGGACCCTCCCATTGTTTGGATTTTTATATCAAAATACCAGCCTTTCAAAATAATCATGATGAAATAGAAGAATTTTCATTTTGAATAAATCCTTGATACTCTTAAAAGTTTCAATCAATTCTAGAAATTTTTTTTGATTAGCCCATTTTAACAAATTTAGCTTATCACTACTGGGATAAATATTTATAAATCGTGATGTATGACACTTTTAGAAAAAATCGTTTTGTGTGATACAATGTTATTAACATATTTTTTATTGCTACACAATGCAATGTAAGAATTTGTTGATGGTGTCAGAAATCCATCAACCAAGGGTTCTCCCCAATGTGAATTCCCAATTAGACCTCAATCCATTTGGAGTAGGAGCCCCATCTATAATATCAACTTGGTTTCCATGTATTCTTATATATTTTCCCTGACTCTAACTATTATCAATAGAGAGGAGTTCGCATGTGCCTTCGAAAAGCAAGGGTGGGGTGCCTGGTGAGTGTCCAATCGCATGTGTGTCAAATTTTTTTCACCACGCAGGGGAGGAAAAGTGAGCCTCTAAAAGAGAGGTAGTAGTACCAACCTAGAAGAGAAACACATGAACAAGAAGGGTTTGTGCAACATCAAGAAGAATAGTCCACAGTGATATTCATTTAAACCAATACGAAAAGGAATATATGTCTAATATCTAGCGGAGTAGTCCGCAAGGATGTGAAAATGATAATAGAAACTACAACACATTTTCAATATGATAAGTACCAAAATAACCGAAATAGTTCAACTAATTTAGCACAGATGAAAGAAAACATGAATTACAAACATTCATAGACTTGTATTACAAATATCCATAATCCATGCATGAAGAATGTGTTGGCCCATAGGGCTTCTTATATTAAGTGAAATTTTCAAGAAACATGTATACAATGAACACCACTAGCTCTAATAGTGGAGCGTTGGAGCTACTCCTTGCTCCTCAAAAGAACTAGCTTAACTCTTTAAGGCCTTGTGGGAGGAGCCAAGGTGAAAAAGTCCTTTGCTCATACAATGAGGGTATATATATAACTAAGGGGTGATGCTTCACTCTCCTTGTGAATTTTTTACTACCCTCATGAATGTTTGAATTCTTATGACTTTTCAACTTATGTGAATCTTCATATTCCACGCGTGTCCTTTGGACATCCACTTTACAATACATTTTGAATGTCATTTACATGATCCACAATGACGATGTGGCATATGAAAACTCATGACATGACATGACATGACACTTCTAACATGGACTTCTTGATGATGTGGAAATGACAAGGCACTGCTACTACTAACTGTTGAGTTTTTTCTCGAGAATGATCTTCTTTTAACCTCTATATGACTTGGTGATAAGGAATCTTCAATGACCTTAAGTCTTGAGTTGCGATCACGAACTGATGTAAATTTATTTCTTGTGATTGATCAACTTGCATGTTTAGCTACAAGAGTGTCTTTTAGCATGTTTCCATCCTTCACTTCTTTCTTCATAATCGTGACATAACATGGTAAGGTACCTGTATCTGCAATTCACTCATGAAAATACGACATCAGTATGATGAAATCCTAGTCTAATATTGTGCATATTAATCCATTGATTGAGCCGAAGCCGGGTGACAGGATGGGAAAGAGGCTTAGTAACTCTACAATTGTGTCATTTAGGTATTCAAGGGTGAATCTTGAGCCTTGATACTACGAAATCCATAGTTCAAGCTGCACTAAGGGAGAAAACTACACAATTTTGGGAGATATTGAGGTTGGATGAGGGGATGGACACTAAGTGAACACACTATGTAGTTTCGGGAATTAAGGGACACTGGTAAATTGCACAAATATGCAAGTCAAAGGCTTAGGGAATGAGCTTAAGGCTTTTGATTGTGAAGTGCATAGTTGAGGCCCGACTGGGAAAAGGAATTGTGAAATTATTTGAGGCAAGGTTTGGGCTTGAGCATTGATTTTGTGAAATGCATAGTTCTGATTTTGAGAAAATAAGTTATGAAATGTACAATTCAGGGCTTGAGCACTAAATTTGTGAAATATGTAGTTCATGACTTGAGCACTGAAGTTTCTAAGTGCACAGTTTAGGGCTTGAGAACTGAAGTTGTGAAGTGTGAAGTTCATGGATTGAGCACTGAAGTTGCGAAATGCGCAGTTAAAGGCTTGAGAAATAAGGTTGAAAGTGAAAATTTTATGGCTTGAGCACTAATATTAATAAGCACATAGTTTTGGGGGGCTGGATGAAGCTAGAATGCCAATAATTTTTGGAAATTTGGCTAAATGTGGGACCGAAGAGACTCTTGTGAAAAATTATATGTCTTTACTTTGATTACACACTTTAAAAATTTTTACGACAAAAAAAACATAGACTATCCAGAGCATTTTAACAGCATATTTCTCTCAATGCGACAACTTTGCGACAAGTGCGACATTAAACGTAGACTTTGTGACGACCATGACAACACTTGTTCAACAGTGATTAAAGATTTTGGAATGAGTGTGATAGATGTTTACATAGTTAGAAAAAATCATATACACAAATATAGACCCTTGAAACCATCAAAACAAGATTCTACACATTGTCGGACAACTAATCATGTGAAAAGATGAAAATTTTACCAACTTGCAAAGGGGAGAAAAACACTTCAAGAAATTACATGAAATGAGTTTCGGTGTTTGAGACAAAAATGTGAAATACCAAGGAAGGCTCTAAAATTGAGTGTAAGCTAAAATTTTGGAGGGTGTTGTATCAGCTGCAACACTTGGTGGCACACTAGGTAGAATTCTAACTTCTACGCCTTGGTTAACTTCTTTTGTGTAGGGCCTTGATTTTTCAGGGAGTATTGATTCATCAGGCATATTAGTTTTGTCTCCCCACTTACCACATGAATAGACACAACCCCCTTTATGCCTTATTGGTTGAACACAACATAAGATTCAACAAGATCGTAATGTGTCGAGTTGGGAAAGGTAGTGTAGCTCGCGAGCTTAGGATTTTCAGTGTATTTTTTCATCTATGGTGTTTCTCCACTGCCAGAAGACTTGGAAAGTATCCTCTCATAGTCACGTAGTAAAAAAAACATCACTCCGCTTCCAGCGAGGCTAGATAGCACCCCAGTGGAGTTACTTGCTTCACTTCTCTATGTAGGAAGCCTTTCTCTTCTTTCACCTGTATTTATTTATTTTAGAGAGGACTGTGCATTGACACTTATTATTTTTTGGTGAAAGAGGGATCCCAAATTATTAATAGCAGAAGAGGTTGTTCCTTCAGAGAAGAATATAGAGACCTATGATCTAGGTTTTCTCGTTTACATTTTTTTCCCTTCTCCTCTTCTACTGATTGGATAAGTATGAAAACACTGAAAAAAAAAACCAATTGCAGGCATAAGGTTTCTTTAATAGACATAGGTTCATGGTTGGATCAATACTCTCCTTACGAAAATATCATATTTTCCATTGGAACTTCATCGACCAAAAGATATAACTGAGACAAAGAATACAAACTAGAGGTTAGCCAAATGTTGAAGTTTCACAAGACTCTTTTGACTTCAACCAGACACATACTAATAAGAAAAAATAGGTCCATACACAACACTTATTCACATGATGAAAGAAAAAGGAGACAAACAACAAGAAAAAAAAACAAAAAAAAAAAACAAAATGAAAGGAAAGAAAACATGGAAGAAGGAAACAAAATCAGAAGACAAGAAAAAGAATCTAAATAAAATCATAATGCAAGAGAAAAGTATGAAAATTTAAGAGAGACTAAAGAGAATAAGGCAGGATGGGGCAAGGCAAGGAAAAATAATACGCAAATAATCCTACTCTTAAGCTAGCAATTGGTAGGTTGAGGTCAAGTGTAATGAAATTTCCAATCAATCCAGTGTAGTTGTTCCCAACCTGCATCCACAAAGATACGAACAATTGAAATAGATAAAAAGTAATGTGCAACATAAAAGATAAAATAGTGAATAACTTGCACAAAATTTTGAAGGTCTTGTCTATGGGCAAAAAGATGTGTCATAACCTCTACTTTCATCCAATTCACATTCTTACCTTTTTGATGAATACCATATTTCAACAAACCTTCTAAGATTCTAGCGGATGTGTCTCCATATATTTTGATATCCTTAGACAGTGTGAGGGAAGATCGAAATTTTTTATTTGCAATAGATCTTTCTAGGTAATATTGTTCCAAATATTCAATGATTGGATCGTTAAATTCATGATAATCCTCTTGAGAACCCTGAAATCTTTGAAAACATGAATTTAAAGGCAAGGGATTACGATGGGAATATTGTGAGGGAAAATAAATATGATCATGTTTAGCATTAACGTCAAGACACTGAGGACGTGGCATAACCATCAGTGAGGGCTGAAGTGCCTCAACTGCTCTGCAAAAATCCAAATAGAGGGATATTGAATGATGAATATCGAAATATGTTAAACAATTTTCATTGTATGAGTTGATGGAAATATGATAGGTTGAATGACAGTCACTGGTGACCGAATAATGATTACATTTTTTGATTAAATCATCAGATTCCCGATTTGTATTTAAACAAGATAAATCAGGTTGGAGAGCTCTGCGAATGCTCTGAATAATAGAACCAATTTCCTCACAAGTTGAATGTGGTAAATTGTTTTCCTATAACTAGTGACCGACTGTACAAGAATTGTAATAACAAAGATAATTTAAAATGGATTCTAGCACAAAAAATACAAGAGACTAGTTAGGATATCTTAAATGGAGAAGAAATTGATTTGTGTGATAACTTGTGCATTTATCTGCACTCAAGAGGATTCCAAGTGCGATGAAGAACAACATTAATGATACGATATTCACAAGGAAAGTGAGGAGCTTCTAATCATGAAAAAAATATGATAGATATGATTCCTTCAACCAAATATGGTCTTTGGAATGATCAAATTCACAATCCCATGACTCTATTAGAGATAGACATTCCAAACCTGAGTTTTATGTAAGATATTTCCATGAATATGAACGAACCAAAAAATATTATTGAATTTTGTTAGAAGAAAAATCTCAAAAGTTTGAAATATTACATCCGAAATACCAAAAATATTTGAGAAAGAGATTTACATCAAGTGAAACCATGCAAAAGAAGGATTGTGTGAGAGAAACCATATTTGACTTAGTTCGAGGGGGCTTACCAGAGTTTCAAGATTCTGACAAACCATTAACGAAAGTTGAAGTGCCTCGACTCCATAGCAAGTCCCGAAACTTTCCAAGATTGTAAAATCACATTTTGGATATAGAACCATGTCATGCATGTTTGGAGGATAGTTGCTACCATTAGCCTCAATAAGGCCATTTCTCACTATATCACATCCATCTCTGTCACCAATTTTACCATATTTTCCAACATCAACAACCAGATTACTCAAGTCAAAAGATTCTTCTGATCGCAAATTCAGAGATGAACAAATTGGGGAAATTTCATGAGAAATTTGATTTGAAGAGTTTTCTTCATGCAAGATAAGAGATGATAATGGATGGTAAGAGTACCCAATGATTTTATTGTTTTCAATTTCATCATGGAAAATCTCACCGCCTTGTGTTAATTGAGAATATAAATCATCGGATGAAGAACCTAAAGAGCATGGAGTGCCTTCGTCACCAGTATATGCATCAAAAACTACAAAACACAAGGGATAGTGAGATGGAGGGAACGTTTAAATGATCACATCATCTTTGACCAAATTAGATTATGGATTTAAAGTAAAATCTTCATTAGAGACTAAAATATCAGCTAATATGCCTGAGAATTCGTGATTGCATACATTAAAAGAGTTATCATCATAGGGATGATTGTTTCCCATGGATACAGATTGATCAAAAGAATTTATTTAATTCGATTCACTGTCACGATTATTAGATTTAAAATCATTTAATAATGGAAGTGGATCATATTCAAATGGAGTATTTTAGAAAGTGTAAGAAATATCGAAATTCTCTTCTCCTTCCTTCTTCTCTACCTGTGTAATGTGACTACCTTATGTCTAGTCACAATTTGAGCCAGCAATGCAATAATCAAGATAGTTTTAAAAACTAATCGGTGGAACATATGACCCATGCGGATCATGGTACAAAGAATCATGTCCTGTAGAGGACAAAGGATAATGGAAATCCATATCAGATTTGAGACTAGAGTTATAAACAGTAACATCATCTTGCGGAATGGAGGAGTTAATCTTAACCATAGCCTTCATGATCCATTCTGGAATTTCCTCCATTGAACCACAATTATTACAAGTAGAATAAAAATGAGAATATATATTAGGAATTTTATTAGCATATCTCCCAACATTATTATCATCGCAAGGAGGAACCCTGATTGGAACCGGAAAATAAGGAGGACAAGGAACAAAAGGAATAGTAGGTTCCTCCTATGAAATTAGGGGCTTCTCCTGATTCACAAGAGTTGGGGGAGTGGGAAAATCATGGGGTTCAAGGTCACTGCGTAAAATGATAAGAACCAAGTGATCAAACTCTTGTTTCAAGAAATCAAAAATCATATCTTCTTCTGGAAATTCATTGAAGAGGTGAAGGAATCGATTAGAAAAATCCTCAATTGATGCATTAGGATTCATTCTTATGAGATTAATTCCTCTACAAACATTTCGGTGATTATACCTATCAAATTATTTATGAATCTCCTTTGTAATCTGGTCGAATGAGTGGATAGAAGCAGCGGTTAATGTATGACACCATCGATTAACACGACCTTCAAATGTGAGGGTGAGTAATCTAGCCATGAAATTCTTGAAATGTATTTTGTTAGAAAAGAAAAAACAGAAAACTTGAAACAAATTTGCATGAAAATTTAATTTACCCTCACCATCAAACTTAAATTGGGACATGTTATGAATAGTTTCTCTAGGGACAGTAAGATTAAGCTCTTCAAAAAAACATCCCCGGATTATGATTTGTAGAAGAGCCATTTTGAATAAGATATTCAAAGAATACTCAATTACACAACCTATTGTATGTCCCTCATTCTAGTGTCATTGTTGATGGTGATGGATATATGTCAACCAAGGGGTCTCCTCGATGTGAATTCCCAATCATACCTTACACAATTTGGAGTAGGAGCCCCATCTAGAATATCGAATCGGTTTCCGTGTATTCTTATATATTTTCCTTCACTATAATTGTTGGCAATAGAAAAGAGTGAACATACGCCTTTGAAAATCAAGGGGGGTGTGCTTGGTGAGTGTTCTATCACATGTGTGTCAAATTTCTTTCACCACAGAGGGCAGGAAAAGTGAGCCTGTAGGAGAGAGGTAGTACTACCACCCTAGTAGAGACACACTTGAACAAGAAGGGTGCATATACCATAAAGAAAAATAGTCCACAGAGATGTGACAGTAGTTGCAACCAATATGAAAAGGAATATATGTATAATATCCAGTGGAATAGAGCACAAGGATGTGACAATGATAATAGAAATTACAACACATTCTCAATTTGATAAGTACCAAAATAATCGAAAGAGTCCAACTAATTTAGAAAAAATGAAAGAAAAAATGAATTAAAAACATTCACAGAATAGTCTTTAAACTATCCATAATCCATGCATGAATAACGTGTTGGCCCATAGGGCTTCTGATTTTAAGTGAAATTTCCAAGACACATGTATACAATGAACACAACTAGCTCCAATAGTGGAGCGTTAGAGCCACTCCTTGCTCCTCAAAAGAACTATATTATCTCTTTAATGACTTGTGGTAGGAACCAAGGTGAAAATATCCTTTTCTCATAAAATGAGGATGTATATATAACGAAGGGGTGATTCTTCACCCTCCTTATGACTCTTTGAATACCCTCATGAATGTTTGATTTCCTTTTCCTTTTCAACTTACATGACTCTTTATATTCCATATGTGTCCTTTGGACTTCCACTTTACAATACATATTGAATAGAATTTACATGATCCACAATGATGATGTGGAATATGAAAACTTGTGACATGACACTGCTGACATGGAATTATTGATGATGTGGCAGTTTCAAGCCACTATGGTTGTTGAGTGTTAAGTGTTTGCTTGAGAATGATCTTATTTTCACATACGTATGACTTGGTGATAAGGTCTGAATCTTCAATGATCTTAAGTCTTGATTTGTGATCACAAACTATTGTCCCTTCACTTTCTTTTGTTTGATCAACTTGCATGCTCAGCTACAATAGTGTCTTTCAGCATCTTCCCTCCTTCATCTCTTTCTTCATCATCTCGCCATAGCATGGTCAGGTACTTGTATTTGCAATTCACTCATGACAATACAACATTTATTCAATAAACCCCTAGTCTAATATGGTGCACATTAATCCACTAACTGAGTTGGAGCCAAGTGACAGGCTCAGAAAGAGGCCTAGTAAATGAACAATTGTGAAGTTCAAGTAGTCATGGGTGAAGCTTGAGATTGATACTGCAAAGTGTGTAGTTTAGGCTTGGACTGGGGGAGAAAACTATGCAGTTCTGGGAGTCATTAAGATAGGATGTGGGGATGTACACTAAGTCAAAAAAATACGAAGTTTCAGGAGATAAAGGAGGCTGGGAAATTGTGCAAATGTGTAGTTCATAGGCTCAAGGAATGAGCGTGAGGCTAGGCTGGGAGAAGGAATTACGCAATTATGGGAGGCAAGTTCTAGGCTTGAGCACTGAAGTTTTGAAATAAGAATTTTTTTTTTTGAGCATTGAAGTTACAAAACTTTTAGTTTAGGGCTTAAGCACTGAAGTTGTAAAATGCACAATTCAGGGGTTGAGCATTGAATTTTCAAAGTACATTGTTCAAGGCCTGAGCATTGTAGTTTTGAAGTGTGTAATTTAGTGCTTAAGCACTGAAGTTTCAAAATGTGCAGTTCAAGGGTTGAGCACCGAGGTTGCAAAATGTGTAGTTTAGGGATTGAGCACTGAGATCAACGTGCACAATTCCTTAGGGCTAGATGAAGCTAGGTTGCTGAGATATTTTTGAAATTTGGCTGTGTGTGGGAGAAACTGTTGTGAAGAGTGTTATGTCTTGACTATGATCACACACTTGAAATTTTTTTATGAAATAACAATACAGACCATTTGAATCATGTTAAAAACACATTTCCCTCAATGTGGCAACTTTACGACAAGTATGACACTAAAGGTACACTTTGCAACAACTGTGACGACACTTGTGCGACAATAATCAAAACTTTGGGAATGAGAGTGAAATATGTTTAAATAGTTATAAAAAATCATATACAAAAATATAGACCCTTGAAATCATCATAATGGGCTTCTACACATTTCACAATAGCCAATCATGAAAAAATACAACTGTCTACCCAACTTGCAAAGGGGAGAAAAACACTTCAATAAAGTACATGAAACATGTTTTGGTGTTTGCGACAACAATGTGAAATACCAAGGAAGGCTTTGAAATTGAGTGTAAGCCAAAATTTTTGAGGGTGTTGTAGAAGCTCCTGATGAGCCCTGGTATTTCACCAAGAGTGCTACAACTCCTAGGGGTTTCCCTACTTTACTTTATCAACCCGAGGTTCATACAAACTTTGAGGTGATAGTAATATATATGCAGCAGATTCATTCTTTTCATGTCATCCTATTCTGCTTTACGGAAGGGTGCTACTTCTAGGGGTTCTCAATGAAATCTGTCACAGTTCAATGAAACTAAACTAAATTGCAGAAAGGAAATGACAGAAATGGAACTAATTTAATGTGTAGGAAGGAAATGACTGTAAGAAACTAAATTAAATTGATGAAAGGAAATGACAAGAACTAAACTAATTTAATTCAAAGAAAACAAATAGCAGAAAGGAAACTAATTATAAACCACACTTAACTTGGCCAAATAGCTAAATGCACTCTACTTATCCTATGATCTATCTACCATGCTTCTATCCATGCAACTATACTATCCATGACTTAATTCTAATTAAAAATATTTAATTTGCAGCTTGGAGGGAATAAAAGGGCTAAAAGAGGCTAATGGGGGGCTTAATACATGAAACGATGTTTGGAAGAAGAAAGAGGGGGTTAAACCCTTATAAAATTCTATGATAGCATGAGAAATGACTTTGGAGCGGACGTAACTCAAAAATGTGATGGCGAAGTGTGATGGAGGACAAAATTTTCGATGTGGGATGTTGCAATCACAACTTCGCAAGTTTAAAGGGATAGCGGTAAGGATTAACAAGAATGAACTAAGTTGTGCCAAGTGTGAAGTGACGTGGTGGGTCGTGAAACACAATATCGCAAGTTTATATGGATAGCAGTAAAGGCCAACAGGAATGAACTAAAATGTGCGAAGTATGATTTGTGATGTAGTAAAGGTTGCGGGTTGCGATTTGCAATGTGGTAAGTTCTGCGAAGTGCGAAGTGGAAAGTGTGACAAGTAGCATGGTAGAGTTATCGCATCAGTGGAATGAGCAGTAAGTGTTATGCAAAAAGTTAAAGTGCGATTTGTGATTTGCAATTTCGCAATATCTCAATGGCAAGAATCGAGCGGTAAGTGTTAAGGGTAAAATCTAAAATGTGCGAAGTGAAATTTTGCAATGGGAAACGCATCACTGGGACTGACAGCGGAGCATGATTTTGCAGTATCTTAATCGCAAGGACCGACAGTAAGTGTTAAGGGAGAAAAGGTATACAGTGTGAAGTGTGATTTCTGATTTTGCAATATTGCAATCACAAAGAATGAGAGGTAAGTGTTAAAGGTAAAAGGTGATGCAAAGTGTGACTTGCGATTTCGTAATATCACAATTGAAAAGAGCGAGCGGTAAGTGTTAAAGGTAAAAGGTAAATGGTGCGAAGTGCGATTTTTGATTTCGAAATATCGCAATCACAAGGAATGAGCGGTAAATGTTAAAGGTAAAATCCAAATGTTGTGATTTGCAAAGTGTGATGTACAGTAGCGAAAGACTCGAGGAGAAAAAGCGGAGGTCAGGTTTTTGGTGGTTTTGATTGGTTTTTCACGTGTTTTGCATAAAAATGTAAGGCAATCGTGAATGGAGAAAAACAAAGAAGTACGGCTTGAAGGGCTTAAATGCGTTAGGAACAAGGGTAAGTACAACGTTAAGGTGAGAAGGAAGAGATGGGAATGGAGGCGTAAGGGCAGTGCTAAAAAATGAAACACACCTGTATATTATGCATGGGAAACAGATAGAAATATGTGAAAAAACAGTGAAAGAAAGGCTTGGACTTGGTAATACAATTTCTTCCCAAAACTCAAATAGAAAGAAATTTTTGCCTCTATGAAGGTCTATCCTACTCAAACTCTATCGACAGAGGTGAGAGGGGGGACTTGACCACAGTTTTTGGAGTTTTTCCTCTATTTACTATGCATAAATAAATTAAAAACTACAACAACTCAAAAACTAAACAACAATGAAACTTATCAGAAGCATATATAACTTAAATGGCAGAAGCAAAACTAGTTGAATGACAGAAAGGAAAAGATAGTAACAACAGAGAAGCTGAGGCACATGGATTGGGCCCTAACCCATGATCCTAGCCCTATGAAACTTAAATCAGTTAAATGAATCCAGTCTGCTCATTTCATAAAAGAATAATTGCATACATTTCTGAAAGTTTGATCCATGAATAAAACAAAAATCTCAATAGCTCACAACAATAGTTCTAAATGGAATTGAGACTAGAATAGACTAACTCTTCCTAGCTCTAGCTCTGCTCTATTTATTCTACAGGGTACCTACCAATAGCTCCCTAGAAAATGGTGATTGAGTCGACTTGACTCCCAATGAACAGGGACTGGGTGCACTCTTCTTTGAGTTGCTTCGATGCCTTTGGAATTTGAATTGCTAGAGAGAATCCTTGAGGATCCTTTGGTTGCTTTTGGAATTTGAATTGTTGGAGAGAACCTTTGGGATCCCTTGCCTACCTTTGAGGGTGGAAAATCCTCCTATAATTCCTCTTTTCTATCCCCTATGGGTCTTTATGATAAAATCATTATAAAAATGAATAATAATTCTTGATTTTCTACACTCAACCTTATATTAGGCACTCAGAGTATGTTAGCCTAAATCACCACCTATGCTAGCATCATAAAACCAAATAATAATAAAAATGTAATAAAAAGATATGTAAGAAGGCAAAAAGGTGACTATTAACCCCTCCAAATATGTGTAATGATGGAGCTCATCATCACCCCCCTATTGAATGGTTTCTCATCCTCTTAGAAACTAATCATCCTCCTGCATTTCCTTTAAGGCTCTGACAACCCCCATGATTTCCTGAGGAATAAGTGTGGGAGTTTCCCCAAGTGGGTAAAAATCATTATTCTTTTCTGCATTCTCCAATTCCCTATCTTGTGCATATTTTTCCTTCTCATCAGTTAGCCCCAACAGCAAAGGTGGGTTGAGCTTTAGTCTCAACCATTGGATATTTTTGGCCTGCATGGCCCTCTTGTATAATAGTGCCCTTTCCAATGCACCCCTCAGTCTTTCTGGAGTATGGTAATCCCTGTTCCTGAGGCTGTGAGGGAGGTTTTTCCATCTCCTCTGGCTGGACATAATGCACTCATCTTCCATTTGCATAGAGACATCATTAAAGTGGCCTATCACTTGGTTTTGAGTCTAAAGGTAGCTTTCAACTAGTGCAGGGTCCCTTTCAATCTCTTGATGGTTAAGGATGACTCCTCTTAGGCTGAACAATTATGTTATGATATATAAGGGTTCTCTATTTCTTCTTCCCATGACCTTCCATATCTATTTTTCTCTAGTGTATTCATTCACCATACAATATTCTAGAGCCATTAATTGCATATCCCCCATTGTAGGACTGGGGTCCCAAATATCATGATTTTTTAGCACAAAGTTATGCACATAAAACTCTGCCATCTTTGTCTGATTAGCATGTCAGCTTGCTTGTAGAGATTCATGAATTGCCTACAATCTTGGAAAGATAGTGATATATGGGAGTCGAGATTTTTTATTTGAAATAGAAGCCATTGTTCTTTGAGGTACACAACATATGAGTCAAAGGGGAATCTATGCTAAAGGACTTCTATGCATAAGTCCGCCATGGTGGCTACTTGCTCCTCTTTTTGCTACAATTTCTCCTTCAGTGCTACATTCTATGTATGTGCCTTCTACAACTTCTCATTCATAATTATCTCTTTGATTCTTTCCTCCCGCTTAGGTGATTCTTCAATGATAATCAGGCTTGTGGGAGAAGTTTCTGGTTCTCTCATTCTTTTCATCTTTGGAATACCTAGAGGTCTACCTTTTTCTCTTTGCACTCAGAGGAGCTATGGTGGAAACTATTTTTTTGTATTTAGGGGATGTGGCGTTGTGTTGTGAGTATATTCCTCGCCCACTTTCTGCTATCTGTATGACTTCTATGTCCATCTCTACTATTTTGGTTTGGCCCTTTGTCTCTTCCTCTTCTTCTTCGGGTTCTTCTTGTTTCTATTGGTTCTTCCTCTTATTCTTTTGGTTCTTCTCGTTTTTTTTTGTTCTTCCTCTTCTTCTTTAAGCATTGTGTGCTTTCGTCGATCTCTCTCCCTTTAAAAAATTTCAATCTACTTATTTGGGTGAGACAAAATATCCTTTGATTAGATAGCGCAGCTAATTTTGGAGTGCTTATGTAACTCACCTTAGCTCCATTTATGTTGTAGATAATTGTTTCCTTCTCTTGTTAGTTCATGATGGACTGCATGTGTCCTCCCCTCATTCTCCTTACTCCACTTGATTTAAATTCTTTTCTTTTGCATGCCTAGGTGGAATTTACTTCCAGTGTTATTCCAGTCATACCTCACGGTGGTGGCTGAGTTAACTGGCCACCTTTCTGCCTCTTAAACTCTAAGTCTACAAATTAATTATTGTTGGCTATTATGGATGTGTAGCTAGGGGTGAGTAGCTATACCTAATTTTACTTGTTGTTTCCAAGGAGATTGCAGGACCTAGAGGTTGGATACAAGCCTTTTATATGCTGCGTTCCTCACCATATTCATGTACTCTGAATGAGCATCTTACTGAATGAGTAGCTTCCTAAGTGAGCTGCTAATCCTTACTTGTTGTTTCTCTCTGTTGTGGATGTTGCGTGGGGTTCTTGAGATGCCATGGGTGGCATTCCCATTCTCCTGGAGTCCGTTATGAAGCTTTCCTTATTTTTCTTCTTGGCAGTCCATGAACAACTTTGTTTTTTTGAAGGAACTTCTTGATGTTTGTAGCAGTCTGTTTGGGTGTTTCTTCTCTTGCTACATTGTGCTCAGGAATGGAGGAGTGTGGTGTATGGAGGTGATGGAGGAAGTTATGAAGATGAACGGAGTGAATGATGGGATGGATGGTAATATAGAAGAAGGGAAAAGAAGATGAATGCTTCCCTGTGTTTCCAAAAACCATTAACAACCTGCAAAACAACAAACAAAGAAAACATAGAGATGCAGATGTTTTTTTTTTTGGTTCTTTTTCTATTTATTTATTTATTTTTTTAATTTTTTGAAAGAAAGTGGGTTGCCTCCATGGAGGTTTTCAACCCACAAAATTTCCTTGGGTGCCTCAGATAGGTTTTCACCCATGGACCTTATTCTCTTTTTCTCTTTTTTTTTTTGAGCAAGTGAGCTTCCTCCATCAATGTTTTCAACCCACAAGCTTACTCTTTCTTATTTTATTTTTTTTTAGGAGGTTTGAGAAACTATGGAGTTTCCCATCACATACACCTCTCTTCTTATTGAATTTATGAACTCTTCCTTTGAAAAAGGCTTATGTAAATTTTAAGTCTAGGACCATTGACAAGCAAGGGGATTCCTTCCTCGTATATGGTTCTGATTTGAAATGTGCCATTATCAAAACATTTTTCCACTGTGTAAGGTCCTAACCATCTTGTCATCAAATTTCCTTTAAAATTTTTAAACCTTGAATCATACAACATCGCCCAATCTCCTTCTTGGAAGGTCTTTTATTTGATGTTCTTGTCATGCCATGCCATCCTTTGCAGCTGAAATACCTCTGTGTGAAGAAGTGTTTGCATTCTGAACTCATCCAATCCATTTAGTTGCATCGACCTCTCTTTTTGAGCATTTGATAGATGTAGATTTAATTCAGTTGCCATTCTTAAAGTATTGAGTTTAAATTCAACTAAAAGTAGAGCTTTCTTACAATATAATAGTTCATAAGGAATGAATCCTATTGCTTTCTTCCAAGTAGTGTTGTAGGCCCAAGTAGATTCTACCAATCTATCTGCCCAATATTTTTTGTTGTTGCTCACAACCTTGGTGAGGATGCTCTCTAAATCTCTGTTAGTTAGTTCTACTTGGTCATTCACCTGAGGGTTATAGGAAGTATAAGTTCTATTCTTAGTCTTATACTTCCTCAAAATATTTTCAATGAGGTGAGAGGTGAATTTTTTATCTGAATGCGGAATGACAAGATCTTTCCTAACTCTTGACTAAATGTGAATGGCAAGAAACAATTACTTTTATATGAATCTAACTGTTAAGCATAAAGTGTTTTAAGGTATAACCCTGTAAATGTTAAGGTTTAATAATTACGCATCATGCGTAACAATAAAACCAAAAGACAACAAATATTTGTGACGGAGTTCGTCCCTCCTAGACTACATCTCTAGGCCCGCTTCAGAAGTGTGCATCCAATGTATTGATAAAACCAAGAGAATTAGGACTACAATGATCTATCCATTAAAAAATGCCAATTAGCACTACTGATGTTACAGAAAAGAATTATCCTAATGAGGCTTTATAGACACATACTCTTTTCTTTGATAGGTCTTCAATTGACCAAGAAAATACAATGATGAAGTGCACACTCTATATGAAGGACTGAAGCATATGGACCTTTGGCACAATGTAGCTGAAATGAGTTTTTTGAAGACTGAAGTGGATCTTGTTGTTATACAATGAACTTTGGTTCTGTAACTATGCAGGAAAATGAGCTCTCGTCCTCCAAAATATACCTACAAAACCAAAAAAACTCTCTTTACAAAGTGCTCATGTGCTTCTTCAAAAAGCACCTCTTCTTGTCTTCTCTCCTTACTCTCATGATCCTTACAAAAAAAAAATATATTTTTATAAGATCAAAGCATATAAAAATGGCATTAAAACCTCTGTCTCTATCTTCATATCTCGAAGATTTATTGGTTTTCCAATTTTAACATTGATTTAATGGGTCATTACCCTTTTCGAAGTAGCTTATTTATCATGGATTCCTTCAAAGTAATCCACATCATAACCTGATATAATTGCTCTCGGATTTGTTTGACACCTAGTGTCTTAGGCTAGGGTATTAATTTAATATAGCACCAATTCATATGAAATAAAACCCAAAATAGACTTTGGATTATCGAAATCCACTAGCGGTCTGGCAAGCGGTCCGGATAAAAGGATTTCCCGGCATGTGATCAATGCCTTTCCCAACAGTCACGGCTTATTCCGGCGGTTCCGGCTTAACCCCAGCGGTCATGGCTACATCTGTTCACATGTCACATGTGAATTTTACAACTGTAAACCTTTTACTCCACTGCGGTCTAAACAAAACTTATGCACATGTCACAACTCTGACACAATTTAAGGCTGGCAGTTAGGACTGACAACTTACAAAACTTTGCATCAAACTGTTCACATGTCACAGTTCTCGATATAGTATTCTTGCTGACAGTAGCATAAAAAATCTGCAATTAACCTTTCTACATTCACATGGTTTCTTGCTCCGACAGATAGCATTTTTTGTCAGCTTACAAACTTCGCTTACATAAAACTTGACGGTTCATTTGCCCGTTCACATGACACAATGGTTCTGTTGCGGTTTAGACTGTGCAGTCAATTTTCTAAACATAATATTTGTAATGTGCTTACAATGTTTTAACACCTAAACCCGAAATCTATACATTTGATTTTTAGTCCTAATATTTAAGCCCGAAAGTTATTTGTTTATAGCATAGTTTTAACACCATTAGTCCTTTTACCTTAGGATTTGACCTTTAGGTTTACAATTACGACTTAAACCTTTTACATCAAATTATTGCCTCGATATCAAGTCACTTAGGCATTTTTAGGATTTTATTCAAATGTTTTTAAGACTAACATTTTTTCCTAACTTTAACTGAATTAGACTTATAGTGCTAATGCTTTAGACTTAGGATTATGTTTCCTTAAGCCTTTACATGAACTTAACACTTTAAAATCATGAATAATGCTCTTTACTATTTAAATGTCACATGTTGAGATAATGACGACTTTTCCTTATGACGATAGTTTGACTTAGAAAAAGATTGATGATTGTTGTCAAAGTCACTGATGCTGAAGTCAAAGTTGACGACGAACATTTGAACTTGAATTTCCTACTCTTAGCAAGAACGTTGAATGTGACCATCTTGGCCACTTTCCAATTTTGACAAGATTCTTCTTGATGAATTGAGTCAATGAATCCTTGTTCATAAGACCATCTTAGTCGTTACAATTTCAACTCAACATATTTATTACAAAGTTAATGATTAATTACTTCAAAATGACCATCTTGGTCATTTTGTAATTTCGATACAAACTTGAGAATCCAAATTGGATCAATTGTGCTCCCTGATTAGTGACTATTTCTCTAGGTTATCCAAATTTGTAAAACACATTCTCCCTCAGAAATTATGCGACTTTCTCCTCAGTTTCTACCTTCACTGCTTTTGCTTCAGCCCACTTTGTCAGGTAATCAGTGCAAACTATGATAAACTTATTTTGTTCGGATGGTGGATCGATAGGTCCAACAAAGTTGATGCCCCACTTATCAAATGGCTCAGGAGCCACCTAAGGGTGTAAAGACATTTCATCCCTTTGTGTGGGTTTCCCCATCCTTTTGCACTGGTCACACATGCTAGTGTATCTTCTAGAATCTTGGTGAAGGGTAGGCCAATAGTATCCTACCTGCAAAAATTTGTAAGCAGTTCTCTTTGCAGCAAAGTGGCCTCCACATGGTTTGTCATGACATTCAGAGAGGATATAAAAAAATTCTCCTTCCCTCACACATTTCCTTAGGATTTGATCAGGGCCTAGATTGAAAATATTTCCCCCAATCCATGTGAAAGCAGCATTTTTTCTGATGATTCTTCTTCTCTCCCAAAATGAAAGATTAGGAGGGAGTTTTCCAACAACCAAGTAGTTGGATATATCAGAAAATCATGGTGAAAGTGTTGATATGGAAAATAGGTGTTCATCTGGTATTTGGTCATCCACCATTCCTTCTTCACCTGTAAGGAGAACTAACCTGCAAAAAAAATCTGCAACAACATTCTCCTTTCTAGGTTTATCAACAATAGTCAAATCAAATTGTTGCAAAAGTAACAACCATCTAATTATCCTAGAATATACATCTAGTTTGTTCATTAAATACTTGATGGTTGATGGTCAATGTGAACAAAGGTCTGATATTCAGTGAAATAATTCTTGAATTTTTTCAATGCATGGAAAATGGCTAACATCTCCTTCTTAGTAACAGTACAATTCATCTCATCCTTTGAAAATTTATTGCTGATGAAATAAATGGCATAAGGGATTTTGTCCTCTAATTTTCCTAATGCTGCCCCTACGGCTTTGTCAGATACATCAATGTGGATGTGGAAAGGTAGAGTCTAATTTGGACCTCGGAGGATGGGGGCAGTAGTTGACTGTTTCTTAATGAGCTCGAAATCCTCTTGACAAGGACCAGACCAAATAAACTTGGAATCTTTGGCCAATAACCCAAATAATGGTGAAGCCATATTGATGAAATATTTGATGAACCTTCTATAGTAACCATGTAATCCTAAGAAACTCCTAACATCTTTCTTCTTTTGAGGCGTAGGTAACCTTTTGATGATAGTGATTTTTTTCGGGTCTACCTGCATTCCTACTTGGGAATGGAGTGTCCTAATACAACCCCTAATTTCTTCAAGAATTCACACTTTTCTGGGCTCAAGGAGAGATGCATCTCAATGAAACTTCTTAGTACTTTACCCAAATTGGAGAGAGCTTCCTGGAAGTCATTCCCATATGGTGTGAAATCATCCATGTAGATTTTGACAAAGTCATGGAATAACTCAGAAAGGATTCTCAAGACATCCCTTTGGAAGGTGGCTGGGGCATTGCATAACCCAAAGGGTAGGACTCTATAGGCAAAGGTGCCCCAAGGGCAGGTGAAAGTAGTCTTATCCTAGTCTTCAGGGTTGATTTCAATCTAATTGTACCCATTGAACCCATCTAAGAACGAAAGAACTTCTTCCATGCAAGGCCATAAAATACTTGGTCTATAAAAGGAAAAGGGAAATGGTATTTCTTGGTGGCTTTGTTAAGTTCTCGATAATCAACACAAATTTTCCACTTCCCATTATTCTTTGGGACTAGGACAAGAGGAGATACCTACTCACTGTCGGATATAGGATATATGAACCCTGCATCCAATAGTTTATGTAGCTCCTCTTTGACTATGTCCTTCAGATCTAGTTTCATCCTTCTTTGGGGTTGTCTCACAGGCTTGCATCCTTATTTGATGTAAATTTGATGTCTACATACTGAAGGATGCACCCCTTTCATGTCCTTGTAATCCCAAAAAAATGATTCAATATTTTCTTTCAAAAGCTGGCATAGCTACTTCTCTTCTTCATTCGAGAGGGTTGGGTTGATTTTCAGAGATATGGATGGGACAAAATCAATAGCCTTGGTGGTTTTAGAGGTTGTCTCAACTGAGTGCACTTCCATCCAAGGTTGGATTTTAAACTTTTTAACTAAGGTTTTGAGAGGATTCTTAGTGTAGGATTGGTTTTGAATGGCATGGTCGATGATTTCATCTTTATCCAGCTTCCCCCCTCTAAGAATAACATCTATGGTACACATAGGGGAAGTTTTATATAACTCATCTTCTTCATATTCCAACCATATAGGTAGATCATGATCAATGGAAGGATGGGTTGGAGGATATAACACTAGTTGTTTAGACAAAGGCCCATTTTTTATAGTCATATTTCCGACCTAACAACTAATATAAGCATATGAAGTGGCTAACCAAGGTCTCCCTAAGATGAGATGATAACCATTAAAATTGGTTTTTGGTTGTAGGAACAAGAAATTTGTAGCATACTCCCAAGAGTCAATGGTAACCATAACATCATCAACGATTCCTTCTGGAGTTACTATGAACTGATCTGCAAGTTTTATAACTATGGTGGTTTTCCTCAAAGTCCCTTGGAGATTAAGTTTCAACATAGTTTCCTTGGTCATGGTATTGATGGCAGCCCTTGGATTAATCAGAGTGTTGGGGACTATGACACCATCTATATCCACATCAGCAACTAGACTACCAGGGTCCAAATATTTTGGAAATGTCACCTTCCCCAACATCAGGTCAGACAGTTGTCCTACCACATTTATGGTGGGGGTATCTCTCTTCCTTCTCCCAGGTTTCTTGAAGCACTTTTATTTTATGAGACTATTGTATATAGGGACATCCTTAATGGCCCGGAGAAGTGATATATTCACACAAAAAATTTCCAATTTTCCAGTAGTTTAGTCTCCTCTAGGGTGTGTTGACTAGGGTGGATCAAGCGCTTGGGAAAAAGAGGTTGTTGGATCTGAGTGTTATCTTCATCATTTTCCTCCTCAACATCTACAGGTGGATATGGGGTATGGTTGTCTGAGAGTACTCTTCCCTACCTAAGATTAACCTCATATATCTCCACAGCATAAGCTGGATGGGATGTTTCTTCACTCGAAGCTTGATGTGCCTGTGTTTTGTTCAGGTTTGGATTGGGCTGTACAGGTATAGGTAGCCTAGGAGGAGTAACGTGTGTAAGATGAGGTTGAGGTTGGGGTGGGGGAATTAGTGCAAGTAGTTGATTTTGATGAGGCCTCCACCCTTGGGATGGATTGTTCCACTGAGGTTGTTGTGGAACATATTGCTGAAATGCTTGGTTTACTGGATGAGGATGGTATGAAGGGTTGGAATGCCAAGTAGGAGGTGTAGACAAGGATGGAGGACTGGGGGTGTACCAAGGTTGCATGGGTGCACTCTAATTGTTGTAATAGTAAGAGTAAGCTACACCTTGAATACCTTGTTGATATGGTCAAGGGCCTTGAGGCCTTCTCTAGTTGATGAAATAGTGTTTCTCTGGCATTGTTTCCCCACCTTGATATACAAATTTAAATCTAGGTAAGGACATACACTTGTCTGTGGCATGATTCTCTTCAAAGACTAAGAAAACCTCTATGAAATTTAGTGGAAATTCATTTCTTGGGTTCTTCCAGGTACATCTAGGACAAAATATTGCCAGGGATGTCTCTACTTCCTCTTGCTTCCTTTTGAGTTGTATTGTGTCCATTTTCAAAGAAAAGGTGTGCAACATGTCACTCTTGAAGTCCTCTAGCATGTTTCCAATCTCATTTTTATGAAGGTGGAAGAGGAAGAGGTATTTATGTACTTTGGCTAGCTCTACCCTTCTTCCTAAATGCTCTATAATGGTTCCAGAAGACAGTTTTGATTGTTTCATAGGATTTTTGGTAGATATCTCCTCCTGATAACATATTCAAGGTTTCTATCATATCGTCAGTGATCCCTCGAAGAAGTACAATTTTATTTGAGTTAGGATCAAGAGTATAGTTGGCTCTTTTATAGTTTAATTGAAGCCTCTCTTCATAATCCTCTAGGAATTCATCAGGCCCTAGAGTCATCCTAAATATCTCATCCTTAGTTTCCTTGGATCTACAGTAGTATTTGTACTTGTTGCTGAAGGTCTCTTCCATCTGTGCCCAATTAGTGATGTTATCCCCAGGCAGACCTATGAAACAACACAAGGTTTTATCCTTAAGGGTGGATGGGAATAGCTTCAATGTATGATCATCAAAAGTGTACGCATAAGTCCTACAAGAAAAAAACAAATTCAAACATGAATGTGTTAGGGTCCTTAGAGGTAACTCCATGTAAGTGTGGAAGAGATGAGGGGCTAATGTTTTTCATCTTAGTTTCCCCATCTTTCTCTCTTATGGGAAAGGCTATCTGGATCCCAACCATAGTTAATATAGGTGAAGCAGGTCCCTTAGTTGAAACAAGGTCTTCTTCTTCTTCCCGAATAGGATCCTCAAAATATTTAGAAGGCTCTCCTATACAAGGTTCAAGCTCGCTGCCACTGAAGAAGAGTGAAGGGTGGCTAGGAGGTGATGTGGGGGTTTTAGGTAAGATTTGTCTTTGGGTATTCCTAGTCCTACAAGGCTTGAAAATCAGATCTTTCTGCATTTTTCAATATTTCTGAAATGATATGAAAAGAAAGGAAAGCAGAAAGGAATGCTAAAGAAAAATAAAAACATTTACTAGACACCTCCCCGACAACGGTGCCAAAAACTACTGAGCCCTGGTATTGTACCAAGAGTGTTGCAACTCCTAGGGGCTACCCTACTTTAATTTATCAACACGGGGTTCGTACAAACTTTGAGGTGATAGTGCTGTATACACAACAGATGCATTATGTTCATGCCATCCTCTTCTTATTTATGAAAGGGTGCTACTTCTAGGGGTTCTCAATTAAGTTTATCACACTTCAATGAAACTAAACTAAATTGCAAAAAGGAAATGACAGAAATGGAGCTAATTTATTATGCAGGAAGGAAATGAGTATAAGAAACTAAATTAAATTTTTGAAAGGAAATGACAATAATGAAACTAATTTAATTCGAAGAAAACAAATAGGAGAAAGTAAACTAATTCTAAAGCACACTGAACTTGGAAAAATGGATAAATACACTATGCTTATCCTATGATCTATCTACCATGCTTCTATCTATGCAGCTAGGCTATCCATGACTTAATTCTAATTAAAAAGAGTTAATTTGCAGCTTGGATGGAAGAAAAGGGCTAAAAGAGGCTAATGGGGGGTTTAATACATGAAATGAGGTTCAAAAGCGGAAAGAGGGGATTAGACCCTTATAAAACTTTATGATAGCGTGAGAAATGACTTTGGAGTGGAAACAACTCAAAAATGGGATGGCAGACTGTGATGGAGGACAAAAGTTACGATATGCGATGTCGCAATCGCAACTTCACAAGTTGAAAAGGATAGCAGTAAGGATTAACAAGAATGAACTAAGTTGTGTGAATTTTGAAGTGACGTGGAAGGTCATGAATCACAAAATTACAAGTTTAGATGGATAGCGGTAAATATCAACAGGAATGAACTAAAATGTGTGAAGTGCGATTTGTGATTTCGTAATATCGTAATCGCAAAAAACGAGCTGTAAGTGTTAAAGGTAAAAGGTAAATAGTGCGAAGTGCGATTTCGCAATATCGTAATTGCAAAGAATGAGTGGTAAGTGTTAAAGGTAAAAGGTAAATGGTGCGAAGTGCGATTTGCGATTTCACAATATCACAATCACAAGGAACGAGCGATAATTGTTAAAGGTAAAAGACAAATGTTTCAATTTGTGAAGTGTGACGTACAGTGGTGGGATACTCAAGGAGTAAAGGTAAAATTCATATTTTTGATGCTTTTGAATGGTTTTTCACGTGTTTTGCATAAAAAGGTAAGGCAGTCGTGAACAGAGAAAAACAAAGAATTAATGCTTGAAGGGCTTAAGTGTGTTAGGAACAAGGGTAAGTACAATGTTAAGGTGAGAAGGAAAGGAGGGGAATGGAGGTGTAAGAGCAGTGCTTAGAAATGAAACACACTTGTGGATTATGCACACGAAACAGATAGAAATGCATGATAAAACAGTGAAAGAAAGGCTTGGACTGGTAATACAATTTCTTTGCAAACTCAAACAGAATGCAAATTTGGCCTATGGGAAGGTCTACCCTGCTCGAACTCTATTGACAGAGATGAGAGGGGGTACTTGACAACATTTTTTGGAGTTTTTCCTATATTTACTATGCATAAGCAATTAAAAACTACATCAACACAAAAAATAAACAGAAATGAAACTTATTAGAAGCAGATCTAACTTAAATGGTAGAAGAAAAATTAGCTGAATGATAGAAAGGAAAAGATATTAATAGCAAAGAAGCTGAGGCACATGGATTTGGCCCTAACCCATGATACTAGCCCTCTAAAAATTAAATGAGTCGAATGAAAACAATCTGCTCATTTCATAAAAGAATAATTGCATACATCTCTGAAATTTTGGTCCCTGAATAAAACAAAAATCTCAATAGCTCACAACAATAGTTTTGAATGGAATCGAGACTAGAATAAACTAACTCTTCCTAGCTCTAGCTCTTCTCTATTTATTCTACAGGGTAGCTACCAACAGCTCCGTAGAAAATGGTTATTGATTCTACTTGAATCTCAGTGAACAAGGATTGGGTGCACTCTTCTTTGAGTTACTTGGTTGCCTTTGGAATTCGAATTGTTGGATAGAATCCTTAGGGGATCCTTTGGCTTCTTTTGGAATTTGAATTTCTAAAGAAAACCTTTGGGATCCTTTGGCTGCCTTTGATGGTGGAAAATCCTCCTATAATTCCTCTTTGTTGTCCCCTCTAAGTCTTTATGATAAAATCCTTATAAAAATGATTAATAATTCTTGATTTTCTTCACTCAACCTTATATTAGGCACTCAGAGTATGTTGGCCTAAATCACCACCTATACTAGAATCATAAAACCAAATAATAATAAAATGCAAGAAAAATAGATCTAAGAAGGAAAAAAGGTGACTATTAACCCCTCCAAATATGTCTAATGATGGAGCTCATCAGCTACAAAAATTTTTTTGGCATCAGGGTACTTTTAAGTATAGTATTATAGGCGAGTATTGAAGTTTGAAAAATAATACATATGTAATGTAGGGGAATATTCAATAAGAAACATGTAATTTACTATTAAAGATGGTAAATATTTGGTGAACATTTTCAATTTAATCATATATATATTTTAGAAAGTTTCTAAAAAAATAGCCAATTGGTTATATTTCTCCTCTAAAAATTCCTTGTTTGGAATTTGAGATATAAACTAATTTACTGAAATTTAAGAAATATTTGGCATTTTGTAACTTAGAATTTTTTTATGAATTGTGATATATTGGAATGTTCAATATTTTCTATGAATGTAATATTTTGAAACTTTGAAAAGTTACTCAGTCACCATTTGTCACAAAGGGAAATATTTTTCTTGCAATGTGTCATGGCTTTAGAAGTTCACAAATATGAGACACAGGGAACCTCAAAATACTTTCTCATCTGATATATCATAGAAAAAAAAATATTTATCATGTGATATGTGATAAATAATCAAAAATTGAAATTAAATTATGTCCTCACTATATTTGATGAGATGAAAAGTTCCAAAAGTGTTATACACTACAAGTTCAAAAATATTCTAAAGATGTGAAATCCATTCTTTGTTGCATCCAAGAAAAATATCTTAAGGCACATAAAATTACATGATTGGAAACCTCAAAGATCACATCAATAATGTATCCATCAAATGAAAAAAAAAAAAATCGTTTGCACAATACAAACCATTTGTGCCCCTTTTATAAAAAGGTTAAAAACTATAAATATGTTTAAACTCATTTTTAGAAAGAGCGTTTTGGACCCATTTTATTTCCATTCTATTGTTTACAGGAAATGTCCTCAACTTCATCATTGTCATCCAAGTTAACATTAGTATTCGAATATTCCCTTAAATTTTCATGATTGTAGGAGCTTAGACAATCAATACACAAATAACCACTAGTTTTAGTTGAGGTAAGAATTGTTGCGTGATATAATATAATTATTCTCTTTTTTCTAATTCATCAATTGGATATTGTGCATTTTTTTACCCACATCATTTTCCACCTAACCACTTAACACAATGAAGTAATTAAAAATTAGAAAAATGGTCAATTTATTTGTATATTAACACTTCAACACCCAATGTTCACTTAGCTAATTAAAAATATTACTATCCTAAGTACCATATTGGTTGGAGATTCACAACTCCTTAAACCTTGTCAAGGAAAATACACAAAAACCTAATTTAACTTTGCTTTGGATTCCAATTAAACTCCTTAAGCACTAATCCTATACAAAAAAATTTCCATTAACGAATGGATTAGATTGTGACCCTCTCTAGGATCTAGTAAGTTATGTCTTCATAAAATTGAATTGTACTCTTTCCATATTGATTGGATGATCCAATCCATAACCCATATTTAAGGAAATATTGATTTTCCTCTTTTATATATTCAAAATTAGAGGTGCATCCTAAAAAAAGCAAAAGTATTTGAGGGTGAAAATTCAAGTGAGTGAGGAATATTAACTTCCATTTCCTTTTAAAATTGACATTCCCCCTTGCTACCATCACCCTCAAACCAACCTTTTAGGTCTCTGAGTCATAATATCTATGAAGGACAAAGTTAAAATGGATAAACAAAATAATGGAAATTCTCTTAAAATTCCTGAAATTGAAGATAAGAAACATTCCCATCTTTCCCTAAACAAGTATTTGTTTGTATTTTTATATTTAACTTCATTAATGTTTCTTATTATTGAAATTTAATTCATTTTAGGACTCAAACATGGCATCTAAAGTATGTATGGGGCAAAAAAAATAGATATTCAAGTTCAACCCTAATCAAGAGGAACCAAAAAAGGTTGAAGTAGATGTTAGAATTCTTAGACCCATATATGTGGACACTATATTATATGTGGATGTAGGAAGATTCTATGAGTGGGGTGATATGTACACAATATTTAAATGAAGAAACCTTTATATGGCTACCACTCCTCTCTACTGAAAATGACCTAGAGGTTGACCTATATCAATCAATAAAATAGTTAGAGTTACATAGAGTCGTAGATATTTTTACTATATTTTTCTATTTGAAGGTAATATCCTAGCTAATTTTACGAGTAGATATTAATAATTGGTTGATAAAAGACATTACTAAAAAGGAAATTGTGTCATTTTAACTGTTGGCCTTATAATTCTATTACAAATTCCCACCAAGTGAGATGGACCTTGATGATCACTAGCAGTTGTAGTTCCCTTTGAACTATAGTGACCTAATGAAAATTTTATAGGTGAACCCTAAATCCTTCATATCCAGGAGAACATATGTGTATCCCACTAGCCATTTGGGGATATCATTCAAAATTGTAGTTCCTCTCATCAAATAAGTATATGGTGAAGAGGATCCAACTTAGTCCAACAAGTTATGGCTCCTTATGGTGTATGAATGCATAAAAGAAATAATTATTTTCAACCAAGATATTAATTTTTAAGCTTCCATGGGCTATACCATATCCAAGGCCAAACAAATGGAAATATACATGGATCCTTCATTCTTTATGTATTTTTATCTTCTAGGTATCACTTTTATGGTTAACCATTTGCTTGGAATGAGATGGGAGTGGAAATTAAGAAAATATCATATTATCATATATTGTCAGATATTATGGAATTATTGATACAATATCCACTACATGCATGCTTTAGATTAGCTTGTAGATCCAATATATAGGTTAATATCTTGTAAGCCTACAAAGTGCATGTCTAAGAAGGCCATGCAAGTGATTATAAAAGTTTTTTATTGGACAAAGAATAGGTACAATATAGTTTTTAAAGGTATCAAAGCTCCTAATCTCCTCTACAACTTCATTCTTGACAAATTTTCCTTGAAATAAGTGGCATATGAATAATTTTTACATGGATTCCCACCATATATCAGTCATTATTGGAAAGGATTATAGATTCCATTTAATTTCCATATGGGAACCTATGGATCCAAATAACTTAATATGTGTTTGTTGAAGTTTAAATATTGATCACCTTTCATTTTCAGAAGGAATGCATTAAGATAAATGATATCGTAGACGTGGTTACTCAACATTTCCAAGCTTACAAGTATAGATGGATTAACAAAATTAGGTATGAAAGAAGAAGAAAAATATATAAGGGAAACATTTTAAGATGACGTAGCCTTCAAAGTGGTTAGCATCTCTAGAGACAAGAAATGTGAATGGAAAGAACAAGTATAGAAGGAGTGATATGAAAAAAAAAGGTTGATCTTCACACCTTCTCCCTCTTTATATTGGGTTTGGAAAAAGGAGGTTGTTAGTTTGGGAAAAAAGTTTTGATTGAGGAAATGGTACATTAGGTTGTGATAGGTTACGAAACATGTATTGTTGTTCACACATCATTCTTAATATGATAAGTTGGATGTCTAATATAGATACTTCTAACACTTGGTGTATAGCTTAATTGGCATCTTTGTTAACATTAGTGCGTTATTGTTATAGACTAGACCCTTCCCTACCTTTACCCTCCCCTTAGTTATCCTTTCCCCAAATACCATGCCAACACGGATAACTTCAGAGAGTATATTAACTAATTATATTAAGAAATATTATCTAAAATATAAATTTAATAGAGGAAGAAGAAATGTTGGCCTTTTTACTTAGAAAAACCTATTCAAACTTTGTATATGAATATAGATAAATAAATAAATTGTCCATCAATGACACATTTTGAATTCTATAAGCAATGCTAGTAATTATCCAAGGAATAACTAATCAAGGGATTCCATAATTTTGTGTCTCGTGTCATGAAGAATACAATCTCACAAGAAAACACATATTCAAACTAAAATGGATAGATTATTTCTACTGGATCACTACCACAAATAACATAAAGGAGAAATTTAGATCCTTACCCCTAGGAGAGATTTCCTTGACTATGTTGGGGGGGCATAATAGAACAAAAGGGGTATATCCCTTCTCGACTAGCCTCCCTCTCTATGTAAAGTTCAAGAAAGGTCTAACCTAAGTGTAGATAAGGTTGTATATGACCTCATTTATTGATAGGCATAGGGTGAGGTAATGAAACCAAGATGAAGGTGATCACTTTAAAGGAAGGTGAAAGGCCATAATTCCATATTTTCCTATATAAGGAAGATTTTATTAGTACTAACATGTTGCTAGATATACCTATATAAGGAAGATATATCTGATAATACCTTATTTTAAATCTACTTATCTAAATAACAACCACTCTTTTATTGTATGATAAAATATAACATGCCATTACTAGGTAATTAACACCATAAGTTATAGTCAAGTAAGGTATTCAACCTATCCCAAAGGTGAGGAAGAGTGTTTGAGTGATGGACAAAGGTAATGTTTTAATGTGTTATCCTTTATTTATATGATGTACCTTAAATGTTCCACCTTAATAGATGTTATTGAGTAGTTAAGGAGAACTTGGTAGTTTGAGTATTTAATGGATGGATAATGAGGTAATATGGGGAAGGAAAATTTATTGACGAGTTATTAAATCTCACAAATAAGTTATAAACCCATCCATCTCTTTATTTTTGTAGAATTAGTGGACTTCTTATGTTTTGGGGGGGAAAATCCTTTACATTACATAAATGAACAATTCTTGGATGATACAAATGAAAAAAACTCCTTTCTATATATAGGATTCCATGGGGTCACAATATAATCCTAGCAGACCTAACAATAATAATATAAGGGAAAAAAAATAACAATAGTGGGGTTTTATGGGGCACAATAATAACAATATGGGGACTAAAAGGGTACAACAAGAATAATAAGGGGGCTACACTAACAACAATAAGGGACTGCACTATTAATATAGGGGCCTAACATGCCCCTCTCCTTCAAACAAGTTTTGTCCTCAATGCTTGATTATTTCTTAATGCTTATGTATAAAATTCTCATCCTCCCATGTGGAATATTCAATGGGTAAGTTCTTTAACTTCCTAAGATACATTGAAATTGATCGATTTTGTAGCTGTCGAGTTCTTGTTTCTATGACTTCCTCAAAACTTCTTTTGCTACAATGTTGATCTTCTTGTTGTTTGATTCGATTCTACACCAAAGTTAGGTTATCCTCTGAGAGTTGGAGAACTTTTTGTTGACGATTGATGTGATATTCCACTACTTTATCATCCATATTAGCTTTCATTTTATTTTTCAAACCCTCTAACTTAGCCTCCATTTTTTCTTTTAAACCATCTATGTCATCTTTTATATCTCTTTGTAAGATCGAAATTTGTTGCACTTGGTACCGTAATTTTGATATGTCATACTTGAATTCTTCCTCTTGATGCATCATAGTGGAGCTTTCTCAGGGATTAATGGGTGTGGAATTATTTTTAGGAGGCATTATACAACTCTATACTGATATCTATGCTTGAATATGCCCTTGGAATCACTTCAAACTAATTTTTCAAACAAATGTTATGCAAACTTGTTTAAAAAATACACACCTTTTTCTTAATTTTTAGGATGTCTATATTGAACTTGATTTATCTCTATTATTTTGGATATTCAAGATCTGAATTTATATTTTATATAATCCTTATAATTCCTCTTTCCAATGCCACTGGTAAAACCTGATTTGGATTCTTGAAGACAAAGTTATGCCCAATCTCCTGCAATGACCTAATTATGGACTAGTTCAGTAGAGATGATTTGTACGACATTTCGCGTGTCACTTTTTCGTTCTTCGGCTCTAAAATTGATACATAGGAAACTAAATTTCATGTAATTCAGGTCACTTCTTACAAAATTTGAATCTGATGCTCAGAGATAGAGTTATAAATCTTTTCCCAAGGTAACCTTTTTGAGATGAAATTTTGGAGCCTGCAAAAACCCTAACTTCCACATATCATATCTCCGAAAATATTGCGAACCAACATCTGAAATTTTTACACGAAGTTCCTCTAGATTTCCTCGCAAATGGGTTTTTTTTAGCTTATGAACCTTCGTAGAAAAAAATTTAAAGAAAAAATCCCATGATGACATGTTTGAAGCAGAAAAACCCTAGATTTCAAAGCTCTGAGACCAAATGTTATGAAACCAGCTCCAAAAATAGAAGAAGAGAGAGATCAACACTTTAGAAATCGGCCACTTACAGGAGAAAGCCTCCCTTACATTACATAAATGAACAAATTTTGGATCATACATATGAAAAAACCTTCTTTCTATATATAGGAGTACATGGGGTCAGAATATAATCCTAGCCGACCTAACAATAATAATGTAAGGGCAAAAAAATAACAATAGTGGGATTTTATGGGGCACAATAATAACAATATGGGGAATACATGGGTACAATAATAACAATAATGGGGCTACTTTAACAACAATAAGGGACTACACTAGTAATATAGGGACCTAACAATGACCAGGAGTAGCCCCTGGTGGAAGAGGAGGATTATTTTACATTCTACGTGAATGACGGTGTGGGGGATTTTGTTATTCCACGTTGGATAATAGAATTTATTAACATAAAAATAAATAAATTCAAAAGAGGGTAATTTAGGCATAAAGGGTTACCAAGAAACCATGAACTACAATATACACCTTGGAAAACCAAGGACTTAATGCACAACAATCAATATCCTCGAATGTTGTGTTCGGTCTATCATAGTACACAAGGTGGCAGACTCAGTTACATATGGATGGATAGAAACTTGTAGAGGACTCCCAAAATATACTTGACGATACGTAGGAGTGCAGTCCACAGTAGTGATTTCTAATGTGTAACCGTGCGATGTTCCTTTGTACTTTATGTGTGTGGAGCATCATCCAATATACCCAAAGGTACATGGATAACGATAATATACACTCACATATATGGAATGAGATATCACCCTTACAACGCTTGAAAATAATGACAACTCCTACATTTAATTAATCAGGAACATGTCTCTAGCCTAAACCTCTATGTTTTTGCATTAATGTTACAAATTATACTTAGGTTGATTCAATAAATTTTACTGTTTGTCTTTGATTAGGTTTCAATTTTTGGCTCACCGCAGATTTCACCTGAATATACTAAAATGCCAATCTAGCATGAGAACATGGAAATATTTCTCTTTTAATAAAAATATAGCTAAGGGAGGGGAAAAAAATCAATATGCAGCATACAACATGCAACAAACAAGATACAAGATCTAATTTCCCTTTCAATGTGATTTTTCCTATATCAATGCACATACAAAACCATAAATTCCAAATGAAAAAAAAAATATTTTCAACACACTTTATTTTCAAAATGAAGAAAAATAAGATGGAAATGTTTAATCACTAATTCAAATTCACTCTTTAGAATAAGGACTAGAACAACAATTCATCCAAGCGATCAATGACCAAATGAAATCAATTTGCATCTAACCTAATGATAAGAACAAAGAAAAATCAAAATCAATTCTTACCAAGGGAATCAAACAAAAATGGAAAATTTAGATAGACCACAAGACACAAGAATCATGGAAGGTCAGCTAGAAGTAGTATGATCAAAGAGACACTTAGAATGAGGGAATATTTTCTTTAAAAGGGGCCAATGTTGGTGCAAAAGAGGCACCGGTTATTTGCAATGCTGGTACAGAGTGGGCCCATGTGGGTGTATCTCTATATCAGAGGCATTAGAGGAGCATTGGTCCAAGGGTGGAGGATTCCAACACAAAAATTGAAAATGAGAATTAATGAAAACATTTTCTAGGTTTGTTCTTGACTGATCAAAGCAACAAAGGTCTATCAAAGAGGTAATCAAACACAATGGACAATAAAAACCAGCAAGGGAATACATCAATCCCTAGTACGGTCTTTGATTTGTTATGTGGGATATACGATTATGGAAAAAAGTGTCTCCCTGAGGTTTGGTGGCCAAACTAAAACAATAGATAGACAAGGAACCCAATGCTTTCCTTACAGTAAATATATTCCAAAATAAATCCTACCTGGAATCCATTGCATGGTTCACTCCTTATTTAGATAGAATGCTCCAATTCCAACTCTAATTTCCAAAATTAGGACCTGCATAGTCAAATAACACAAGCCAGGAAAATACAAGATCTATGCAGTATCATATAAGTAATCTATTCAATATATCAACATGGTGTTGAAATATATGAAATAACGACATCAAATATAGGAAAAAAATAATTCTTTTCACTAATATACATGGAAGGATATTACAACCACAAATAGGTTTCGACCTTGTAGAAGATCACCTATAAGTTGTATTGTCCTTTCCTTATCATAATGTGCACCTCTGATCACCCTAAATGCATGGAATGATACCTCTCACCACAATAACATAAGGGTATAATCACTCTCCAAAATCCAACCCCTTTCATATGGAAGGCTATAAATATATAGAGGAGTAGGGTAAGTTTCAAGTCCTTATCCAATTACCAATCTAAAGTTTTAGATCCACCTTTGATGTGAGGATGGGATCAAAGGATAAGGGATGGAAAATCTAAAGAGAGATAGGATAGGACCTGAATGTTTTATATTAGGTAAATGGTTAAAACAAAGTCTGGAAGCTTCTGGAAGAGGAAGCTTCCAAAATTTATCTCTTTTCCCTAAATTTATGGAACCAATAGAGGTGCAAAGGGGAGCAACCTATAGGTGATCAACGCAGGCTATAGTGGAGCAACTTGTAGGTTAACGCTATCCAGTAGGAGGCCAGGGACTGTTGGTCCTA
The DNA here is from genome assembly GCA_034641835.2 of Pinus albicaulis. NCBI lineage: Eukaryota > Viridiplantae > Streptophyta > Pinopsida > Pinales > Pinaceae > Pinus > Pinus albicaulis. The sequence continues at coordinate 356,182,453 of CM076579.1, forward strand.
AAATTGTCGTAGATGATGCAATTTTAGGTAGAAATTCTAGGAAATGAAGGAGGCATGCTTAATTATTTGTGCAATGATGATAACAAGGGGGAATAGGATGTTGATTTATCCCATTAGGAATCCTATTGACTGTATGTGAGAAATTGGCCTATAACACTTAGAGTTGTGCTCATTTCCACAACTTTATTATCTAAATCTATTTCATCTTGATATGAGGTCCTAATTTCTAAAATTTATTCTCCATCTGAGTTCATATTTTGTTTGGAGGACTAAGGTTGTGAAGATATTTCATCTATTACTACATCAATGAAATCCTCAACCCTATTTGCCCTTTTGTTGTAACACTTATAACCTTCACTTTGAGCAGATTACCCATGTAATATACCCTCGTCAATACATGAGTCAAATTTTCTTGTATTTTTATCATTCCTTTTGATAAATAATTTTCTCTCAAACCCCTCGAAGTGTTTAACTGATGTAGGTATTCCTTTCCGCAACCGATAGGGAGTTTTATCACTATTAGGCTTGAGTTGATTTTTTTTTTTATAAATACATCACGACTTGTGCTACTTCTCCCCAGAAGATGTAGGATACATCTACTTCATCAAACATAGATCTTTCCATCTATTGGATTGTTTTGTTATTTCTCTCAACCACTCCATTTTTTTGTGGAATTCTCGCCACATAACATTGTCTCATAATTCCATGTTTTTCACATAATTCTTAAAAATATCTTGAAGTATATTCTCCTCCTTTGTCTAATTTTAAGTGTTACAGGTCAATTTGGGCATCACTTCCAAAACCCAGATTAATATCAATTAGGGTCTATCATACTCTAAATTAGTTGCTACATGCCCTAAACAAGTCTTCCCATTGATGGTTTCCCTTCATGAAAGTTCCACTACTTAGATGCTAGTTGAAGTGTTCCATTGAGCCATCAACACACCCCTAGATTGCAATAAGTGCCTTGAAAAGAATATACTCCCATGAAAAGCTGTGTTGCAGAGCATCTAGGCCCACTTTATAGTGCGTTGGTCAACTGGGAGGGAACCTTTCATTAGATTCTGGGTATCTTCCCACCCTCTAGTGGCTTCTAGAAGTTGTTCCAGCTATCACACCATCTGATAAATTCGAATATGGACACCATGGAGCCATTGAACCTCTTATCCTCCTATTCCCATGAACAAGGATACCTCTTTATCCATTTTTGGAAAATCCATTTAGTGATTCATTAATATCAAGATACCTTCATCTACTTATAAATTGAGCACTTGTCATAGTGCATAGGAGAGAAAGAATTTGAATTAGTAGAGTTATGTTGGTGAGATCACAGCTCTTGGAGGTATCATCTGCATGTAATGTTATGATGTTGGAGTGATTTTTTTAGTTTGATAAGGATGGGACTGAAGCCGGAGCGAGTTGACATCGAATCGATCCAACTGGTTGTAACTTCTCCTTCTACTTCATAATAAAGACATTTGTTCCTTTTCTAATACATGTGTCAATGATGTTATATGTGTATTTACAAATGAAATTGATTCAATTTGTTTAACATGAATATATTATATTCCTTTATGTCATTTTTTCTCTTCTATTTTCCATTGCAAGTACAAATCAAGTGAGTTCAGTTCGATTGAGAGTGACGGAAGTGATGAATGGAGGAAAGGAATATTGAAAAAATTACAAGTAGGTTTTCTTCCCTTATCTATTCATTTTAAGGAATAGGTCAAATATTTTTTTTTATGTTGTTATAAGTACGACCACCACAATTAGGGAAAAAATTTCTATCTGTAGGTTTGATTTCTGTAAAACAAATTGGCCACCATAATGGGGATCGACGAATCGTCCCTGGGGGTTTTATCCATGTTCATCTCCCACTTTCTTTATTTCAGTCATTTGAATTTCTTTTAGAAAAAATAGTGTGTTTGATTGCATTTTTGAGTTTTCCTCTAGCACCAACGTACCGTTGGTCTTGACACATTGCTATCCATAGCAGTGTTGGCTTAGGGACAGTGCTTTGCAACACACTATCTCCCACTCACGGGTGATTTTATCCTATGACTAACCAAAATATATCATATTTTTTCTTTTTCAATTCATGTCAATGTTTTTTTTGTTGAAGTTTCGAGTGTTTGATTGCCTCTAAAGACTAGATTTCCTCTAGTATTCTTTCCTCACTTTGGATATTTGTTTGATTAATGTTTCTTTTTGTTTTCTTTATCATTGTTGAATAGATAAAAAGTTTCAAAATTTACAATTGATCATTTCTTTATTTTCAGAAAGAGGAATTGTCATTTCAGCCTTCGTTTCTATGGAAAGTATTAAGTGATTTTTTGTGCATTATAGTTTCTTTTTTTTTCATCTAAACTTAAAAGGAATTGAAAAGAAAAGCATGCATTTGAATATAGGGATTGTAAGTGCTGAATAGGAATAGTTAGGGAATTTGCATTTAGATGTGCTCATTGTTAATTACTTACAATTTGATTTCTCTATCCCTTATAGCTAGATTTTTATTGTCAAAAATAAAATTGAAACAAATGCTTATCATTTTAATTGAATTCTAGGAATGTCAAATACATCTCGCAGTGAACCTGAAAGACAAACTTATAAGCAATATCAACTTAAAATTTACCTGAATTTATCTAAGGGATCATTGTCACTTAATGATAACATTTAGAGGTCTAGGCTAGCAGCCGTCATTAATTGTCTATGATACATTTTGAGTTTGATACCTTATTCCACGTACGTAAGTATATTGGATCTCGTCCACGTACCTTCGGGTATATAAGGCGTTGTTCTAGTATGAAAATTATAAGGGGATACTCTCACTATGTGGTTTCACATTAGACAGTGCTAATACAGATTGGGCCTCCACATACCATCAAGTATATTTGGGAGGAAAACATTAGGTTTCTTACCATCCATAGGTAACTGCATTGGACACCTTTTACACTGTGATACACTAAACACATCATTCGGGGATATTTCCTGCATGTACATAAGTCCTTGGTTTACTAGGGTAGTATATTGCAGTTCACATTTGCCTGGTAAACATTTTTCGTACCATTACCCTCTTTTTTTTTTTTTTTTTGTATTAAAATAAATCAGAAATCGTGGAATAATTTCAACCCTTTCCCTAGCGTTCGCGTAGGACAGCAAATAAACCACCTTTACCACCAGAAGCTACACCTAGTAGATGAAGGCAAGCTCGTCCTACTGAGTATGATACCTTTGGAACCTTTGGTGCAACATCTTCATCTAATTTACCAGAGTCATCTGATCCTTTGAGTACTGAGTCTCGAGTCATTTCGAAAGATCCTGATTTATCTGCTACTGTCGAGACGGAGCCCTCATAGTTACATGAGGACAATGAAATTCAATCCAGCGAAATGGTAAATCTGAAGCTTGAGCTTGTTCAACCAAAAGTTGTTCTGAAACCTATTTTTATTTCACCAGAACATCTTGATCCCAAAGTTGAATAACAAGAACTTGTTTCTGTCAAACCGTCTTATCCTCAGTCATCTATAACCATTGATTCTTCCTCTTTACCGCATAGTTTACCACCTAAAATTTATCTCCGGCTTGACAGTGCAGTACTTCCACTTAGTTTTATTTTAATAGGAATGACTTCAAGAAGAGACAAACCCTTAAACTCCCACTCATTTTGGGTCATGGCTTCATTTTTATCCATATTTTCCTCGTTTGACCTACTCTGCTCATGTTGATCCTATTCACTCTCAAGTTCTCATAGATTCATTACATCATTTGCTGGGTTATTTAACCATGACTGAGATAGCATCCTAGACTATACCATCTATTCCAGTTGTGACAACATCTATTGTTGATTCATCTTTGATGCTTTCTATGACACCCGAATCTCACATTTATGGTGGTTTGTCCGTTCCACTAGGTTACCAAGATTTAAATGGAACCTACTCTGGTGTCTCCTCTAGTCCATGGACATCACCCATGTCATCATTTGGAATTTTATCTAGTTCCTTTCTTACGAGTACTGAAAAACCTAATCCTTTATTGACATAATCAACACAATATCTGGCTGGTCCATCCAGTTACCATCAATCTTACCCAGTATTTGTTTGAATACCATCATATGAAATTTAGTATGTGCAATATCCTTATACACCATATACTAGGGGGCAATAGATGTTTGGTCCATATGGTAGTACTCTTTTGTTTTTAGGTCAATCTTATGCTAGAATTATTTTTTTCAATGGTAGCCTACTTTGCATGTTCAGTCACAAATAGTTGTGTATCAATATCAACCAGCTCTACCTGTTGCCTCTGTACTTACTATGACTATTATTACTTCCTTGGATGTTGCTCAGTTTGCTCATGCAAGTCCTTCAACCCATAACCCTCAAGTTTTGGGTCTACAGACTCCGTCTTCCCAGAATATTTTTCAGCAACCATCTGTATCGAGAATTTCATAAACACATGCTAGTTTACCTTTGTTGTAAGCTTCTACTGGTATTGTCTATTCACAACCTAGTCCAAATTATCTTGGGGAAGAAATTTTTTATCAGATCCCATGGCAGCCATAGCAACCATTCCAACAATATCAAGCTTATCCAGGTCTTGGTAAGCAATACTATCAAGGTTTTGGTCAAAAAACTTACTCCTATTTGGGTTACCAATAGAAAAATCCTTTTACTGGTATAGAAAGACCTATTTCCCAGGAAATTCCATCTTATCCTGGTTATGCTCAACCTAACCTAAATCGACATTTTTTGTTTGTTGCAACATTAGAGTTACCTGATTTAAACCAACTCACTAATGATCACATTCATTATTTACCTTGGTGTCTAGTGATTCCTCATAAATTACCCTCTGATATTCTCAAATTCAAATGGAAATTTTGGAGAAGACCCGTCTACGCACGTTATGACTTATCATTTATTGTGTTCATCAAATTCCTTGAATGATGATTCTGTTAGACTGTGTATTTTCCAGTGAATTCTTACTGCTCCTACTGCAAAGTCATACATTGTATTACCATGAGCTTCTTTCGATAACTTTATAGCTTTAGCCACTACTTTTTAACCTACTTCTAGTTACCCATCAGATATGAAACTAGAATAGAAATTTTGACCAGATTTGAACAGACCATTGCTAATCATATATTGGATCATATACATGAGTGGTGTGGTCATCATAGAATGGTTAAAAAAAATTTTCATGATCAGCTTTTAGCTCAGTGGTTTATAAATTCCTTGTTTTCATCTATCATCGAGGACGTGGCCAAAGGCAATGCTGTCACTGAAGAGAAAGTAATTGATCATGCCTAGTATCTGGATTTAATTTATACTAATCTGGTGTGCTCTATGAAAATATTTTGAATGCATCACGACCAAATTTTAATGTTCTTCATTATCCATATATTAAGGAAATTCATGTTGGCAATGGTGTGATTGGTTCTACTAGCACTCTACCAGCAAGTCGAACATTTTTTTCTATGCTTATTGTTTCAAATAAAACCCCTATTGCATCTGATCCTATGTCTTCTTCTGAAATACATGTCGTGTTATCTGATAATGGAAAAATTGATAAGCAACAGGGAAGTAAGAAGAATGGAAAAGATAAGAAGAAATAAAATTCACCCCCACAGCAAAAATCATCTGATTCATTAGGTTCTTTTCGGAAACCTCGTTACCCTTGTTTGATATGGAATGAGGAGAATTTTACACGAGATTTTCCTGACCACTCAGAAGTCTCAAAGATTCTTAAGACTTATGCCGCATCTATAGTGTTGACAAATCCTTTTCTGAACCTGGAAACACATATGGTTGCTAAGGATCCTGCTTCTAGTTTGCAAGTGCTTATGATATCCGCCGCGAAGCCCAAATTTGATTTATTGGTGCTTACTCGAAGTAAATATTACAAAAATACTCTATCTTCATTGAATGGTTAGACTATAGATCAACCTACTACTTCAAATTCGACTTCATCTGATTTTAATCCACTGCCTATTATTCCTAGTTAACAATAAAGTCACTAAAGGGAGTTGTTCATCTATTGACTTTCAACCCTCGAGCTTGTGTAACTAAAAATTATAATGTAGTCAAAGATGTGGCTCAGTCAGCGTTTGCTATGTAAACACTTGAGGTTCTTCAGAATTGTCCCTCCCAAAATCAATCTTTGTTGTCAGTGATAGGTGGAATCGATTTGACGGATTCTAATCTTGTAGTCTTTAATCACGTGGGCTATGTGCCACAATTACTAGAAAAAATAGAATTTTTGATTCAAGTACATTTCCTAAGTCACCTCATTCATCAGATTATCATTGATGAAGGCACATCTACTTCTATCGTGTCTATGATTTGTTGGAAGTCACTTGGCTCACTGACTTTATCACAATCACCTACGACGTTGAAAGCTTTTGACGATCATACATATAAGTCTTGTGGAATTCTTAGTAACCTGCAAGTTGAACTCGGGGGAAGTTATTTACTATTGAATTTTAGGTCGTTGATGGACCCCTTGACCACAATATATTACTTGGAATACCATGGATTTATGCTATTGATGCGGTAGTATGTACTTAATTTTGTATGGTTGTCTTCCCCCATAAGGGAGGTATCATAGTCATCGATCAACTCTACTTCTTTTCCTCTGGTTCCCAGGAAATTGGAAGTTTTTTGTTAGTTCACAGACCCCTGCCATCTCTTTAGAACATTGGCATAGGACTCTTTAAGGATTTTTACCTAATGGGCACCTTTTTGTTACCATCTCTTGCAACATTGGCAGAAATCACAAAAATAAAGACCTACAATATGATATCTTCCACTTCATCTGACTTAAGGAAGATTCCTAATGATTCCAAAATATATAGGTTGGGTGAAATCATGAGGATAGTTCTTTTACTGTGTCAACCTCGTTAAAAAATGAATTAGGGCATGAGGATAGTTCTTTTACTATGTCAACCTCGTTAAAAAAATGAATCAGGTCATGAGGATAATTCTTTTATTGTGTCAACCTCGTTAAAAAATGAGTCAGGTCATGAGGATAGTTATTTTACTGTGTCAACCTCGTTAAAAATGAATCAGGTCATGAGAATAGTTCTTTTACTAGGTCAAACTCATTAAAAAATGAATCAAGTCATGAGGATAGTTCTTTTACTGTGTCAACCTCATTAAAAAATGAATCAGGTCATGAGGATAGTTCTTTTACTATGTCAGCCTCGTTAAAAAATGAATCAGGTCATGAGGATAGTTCTTTCTCTATGTCAACCATGTTAAAAAAATGAATCAGGTCATGAGAATGGTTCTTTTACTATGTCAAACTCATTAAAAAATGGATCAGGTCATGAGCATAGTTATTTTCCTGTGTCAAGCTCATTAAAAAATGAAACAAATCCTCTCCTAATTAATTCTAGTTTTTCATATGATCTCGTAAATGAACCTTCATTCCATCCAGCTATTAGTAACCAGTAGTCTACTTAGGTGATTGAAATGAAGCTTGGGGAGCATTGAAACTTATTTCAAGCATGATTTTTACTTTGTTTCAAGTTTTTGTAAAATTGAAACAAACCTATCTCAAGCATATTTTTCCTCTGTTTCAAGCTTGTATAAAAATGAAACTTATCTCGAGTCCATTTTAGTTATTATTTTCAGGACTTGTTAAACTCATGAAAATCCTGAGCTTCTTTTGCTATTATTTTCATGCTCGTAAAACGTACATGAAAATTTCGAGTTCCTTCCATCTTTTCCTTCTCGTTAATTAAATTTAAATTCAGCCATATGAGTACACTTTTTATCACTTTTTTCAACTCGTTAAAAATTACAAAAAAGAGAAACCATGGAGTCCTCTTTTAGCTCTTTTCAGACTCCCAAAACGTGAAAACATTGCTAAGAACTTGTCCTTTCGAGCTCGTAAAATGAACTGAAAGGACATCTACTCAGTATAAGTTTCACCCTTTTCCAAATTGGGATATATTATTTATGAAAAAAGATCACCCTATTCGAACATGCCTAGGAGGTTCCCTCAGGTATTATTTTATGCTTTTTCGGATCTAAGGGATAATTTTATGAAAAATAACTTGTGGAGTTTTCTTTTCATCCCTTTTTCAAACTCTCTAAACATGAAAAATGATTTTTCACTATCGTTAGACTCATTAAAGCATAAAATAGCAACGGACTTGTCCATCATCAAAAGATCAAGTTTCACCTTCGCTAGACTCGTTAAAGCCTCACATAGTGATTGATTCACCTGAAGGGTGGAATTCTACATCAATCATATGTTATCCTCCTCAAGCTTGTTAAAAAATAAGTAGGTATTGGTCAGCAATGACTGGGGAAAATTGGAAAGGAATAAAACATTTGATGGTAGCAAGTTGCTCTTGAACATGATACTCATTCACTTCATATCCATGACTTTTGGGTTGGGTTATCTGCTTTATGTTCTATCATACCAATGGCCTATCACACCCTCCATCACTTTGGTTTTGGGTCAATTCCGCCAAATCATTCAGTGTCGTTGATATGTTCAAGAGAAGTCACTCAGTTATTCCTCATTTTTTGCAATACTCATAAACCTTAATTTCATAACCGCCATATCGGAACATTGCTTCATCAGTTACATTATGTCTCTAAAATCATTACTCCTGTTTCGTGTCATTGGTGGGGGATACATTAAGGCCCTCCTGTGATAAGTCACTTCATGTCAACATCAGCTTATCATCCAGGAAGTTGACCTGGAAACAACCTTTCTGTACCTTGGAGCTTGTATGCATCAATGAAAAGTTTTTTTTTTCAGCGACAGGTTGAAATCACAGGCCTTTGACTAAAATAATTTGTATGGTTTTCGACATCAAATCATATATTCACACCATGCAAAATGTACTGCAGTACCTTGAGAGCCATTATCATCAATGGTGGTTTCTCTCGCATCTGTCAATGAATTACATCATTGGATGGTAACCAGATGGTGTCTTCCCATGTTTGACTTCACATCCCATATTTTCATGGTTAGAATTGTACTTAAGCGATCGAGTGAACAATATAGAAGACCCCAAATCTAGTTTCATCCATCCGAGCTGTGATTTCAAGAGTAGTACCAAATCATCTGTACAATGTTCTTTAAACATATGGTCATCCTATCATGGGTCTATATTTGTAGACGAATTTATGATGTTATGATAGTTTATGTGCTGAGTGTGGGCATGCCTCGCTCAAAAATTCATGTCCAAGATGAAAAGATATCATGATGTAATGTATTGTAATTGATGCAGGTCACTGTCTGCTTCAGATCCTACTGGTCACATCGTAAAGCATATCAATCAACATTATCACTTTTGACTTCATGCTTTAGGGGGCATATGTTACAAGTCAATTTGGGCATCACTCCCAAAACCCAAATGAATGTCAATTAGGGTCTTTCATACTCTAAATTAGTTGCTACATGCCCTAAACAAGTCTTCCCATTGATGGTTTCCCTTCATGAAAGTTCCACTACTTAGATGCTAGTTGAAGTGTTCCATTGAGCCATCAACACACCCCTAGATTGCAATAAGTGCCTTGAAAATAATATACTCCCATGAAAATTTGTGTTGCAGAGCATCTAGGCCCACTTTATAGTGCGTTGGTCGACTGGGAGCGAACCTTTCATTAGATTCTGGGTATCTTCCCACCCTCTAGTGGCTTCTAGAAGTTGTTCCAGCTATCACATCATCTGATAAATTCGAATATGGACACCATGGAGCCATTGAACCTCTTATCCTCCTATTCCCATGAACAAGGAAACCTATTCATCCATTTTTGGAAAATTCATTCAATGATTCATTAATGTCAAACTACCTTCATATACTTATAAATTGAGCATTGATCATAATGCACAAGATATAAATAATTTGAATTAGTAGAGTTATGCTGGTGAGATCACATCTCTTGGAGGTATCGTTTGCATGTAATGCTATCCTACTAGAGTGATGTTGCGGGTGTGATGAAGATGGGACTGAAGCTGGAGTCAGTGGACATCAAATCGTTCCATCTGGATGTAACTTCTCCTCCTACTTCATAATAAAGACATTTTTTCATTTCATAATACATGTGTCAATGATGTTATATGTGTATTTACAAATGCAATCGATTCAAATTGTTTAACATGAATAGAACATATGCCTTTATGTCAATTTTTGTCTTCTATTTTCTATTGCAGGTACCAATCAAGTGAGTTTAGTTTGATTGAGAGCGATGAAAGTGACGAAGGGAGGTGAGGAATAGAAAACATATTACAAGTAGGTTTTCTTCCCTTATCTATTCATTTTAAGGAATAGGTCAAATATATTTCTTTCTATTGTTCTAAGTGTGACCAAAAAAATTAGGGAAAGCATTTCTATTCATAGGTTTGATTTCCGCAAAACATTAAGCATTTATCTTTATATATTTTTCATTTTCTACTTGGGCTTTAAATTTTTTTGAATGCTTAAATTCTGGTAATTTCTCTTTCAAGAGTGAAATCCAAGTGGCCATGGTAAATTCATCAATGAGCAGCATAAAATACCCTTCTCCTTGTTACGTAGGAAAATCCCTTCTTTGGAAAGAACTAATCCCTTTAGCCCAATGAGTGGGTCTAGTAACAACTGTGACAAAGGATACAAACCTTCCTAGTTTAACATTGAAAAGTAAAGTGATAGAGGGATATGGCCTACATCACTCCTTATGCAGTCGTTTACTCAATGTTTATGTCGATCCTTTCACTTCCAAGCTCATTCCTTGCTATGATTTCTACGTCCGAATACCTCTAAAGAATCTCACATGAAAAAAAAATGAAATATACATCGTATACGTATATCAAAGCAAGCTAAATGAAAGTTCAAGGAGTATCATAATACAACAGTTAGTATTAATATATTTATGTGAAGCAAAGTATAATTTTTATTATAAAATGATCAAAGGAAAGCTTACAACCTATTCCTTAATTTTAAAGGCCTCTTTCGGAGCGGTAATCAAAGTCCAAGCCAGGCTCTTCAATCTCTTCTCCTTCTTCATCAAATTGGAACCATATGGGCAAAATCAGGCAAAAGTAAGGAAACCAACAATGACCAACCAAGACTCACTAGCATGGAAATCTCTTATAGCAAAGGTGAGGAGGTTAAGGGTCCACTAATGAGGGGGAAAGGTCCTATATCTAAGGGGGAAATATTTGGAAATAAGATCAAGGGCCAATCATGGGATTATTCGACCATATCCTCAACCAACAAGTACTAGAACTCCATTCTCGGGAATTCTATAGGTCGAAGCTTCTGCTCCATTTTTGGAGAATCTGCCTGAAGAGGACCAGTGCAACTTTATTGTTTAATTCTCACACTGGAAATGTTGTTCACAAGATAGGGATAGAGTGACAAGCATGAGCTTATTAAGGGGAGGATCATGTTGGGCTTGAAAAACAAGGTTTTTTACAAACTCTATAGAAAATCTTCAAGGCATATCTCTTTTAGGTATTCAAGGATATCTTAATCATGTTGTCAAAGATGAACATGTTTATATAAATTTTGTTTCTTTGTGATGTTTGTAACGTGATTTTAATAAAATATGACACTTGAGATAATAATTGAGGAATAGGACAAAATATTGTGTAACAGATGCCCCCTAAATCATGAAAGTAGAACCAAAATTGATGATTGAAATGATTTATCCTCCATGGCAAGGACTTTGGAAAAACAACATTAGGACACCTATCAATCAAACACAATACAATATGTGACATCTATGATATAAACATGCCTAATAACATATCTCTGAATATGCATCAAAAAAACACATGAACCCACGGCATGGGCGCAACCATCTGTATGAAAGAGATCATGGAAGGGGATCTACGGTATGATCATAGCCATCCATATAGAAAGGATAATGTGTACCATCATGAATATTTAATAACTCCACGCAACCTAGATAATAACTAATGTGATCTAGGGTCATCGTATCTATCTCGATCTACCCACTATATGAATCTAGCCATGTGAATAGATATACTCATGTCGAACATGGTAGAAACCACCTGATTACCGGTCCACGATGTAAATCGTTAAAAGGTGTGAGAGAAACCACCAATAATGATGATGGCCCTGGAGGTACAACAACACAATCTACAAGTGTGAGTGAATGGGTTGAAGTCGAACCCTCACAAAATCATCTGATCAAAGGAAAATTATGTGAGTCTGTCGTCAAACATGAAGAAATTTCCATTGAGGCATCTAAGCTCCAAGGTGATGAAAAGGATTTTCTAAATCATCTTCCTGGATAATGAACTAAATTCGAGAGGAAAATGATTCATCAAATGAGGGCCATAATGATTCCCATGACCATCGACATGAAACAAAAAGATTTCTCAAGATGATAGGAGTGATTCAGGACTATTGCAGAGAAAATAATATAAGAAAAATATGTTTAACTTTTATAGAATGGACTTATCTTGAACCTATCAGCGACACGACTTCAGATTTTGGCAGCATTTGACTAAAAAATGGGATCAAAGGTCATGATGATGGTAGGATATTGATCGAATAAGAGGAAAATGGGTTTCCCAAACCCAGAAAGGCAAGTGATGAATGAAGGATATCCCCAACCTAACACGAAATGCAGATGAGTTTCATGTTCAAGACCCACATGTTGCCTTTAGTACAAAATACAAAATATTCTTCACTTCCATTTTCCCCCATTATTTCTAACAAGTACCTCTTTATTTTTTATGGTAAGCTTAAGAGGATACCATATGATTAGTGTATAATTTCACCCTTCAGATGAATCCATCCTAGTAAGTTTAACAAGCCCTAGGAAGGAGTAGCTCGGTCTTGTCATGGTGACAAGTCCTTCATTTCTTAAGTTTAATGAGTCTGACGTAGGAGTAACTAGGTATATTTTTCATGTTTAGGGATTTTGAAAATGAGATGGAAAAGAAAATTTCAAAAGTTCCCTTTTCATAAATAGTCTCTCGAATCCGAAAAGGTGGAAAACAATATCCGAGAGAACCTCTTGATCGTGATTGACCAAGGTATTCCCTTTTCATAAATAGTCAACCTCAGCCTAAAAAATGGGTAAATGTATACTGAGATGAATTCAATTCCTTTAATATAATGAGCTCGAAAGGACAAGTGCTTGATAATATTTTCATGTTTCGAGAGTCAAAAAATAGATTAAAGTTGACTCCAAAGGGTTTCCTTCTTCGTTTGTTTTCACAAGTCCAAAAAAGTGATTAAAGATAATGCGTCAATCACTTTTGATAAAATTTAATTCATAATAACATGCTTCTACATTTTCAAACAAAGATCACATTGATAAATAAGAAATATAAATATAGGAAAAAGTACTCATAAAATGATAAAAAATAAATTTTTAATTAAAATATAGGTAAAATTTCTTTAAATAACAAAAAGTCAAAAACAAAATCACTTTTACCATTTGAGATTTTATCATAGCACTTTACCTCCATTTTTATTCGAATTGCAGGTGCCTCATTCAGCTGATCAAAGACACCATTTGTTGATATGTCTATTTCAGGTAATAATCCTCATCTTTGTTTGCATTTCTACTCTAGTTTTAAGAATTTAAATTCATTTTTTTCTAGGTTAGGGAGCCCTTAAAAAAATAAGGCCTTTTGGGGACTAGCACAAGTTTCACCCGTTGGGTCTGCACTGCTCACCTTAGTCCTTAAATTACCAATGTGCTACCAATGCATGAAATTTAGCACACGGTTGCACTAGCACCGTGCACAAATTTTATTCATGAAATGCTCAATTTTTAACCAATGAATTGAAATTTTTTCTACATGGAATATTTTTAATTCTTGTTAATTAATATTTTTCATAAAATTATGGTGATTGAGTGGAAATAATGGGGCCATGATGTTGAGGACCGAGAAGCAGCAGAAGATCCAAACTGCATAAGGGCACTCTCCGACTACAGATTTATCAAGTTCTTCCAGACACCTGGGATGAAGTCCCAAGTGGATTTATTACATTATTTGATGAGATGGTGGGATGTGTACCACCAAATATTTTCCATTCATGATCAAGACATAGACTTTGATGTTTTTGATATCCACTTCATCACTAGTCTGTCTAGGATGGGACTGTTGGTCCAGTTGGCAGGATCTAGACCAAGAGGCGAGAGTACATATATGTTAATCACCAGAAATTACAGTGATGGGTATGCAAGGACAAAGAGTGGGAAAATTGACATCAAAAATGTCAATGAACCAGCTATTTGGATAGTCCTTTACACCATAGCTCAGGTGGTAGGGGTACATACCCTTCATGAGATGAGTAATTCTCAATTTTAGTATGTCGTAGACTCCACGAGTCCAAAAATTTTCAACTAGTGCTAGGGATTGTTGGTTAACTTGAAGGATCATATCACCAAGTGAAAAATGGTGAATTTGAAGTAGTTCGGATACATATCAATCTTAGTGACTCTCTTCCTAGAGAGGGTGCCACTATTTTGATGTTAGACGATATAGGCATGACCTCCTGTGCTAAGGGATCCATGACTCCATAGACGGAGCAAGTTGATGCCACGCAATGGTGGCAGACAACAAATATCATTCCTTCCAAAATTATTTGGTTGGATCTTCTAGCAGCTCATCATGATTGATGATTGGCTATATGCAAAGATTAAATTCAAGGGAGACCTAGATATTCCTCTTCCATCGGGAGAACATTGGGATGACCTTGGTAAGAAATTGTTTTTAAAAGTTTTTCAATATATATATATATATATTTTATATGTGTACGAAGAGTTTAATTTATGATTTTTTATTGCAGATGTTGGAGCGGTGAGGCCTCCAGGGTTATCCCAGGTAGCACGACGAGTGGTTTGACAGGTGGAGGTAGTTGTTTATGATGAGGGTGCTTCGATAGGTGGAGGCAGTCAAGGTGGAGCTTAAACTCACAAATTTGATGAGAGGCATGCCAAAATATGCCTTAGTCGATGATATACAGTTGTGGTACTAGAGACATATGAGGGGGCTTTTATCTTGACTCTGTCGACTGCTACGTCGAGTAGTCAGGGTTGAAACATATTACCACCAGTAACATTCCAGAGGATAGATATGCCTTGGTTATTCCTTTTTACTACACTTATGTAGGCTCAAGAATCCACGTGTTCCTACTTCTATTTAATGTTTTGTATCATGATGATTTTTTTGGTTTTTACATGTGATGAAAACATTTGTCTAAGACATAATTAGCTAATTTATCATTTAATGTATTCAGATGACTTGGAATATGTTGATAAGTAATATAATAAAAATTTCATTCCAATATTCAAACACGTAGATACATGCACATTATTTGAGGGTTTCTTATTGAATAATGACCATTCAATTGTATCACAATGAGATGTGAATTCAGTTTTAAACCAAAGCTCTAATACAAAGAGTAAAATCTTCTGATAATAGTTCAAGAACTGCACTATACTTGGAAATTTTGTTAGTTGTTTGATCCAAGCATACGCATTGCAAATTCACTAACTCACCATTAGGAGCAAACAATTCCCATGATGGGAAAGGCAAGTTCCGTGTACTATGATAAGCGCCATTAGAAAAACCAACATAATGGTTCTACGAAATCTGTAAATCAAATCGAATGTGTATTAGCGAAGAATGTACATGCATTTATACATGGAGGTGAGGCTATTGGGATTCATCTCCCCCAATGACTTTTTGGCCTTCCTTATTTCATAATATTAAAATAATATAAAATATTACATATGTACACCCAACCCATAGGATTAGTGTCAACATTCCAGTGTCAACATTCTCTATTTAATCCGACCTTTAATCCGAAGGGATGTTGGTGAGTCCAAGCATCGATCTGAACTTTTCAAAATTTTCTCTTCCAAGTGCTTTGGTGAAGATATCAGCAGTTTTCTCATTTGTGGAACAATGATGTAGATGGATGGTTTTGGCCTGAACATGATGTTGAATTAGATGGTACTTTGTATTGATGTGCTTTGTTCGATCATGGAACTTTGGGTTCTTGGCCAACTTTATTGCAGAAGTGTTGTCGATCATGAGTGGTGTGGAGTACATTTGTTTCATCTGCAAATCTTCCAGGATTTTCCGAAGCCACACAATTTCCTTTGTTGCTTCAGCTGCTGCCACATATTCTACCTCGGTCGTGGAATCTGCTGGAACTGACTATTTGCGTGATCTCCATGAGACAGCTCCTGATCCAAGACTCATGGTGTAACCTGTAGTAGACACCCTTGTTTCTTTGTCGCCATCAAAGTCTGAATCAGAGTATCCGATCAAGCTGAAGTCGCCTACCTGTGTGTATTTGAGTCCAAAGTCTTGAGTCCCCTTCAAGTACCTTAACACTCTTTTTGCAGTAGACCAATGTCCTTCACAAGGTTTTTGCATGAACCTTGAGAGGATTCCAACAACAAATGAAATGTCAGGTCTGGTGGTGGTCAGGTAGATAAGACTTCCTACAAGCTGTTTATACTTAGTTGCATCCTCAAATTCCTTCCCTTCAATAGATGTGAGCTTCAAGTTTTGTTCCATTGGAGTGGTTAAGGGATTACATTCATCCATGCCAAACTTGTTCAAGAGATCTCCAATGTACTTTTTTTGAGAAAGAAATATAAATTTAGGATGTTGAATTACTTCAATACCCAGATAGTAATGAACATGACCCAAATCAGTCATTTCAAAACCTTTCTTCAATTCTTTCTTCATGGATGCAATATAGCTCTCATTGTTCCCTGTTATCAAAAGATCATCTACATACACCACAAGATATACAACTGTTTTTCCAAATTTATTAATAAACAAAGTTTCATCATCAAGATCAAAATGTTTGAAGTCAAGTTTCAGAAGACACTTAGTTAATTTCTCATACCAGGCTCGTGGTGCTTGCTTGAGGCCATACAAGGATTTTATAAGCTTGCAAAATTTATGTTCTTGACCCTTTACAACAAATCCTTCTGGCTGGGACATATAAAATTTCTCCTTTAGATCTCCATTCAAAAAGGTTGTTTTTACATCCATCTGATGGAATTTCCATCCATTCTGAGCTGCTAGGGCAAAGAGAGTCTAGATGGTGGTCCATTTTTCTGTGGGAGAAAAAGTTTCTTCATAATTGATTCCTTCTTTTTGTGAAAAACCTTTTGCCACAAGCCTGGCCTTGTGCTTGTCAAGTGAGCCATCTACTTTATACTTGTTCTTGTAGACCCACTTACAGCTAATTGGTTTTTTTCCCAAAGGCGGATCAACCGGCTTCCAAGTGTCATTATTTATCAAGGCATCATACTCCTTTTGCATCGCTTCTTTCCATTCATCATGAGAAGTGGCTTCTTTGAAGGAAGTTGGTTCATGATCTGTAGACAAACTCAATTCATAGTTATAAGCAATATCCATATCAACAGGAGAATCAAAATTATCTACATCACCTTCTATTTTTTGAGTGGAACTTCTTGTTCCTGTTTTCCCAACCTCATCTGGATGAACATTCTCCAGTGTCTTTGTCAGCCATTTGGGAGGACCTTTCTAAGATGGCCCAGGCTGGTCATTTGACTGAGTTGGGATTTATTCAAGATTCAATCTCCCAATTCTGTCAATCACATCATCCAATGTGTCATCCTTGGTTGTTTCTTCATGTGAGGAAGAGAGTGCTTCAGGACATGATTCCACAGTTTGATTCAATATCAGAATCCCCCCTTCAAGATGTGGAATCACATTATCAAATTCTTGGAAGGACTTTGCATGTGTGAATCTGTCCAGGCGATCAAGTTGCCACTCAACAACCTTGTCACTCTTGGAAGATTCAAGAAATATGACATCTCTTGCTATCACAAACTTCTTATTTGCTTCATCATAGAGATGATATCCTTTGGAGGTATTGGAGTACCCCAAGAAGATACATTTTCTACTTCTAACACCAAGTTTGTTCCTTTGACCCTTGGGTATCAAGGCATAACAGGTGGACCCAAAGACCCTGAAATGCTTTACCGAAGGAATGTGGCCATGCCACATTTCAAAAGAAGTTTTGTTTCTAATTGAACTTGAAGGACACCTATTCTTGCAACCAAGACATAGAACTATGTGATGAGTTGTTTGGTCAATTTAGTGTGTCCTAAATTGCTACATTTAATTTTTCAATTCAGGATTCGTAAGCTGACGAAGTGTGGCGCACTATATGTGCAAGATAACCTATCTCTTACTTTTTTTTGTCGTTTTTGGATTTTTGTGAATTTCTAAAAGACAAGTATGGAGACGAATATTCAAGAAAACAATGTATTTCTAATGATTTTCCAAACTTCAAAAGAATTTTAAAAACACACAATGACAAAATTAATTCTTCAAAGAAAATGAAATTGCATCACTACTTTAGTCAAACAAACAATGAACTACTGATCATGAAACTCATTATTCTTGATGTTGTTCAAACACAAAAGAAACTATGCTGAAAGAAATCCAAAAGTTGCAACAAAGTAAATCTAAATCAAATTACATCAACTTATCTTCTGATCCCTCATCATTAGTCCAGCTATGATTTTTGGAGGTAACCATAAACAACTTGAGTAACCTGATATCTAACTTGCAGAAAGTAAACTAATATCAAACTAAACATTCATAATTCAATCCCTCACCATCAGTCCAGTTGTGGCTTTCGGAGGTAACTAAAGATGTCATGAGAAATTTAATATTTCTAACTTGGAGAAAGTAAACTAATATCAAACTACACATTCATAATTCAATCCCTCACCATCAGTCCAACTGTGGCTTTCGGAGGTAACTGAAGATGTCATGAGCAATTTAATATTTATAACTTGCAGAAAGTAAACTAATATCAAACTATACATTCATAATTCAATCCCTCACCATCAGTCCAGCTGTGGCTTTCGGAGGTAACTGAAGATGTCATGAGCAATTTAATATATCTAAATCTAACTACTGAAACAAATGTGCAAGACTGAAATAAACAAAGCAGTACTGAAATTAAACAAAAACTAAGAAAAGTAAATTAGCAGCAGAATAATATTAATTCCATGTCATTAGTCAAAAAGTTATGCAAATGCCCGAGCTGCCTATTTATAACCTGAAACAAGAACACTGATCAGTTAACAATAACATAAAACATGAAAGACAGAAGTAAAATGTAAAGCATGAAAGATTATAAACAGTGATGAAACATAAATATCATGAAAGATGCAATGTATAAACACATGAATGATTATGGCACAATGAGCTTAAAGAAATAAAACAAGAACTATACAATAATGCACAAAACCTCAGCGTGTGCAGGGGCCCTCTACACCAGCCTTGGCAACAGACTTCAAGTATGAATTACGCTTGGAAACAGAGTCTTCTTATATATTAAAATGCAGTCATAACATAAAGGTGATATTACGGCACAGTGGCAACGTAATTACATTACAAAGCTATCTGGAAGCTAATGGAGACTAACTAATATGCGTATGCAAACGCATTATTTATAACAAAGGAAATATAACTAATTCCCTAAAGTTTGTGCTGATGGAGAACACGTAAACCATTACGTCCAGAGATCTAGGATCATGGCCGCATTGAGGAGTAAATCTATGAAGAGTGGATGTTTGAATTCGGCTTATGGAGCCATGTACAGGTGTTGATTTGTCTCCCGCAATTCAGAAACGGCCATATAAATCTCCACGTGACGAGAAACAGAGTCCTGTCACCGTGGGACTCTACGGTTGACTTCCACTTGGCCACCTTTGACCGCAGCCTCCTTAGATGAATTTGCCCGAGCCAATAGGACACGATCCATGTCCACATCATTTCTGACTTGCCCATGTGGCTCGTTTTACCTGAAGACACCTGTAACATAGAGTTTCACAAAATGGCTGCGGAAAGTTGCAGCAGCTGCGGAAAGTGGCAAGATTCTGCAGCTAAATGAGCAAAATCTAAATCAAACAGAAGACACAAAAATATAGTTAAAAACCATGTTAGATGCTCTTTTGCAATTAATATACAATGATATTGACAACTCGGAAGGTTCAGGTGAATGAAAAAGGTATAGAAAGGTGTATGGAAAAGATGCGTATTCTGAGACCTACAACATACCACTATGAAGGTGTCATGTCCTCATGCAAACCAAAATTTTGATAACTTTCTTCAGCTCATATGCTTTGACACTCCCAAACAAGCATCCAATCCTCTCCTCTTCTTCCTTGGTGCTGCCAACATCCTGGGCTTCTTCGTTAAGCATCTAAATTTGATATTAACCAGTGCTCTGCTTAACTTCTGGCATTTCTTTTTCAATTTCTTGTTCTTCTTCTGCCATTTTCCCAGATGTAGCATGGTATTATCATGAATGATTTTGTCCAATTTTCTTTTTTCCTTCAATGTCTCATTTTCATTTTTAATGTGTCTATCTAAAAGCTCTAGCTCAAAGACTTCATGTTTTAGTGATTGGACTAAATCATCTTGTACTGTGTGAGGCTGAATGGACGAAGTACTGGGACCTGTAACTGCTTTTTCTAAAGATTCTATATAATCATATACTTCCTGCTGCTTGGGGTCTATATCAGGTGTCATTTTTATTGGGTTGTCCCCAAAATGCCGTGAAGGAGAGTTATCTTCAAAATATGGTTGAGAAGGGCTCACATCAACATCTTGCTGAGAATGGGATGGACTATGTTCAATGTCTGACTGAGAATGAAATGAACCAGGTTCACTAACTGACTGAGAGTGAGATGGACTATGGTCAGCTAGGGATTGTTCAGATGTTTCTTCTCCCAAATCGATGAAATGGGGTCCTTTCATTTGCATTTTCCTCAATTTCCCCTTAAGTCTGGAACTTCTTCTCACACGCTGTGGACCACTATCTTTTTGCTTTTGTTTCCCTTTCTCTTTCTTCTTGGCTATAGATAACTGTTCTTGAAGATGAACCAATCTCTCAGATAACACTTGATGATCTTCTTCTTCGAAAGAAGGGGTTTGATGTATAGCCTCAATACTTTTTCTCTCTTTTGATGTTATTGGCTTTTTACCCTTGGTTTCTTTCTTCTTCCTTTTTGACAACCTCTCTTCCCTACTAGTTCTTTCAATTGTAGTAGTAGGAGTACTTTGAGTTTCATCACTTGTTCTTTTTCTCCTACTCCTTCTTGATGTGCTACCTTCAGGAATTTTTTGAGGTTCCTCAAAGAAATTTCTAATAAAAAATTGTTCCCATGTGTTCTTCTTCTCCTTTTACTCTTTTTCAATCAAAATTTTTACAAGACCGTGGTGATATAGATGTGGTTCTACATCCCCTAAATGTTTCTGAACAGTCACAGACATCTTCTTCAAACTATTTAATAGAAAATATGGAAGATTGAGAGTTTGATTATCTAGAAAATTCATCAGCAATCTGGTATGGTACATATACATGGACCCAAAACGGCCTTCACAGGTGATGAATTTTTGAACAACTAGCAGCAAAGTAGCCCATTCCTCTTTCAAAGAATGAACAGGAATTCCTCTTTTAAAAATAGTTATGTCCATACCTGGGTTATGTAGAATTACTCTCCAAGCTTCATCACTAATGCTTTTGTTCTTAAACCATCGTTCACCCTCTTGAAGAAGTTCTGTGGCAGATGCTATAGATGCCTCATTCATCGTGAACTTAAGGTCTCCAATCTCTACTTCCAGGCCATTGAACGACCTTGCAAAAGCTTTTGTCACTTCTTTATGGTAGCCTCTAAACTTTTGGATAAACCGCAGCCACTTTGCCTTCTTCAATATATCCCTGACTTGCGGATATCCTTCCATGAATTTAGGTCCTTCTGGTTCTGCTCTTAACAATTTACCCATCCTTCTTTCTGCTCTTTAAAAACTTGCCTGCGTGAGGAGGGTTCAATGGAAGTAGAACGGCTGAATGCACGGAAATGAGCACAATGACTGTAGGTAGATATCAGAGAGTGGGTATACAGACTGTAGCGTAACAGAGAATGAAATGGAGTGAAGCGGAACAGAGAGGGGTTTCGTGAGCATGGTAGAGATACAACTGTGAGATTAACAGAACAATAGGAGGAGTATAACACATCCGGCAGTGTTTTGAAATTTGGTGGCTGAAAAATAAATGTAAGCACGTTTAAACAACGACTATGGATTTTATGCGGCTGAAAGAGGCCGTGGTCAAATCAACTACGTCTCATTGTCATAGGTGGAATATCGGAGTATGAGTGAAGATCGGAGGTTTAATTATGGGACCGTTTGAGAATGAATGTGGGAGGATCATATGGAGATCGTGAAAGGGTTACAGAGTTTGTCAATATAATCATTGCACATAATGGATGGAGCTTATGGTTTAGAACTATATAAAAATGTGTTTTCAATGCTATTTGAAATGAATTTTTACTCATACCTTGGAATCTTTGCCCTTTTCCTTGGTCTTCAATTAGTTGCTCTTCATTGGTATCTTGAATGCCCCATGTCTTCATAATTGGTCCTCTCACCTGCATTTAATTTCATGATTATGGAAATAACATCTGGCTGTACATTCTTTTGAAAACAGAGTGGTAGCTGCAGAATCTGCTTCTGGCTGCAGAAATTGGTGTCAGCTGCGGAAACAGATGTCAGCTGCGGAAACTGACACAGCTATTATTTGGGTGAATGAAAATGAACAGATGACAAATGACTAGATGGAAATGGTCATGAAAAAGAATTTTATTGGTGAAAATGGAATGAAATAGATAAAATGAAGTGGAATGGAGTGAAATGAAGTGAAATGGGTGGTCACAAAACTTGTGAAATGAAAGAGAGAATTTTTTTTTTGGAAAATATAAAGTGTCAGGTGTTCCTGATTTTCACCCTATATTTTCTGTATAAGACTGCCAATCAGTGATTGGTTTTCAGGCTTATACAATTTTTATTTTTTTTAATTTATTTATTTATTTATTTTTTTAATTGAAAAAAAAAACAAAAGCTAGGCTGATGGAGAAGAAGAATTCTTCTGTACCAGCCTGATTGCAGAATTTTCTTGAAACATTTTGACAAAATCCTCTTTTGAGAGTGGCTTATGATAAACTTTCAATCTGTGGCCATTCACAATAAGAGGAGTTTGAAACTCATCAATGGTCTTGATTCTTACCGCTCCATTGCTAAAGATCTTTTCAATCTCATATGGCCCAAGCCAATGAGTCTAAAATTTTCCTTGAAAATCTTTAAACTTGGAATCAAATAACAATGCCCAATCTCCTTCTTGAAACTTCTTCTCTTTGATGTACTTGTCATGCCATTTAGCTCTTTGATATTGAACTAGACCAGTTCTTAAAATTGCTTCTTGTCTGATCTCATCTAGCTCATTCAACTGCTCCATTCTATGCTTTTGGGCTTCTGATAAGTCCATCCCCAACTGAACTGTTATCTTGAAGGTCTTGACTTGGAACTCAATGGGGAGCAAGACTTCTTTCCCATAAACAAGTTCATAGGGAGAATGTCCTGTTGTATTTCTCCATGTAGTTCTGTAGGCCCACAAGGCTTCAGAAAGCCTTTCTGCCCAATCTCTTCTATGTAGATGAACAGTTTTGGTGATGATACTTTCAAGAACTTTATTTGTGGACTCCACTTGACCATTTGCTTGCGGATGGTAAGGAGTAGATCTTCTGTGCTTGATTTTGTATTTTTCCATCAACTTCTCCACCAAATTGGATGTGAATTGGCTTCCCTGATCTGCCACAATTTCTCTTGGAACACCAAAACGAGTAAAAATATCCTCATAAAGAAAATGAACAACTGAATTTTCAGTAGCAGATACTAATGCTTTGGCTTCTACCCATTTAGTAACATAATCAGTACAAACCAATATATACTTTTTTTGCTTAGATGGTGGATTAATAGGTCCAATGAAATCTAAAGCCCATTTTTCAAAGGGTTCAATGAGTACCTGTGTTTGCAATGGTATTTCATTTGAAAGGGTAGGTTTCCCTACTCTTTGGCAGCTATCACACCTTTTGACATATTTTTTTGCATCTTTGAAGAGAGAAGGCCAATAATATCCCAAGGAAAGGATTTTATAGGCCATCCTTTTGTCCGCAAAGTGTCCGCCGCATGGTTCATCATGACATGCCTTAAGAATATCAGGCATTTCATCTTCCCTGACACATCTTCTGATCACAAGATCTGGCCCTGTTTTAAACAATTCGTTAGAAATCCATGAATATTTTGAACTCTCCCGAATAAATTTTCATTTTTCACTTGGAAATAAATGTGAAGGTAGTTTCCCTGTAACCAAATAGTTAGCAATATCTGCATACCAAGGAGTTTTAATAGTTACTGCAAACAAGTATTCATCATGAAACTTATCCTCTACAGGAGAATCTTCTCTAGTATTCTGAATCCTAGACAAGAAATCAGCTACTGTATTTTGTTTTCCTGGTCTATCCAACACAGTAATATTGAATTCTTGCAAAATTAAGAGCCATCTTGTCACTCTGCCATTAGTAACAGGTTTGTTCATTAAATATCTAATTGCAGAATGGTCAGTATGAGTAAAAGTTTCATAGCCCGTTATGTAATGTCTAAACTTATTAATTGCATGAACAACAGCTAAAAACTCTTTTTCAGTCACAGTATAATTCAACTCTGTGGGAGTCAAATTTTTACTGGTATAATAAATGGCATAAGGAACTAAATCTTTTTGACCCAACACAGCTCCTAGAGCTGTATCTGAAGCATCTGTAGAAATATGGAAAAGGAGTTTCCAATTTGGTCCTCTCAAGATAGGTGCTTCAGATATTCTTGTTTTCAAAGTTTCAAAAGCTGATTGACAATCAGGATCCCATTTAAATTCACAGTCTTTTGTAAGCAACTTGAAGAGTGGAGATGCTATTTCAGTGAAGTTTTCTATAAATCTTCTATAGTAACCAGTAAATCCTAGAAAACTTCTAACATCTCTTTGACAATTTGGAATAGGCAACTTGGAGATGACTTCAACTTTTGATCTATCAACCTTAATCCCATCTCCCGAAATATGATGCCCCAAAACAATCCCTTCAGTAAACATCATAAAGCATTTTTCATGGCTTAATGAAAGGTTTGTTTCTTTACATCTTATAAGAACTTTTTCCTAATTTTCTAATGCCTCTTCAAATGAATTACCATAAACTGTAAAATCATCCATATAAACCTCTACACAATCATGGATTAGATCAGAAAAAATTCCTAGTACTGCTCTTGGAATGTTGCAGGTGCATTACATAACCCAAAAGGAAGCACTCGATAGGCAAAAGTTCCCCATAGACAAGTAAATGTGGTCTTATCTTGATCTTCAGGTGCTACCTGAATTTGATTATAGCCACTAAAACCATCCAAAAATGAAAAGTACTTTTTACCTGCTAATGTATCTAATAACTGATCAATAAAAGGCAAAGGAAAGTGATCCTTCAAAGTTGCTTTGTTCAATTCCCTGTAATCAATGCATACCCTCCATTTACCATTCTTTTTAGGTACTATAACCAAAGGAGAAACCCATCGGCTATCTGAAATTGGATAAATGAAGTTTACGTTGAGTAGTTTTTGGAGCTCTTCTTTCACTATCTCCCTAAGATTTGGATTCATCCTTCTTTGAGGTTGTCTGATTGGTCTACTGTTTTCCTCAATATAGATATGATGGATGCAAGTATTAGGATCAATACCTTTCATGTCAGTATACTCCCATGCAAATGCAGTAGAATGTTTTTGCAAGATTTTGATTAGTTCTTTTTGTTGTGACTTTTCCAAATGTTTGTTGATATTCAATGTTTTTCCTGGAAAAATCTCAATGGTAGAACTACCAAACTCTTTCATAGAGTAAAGAGACATTTGTCTTGATGATAAATATTCTATGTCAGATTCCAACTGAAATTGTGTGGGGTCATATTCTGAAGATGTCTCAAAATTTTCTAATGTGTTCAGAATTTGACTATCCTCACTAATTTTCGAAATGGTAAAGACAGGTTGTATAGTGTCCTCATCATCAACCCATTCATTGTCTCCTACTTCTGTGATTGCTTTTGTTGGAGGATACAAATTGAATTTCTTTGTCGAATTACCATTAGAAATGTACATATCCCTAGATCTACAACTAATGAAAGCATCAGCTGTGGCTAGCCAAGGTCTTCCTAAGATAAGTGGGTGCCCTCCTAGATTACTCTTGGGAGTCAAAATCATAAAATCTACCGAATATTCCCAAGAATCTAAGGAGACTGAAATATCTTCTAATACACCATCTGGTTTAATAATTGATCGATCTGCAAGTTGCAGTAAAGTAGGTGTAAAAAGAAGGTTAGGAAGTTTTAGCTGGTCCATAGTCTGTCTACTCATCATGTTGATAGCAGCCCCTAAGTCAATCAATGTGTTTGGAATTTCTATCCCATTTATATGTGTCTTGACAATTGGACTTCCTGGATCTACATACTTCTGCATGGTAATTCTTCCCATCATAATATCTGCAATCTTTCCTACCAGGTGGATTCTTCTTGTGTCTTTTAGTTTCCTTCCTGGTCTTTTGAAACTCAACTCCTTTATTGTTTTTGCTAGAATAGGAATCTCTCTAATGGCTTGTAGCAAGGGAATCTTGATACAAACATTCTTCAATTCATCTAGAAAGTCATAGTTAGGCAACAAGATTTGTTTTTCCACCCCCTTGTCAATTTGTAGTCTTTTAGGAAAAGGAGGTGTAGATGAAGATGCAGGTTGCTCAACTATAGGAGTTGTGGGTGTTAAATTTTCTTTTTCTTTTTGAATATTTGAGTTTTGAAGAGATACTTCTTCAGAACCCTTATTGGCTTCAAGAGAGTCCTCCTCAGAGGTATCCTGTTCTAGGTCATCTATAGAAGGTTTTTCTAAAACTCTACCAGATCTGAGTTGTACATCATTGAGATGAACAATCATATAGGTAGAAAATTGTTGTCCTTCTATCATGTAAGTATTCTGAGGATTTTTATTGTTAGGATTTGGCAATGGCTGAGCTGGAAGTTGATTTGTCTTTTGTTGGTATGGGAGCATGAGTTGAGGATTTGAATTTTGTTGAGAAGGTTTTTGTTGTGGAAATGGCAATGAAAGTTGTGGATTTGTGTTTGGAAGTTGTGGAGCTTGTTGATTTTGAAAATATGGAGGATATTGATAAAATTGAGCAAATCTCCCATAAGGATTTTGCATCCCTTGTACCCATGGCTGATATGGATTTTGATGTTGGGGCCAAGGTTTTTGCCAAGGATTCCAATTTGGTGGGGTTTGAAGATTCATAGGGTTGTTAAACCCTTGAGTTTGTTGTCCCTGCCAAGGTCTTCTTGCAACAAAACAGAGAGATTCTACTAAATTTGGGTCTTCTTGAAAAACAGCTTTGAGTCCAGGAATTGAAGGAAAATCCTTGGTCTCATGATTCTCTGAGCAAATCATACATGTTTCTACAACTTTTTCATCCAAGGGAAATTCCCTTAAAGCATGTTTCTTCCTACATTTCGGACAAAAGATGGCTAGAGCATCTATTTCTGCTTTCTGCTTGTTTTGGATTTTAAGGGTGTCTAGTTGTTCACTAAGGCTCCCTAAGATATCAGTTTTGAATTCATCAAGCATGTTACCAATCTCTGCCCTACTTATTGATCCAGTTGCAGATTTGTTAGCCCTAATAAGATAAGGATCCCTAGGCCCTTTTCCTATTTTAGATTTTCCTCTTGAGAGATGGACACATAGTTCTGTTATGTCACGAAGTGGAAGTTGAGAAATGTCTCCTTTCCCCATCATGTTTAAAATATATATCCATTCATCTCTAATGGCTTTTAATATGAGGGATTTCAAGGTTTCATCATCTAAGTTGCTCATCTTTGCTCTTTTCAAGTTGTATTGAAATCTTTCAAGTAAGTCTTCCAAATTTTCATCTTCTTTTTGCATCATTTTGAATACCTCATCCTTGTGATTGGTGGCATACAATAGTCCAAGTATCTATCCAAAATTTTTTGTTTCATATCATTCCAAGTCCTAATAGATTGAGTGGCTAATCCCATGAACCATTTCAAAGCAGATCCCTTCAATGTTGAAGGAAACAGTTTGAGTTTTTGAGAGTCTTCCATATAGTCATAAGTTCGGCATACAACTTCAAACTCAAACATAAATGTTTCAGGATCCTCACTTCGCAATCCATAAAAGTTAGGGAGGACAGATGGTGAGATATTTTTCATCGTTGTATGAGTTTCCTCATCAACTATAGGGAATCCAAACAATTTGTCTCCTTCCCTATTTCTTTCATTATTTCCTTCACCATTGTTGTCTCCATTGTTTCCTCCTCCTCTACCTCTACCTCTAAATCCATCTATTATTTCCTCTACCATGATAGTTTCTTTAGAGTCCTTAAAGTCCTCTAGTTCTTCTATCAAGGGAGGATGAGAGGGAGTCTCTTCCTTTTCTAAATGAGATTTAGTAGGTGGTATAGGAGAATCCTCTAATTCAGCTGCTCCTTGAATTCCAAAAATCTTAAGGCTAGGGGTAGATGGTGGTGATTCTTTTCTATGCCTTGAAGAAGATGGAGTTGTGAAAATTGAACTCTTGGCTTTAGCTATAAACCTTCCCCTAGAATCTCTTGCTCTATGCATGTCATTTTTTTTTTTTAAAGTAGGGATAATAATTCTCTTTCTGATCTTCCAGGTCACACTAGGTGCAAGAAGAGAGCATACTTAAGAAATTAATAAACCAATAATTCTCTTTTCTGATCCTCCAGATCACACTAGGTGCAAGAGGAGAGCATACTTCAAGAAGTTATCAAGTTTTCCCTTCTTTTATATATTTTTTTAAGAAATTGGCTACCTAGTTACACTTCCCCGGCAACGGCGCCAAAATGTTTGGTCAATTTAGTGTGTCCTAAATTGCTACATTTAATTTGTCAATCCGAGATTCGTAAGCTGACGAAGTGTGGCGCACTATATGTGCAAGATAACCTATCTCTTACTTTTTTGTCGTTTTTGGATTTTTGTGAAATTCTAAAAGACAAGTATGGAGACAAATATTCAAGACAACAATGTATTTCTAATGATTTTCCAAACTTCAAAAGAATTTTAAAAACACACAATGACAAAATTAATTCTTCAAAGAAAATGAAATTAAAGAAAATGAAATTTCATCACTACTCTAGTCAAACAAACAATGAACTACTGATCATGAAACTCATTATTCTTGCTGCTGTTCAAGCTTAAAAGAAACTATGCTGAAAGAAATCCAAAATTTGCAACAAAGTAAATATAAATCAAATTACATCAACTTATCTTCTGATCCCTCATCATTAGTCTAGCTATGATTTTCGGAGGTAACCATAAACAACTTGAGTAACCTAATCTCTAACTTGTAGAAAGTAAACTAATATCAAACTACACATTCATAATTCAATCCCTCACCATCAGTCCAGCTGTGGCTTTCGGAGGTAACTGAAGATGTCATGAGCAATTTAATATATCTAACTTGCAGAAAGTAAACTAATATCAAACTACACATTCATAATTCAATCTCTCACCATCAGTCCAGCTGTGGCTTTCGGAGGTAACTGAAGATGTCATGAGCAATTTAATATATCTAACTTGCAGAAAGTAAACTAATATCAAACTACACATTCATAATTCAATCCCTCACCATCAGTCCAGCTGTGGCTTTCGGAGGTAACTGAAGATGTCATGAGCAATTTGATATATCTAAATCTAACTACTAAAACAAATGTGCAAGATTGAAATAAACAAAGCAGTACTAAAATTAAACAGAAACTAAGAAAAGTAAATTAGCAGCAGAACAATATTAATTCCATGTCATTAGTCAAAAATTTATGCAAATGCCCGGGCTGCCTATTTATAACCTGAAACAAGAACACTGATCAGTTAACAATAACATAAAACATGAAAGATTATGGACAGAAGTACAATGTAAAGCATAAAAGATTATGAACAGAGATGAAGCATAAATACCATGAAAGATGCAATGTATAAACACATGAATGAATTATAGCACAATGAGCTTAAAGAAATAAAACAAGAACTATACAATAATGCACAAAACCTCAGCGTGTGCAGGGGCCCTCTACACCAGCCTTGGCAACAATCTTCAGGTACGAATTACGCTTGGAAACAGAGTCTTCTTATATATTAAAATGCAGTCATAACAAAAAGGTGATATTACGGCACAGTGGCAACGTAATTACATTACAGAGCTATCTGGAAGCTAATGGAGACTAATCTAATATGCGTATGCAAACACATTATTTATAACAAAGGAAATATAACTAATTCCCTAAAGTTTGTGCTGATGGAGAACACGTAAACCATTACGTCCAGAGATCTAGGATCATGGCCGCGTTGAGGAGTAAATCTATGAAGAGTGGATGTTTGAATTCGGCTTATGGAGCCATGTACAGGTGTTGATTTGTCTCCCCCAATTCAGAAACGGCCATATGAATCTTCACGTGACGAGAAACAGAGTCCTGTCACCGTGGGACTCTACGGTTGACTTCCACTTGGCCACCTTTGACCGTAGCCTCCTTAGGTGAATTTTCTCGAGCCAATAGGACACGATCCTTGTCCACATCATTTCTGACTTGCCCATGTGGCTCGTTTTTCCTGAAGACACCTGTAACATAGACTTTCACAAAATGGCTGCGGAAAGTGGCAAGATTCCGCAACTAAATGAGCAAAAATCTAAATTCAAACAGCAGACACAAAATATAGTTAAAAACCATCTTAGATGCTCTTTTGCAATTAATATACAATGATATTGACAACTTGGAAGGTTCAGGTGAATGAAAAAGGTCTAGAATGGTGTATAGGAAAGATGCAGATTTGAGACTCAGCAATCGGCCCAAAACATCAATTTTACATTCTTGAAAAATAACATGGAGCGGACCATATTTAAAATGGTTCTGTTCATTCTTTCAGCTACACCGTTCTGTTGTGGATTATATGGCACAGTTGTTTGATGTTTGATTCCATGTTGACGAAGATAATTTTAAAATTCGTTTGAAGTGTATTCTTTTCCATTATCAGTACGTAGAGAGCCAATATGTGTTTGTGCATCATTTTCAATCCATGCATGAAAATTCTTGAAATTTTGAAAAGCATCAGACTTATTCTTCAGTAAGTAAATCCAACACATTCGGGTGTAGTCATCAATAAATGTCATCATGTATTTGTTTCCATTTGCAGAAGCAATAGGCATAGGGCCACATAAATCTGAATGAACAAGCTCAAGTTTTCTATGTGCTCTGGAGTGTGAATCATGAAATGGTTGTTTGCTATGCTTTCCTAGAATACAAGCATCACATTCCTTAGGTTTTTTAGGAATTGTAGGCAGTCCATTAACACCATTTTTCTTCAACAAACGAAGGCTTTCATAGTTTAAGTGTCCAAATCTAGCATGCCATAAAAGACTTGATGGGAATGTACCTTCATCATGATGTGAACTAAATGCAAAGTTTTGAGCATGAGCAGATGAACCTTTCAGCTTCAAGAGTCTCCCTTCTTCTATTCCCTCCATGACAAGTGAGTGATCTGATGCTTTTCTGACCTCTGCCTTGCCATCAAACAAGTGAATGGAGTGTCCTTGCCGGCGGATTTGGACCAAGGACAGCAAGTTTCTCCTCAACTCAAGGAGGTATAGAACCTCATGTAGAATATGATCTGGAAGACCAGGCAACTTAAGCCTGACTGTGCCAAGCCCTGATGGCTTGAGTTTGGATTTATCTGCGAAATATACTGCTCCATCAACTTTGTCAGTGAATTCTTCAAAAAATCTTTTCTAAATGTCATGTGACATGTTGCTCCTGAATCTAGCAACCAATCATCTCTCCATGAAGTAAATGAAACATCAAATAAGTCTTCAGTTACTCCATTGTTACAATGTGCTAGAACATAATGAGCGGATTCAGGTGCTTTACCTTTGTCTTTGTCATTATTTTTACCTTTTTCTTGATTTCTTTGCTACTCAATTTTCTCCCAGGGTGTTCTGCATTTGGATGCATCATGTCCATCTTTATTGCAACGTGTGCAATGAAGATGGAACTATGGATATCTTGCCCACTTTACGTAGTTTGTTGCTTCCTCTTCTCCTTACGCCACCTCTTCCTGCAGATGAATCTGGGCATGACTCTTTCTCTATGTGCCAAGTATGCGGCCTCTTCGGAAGAGGATAGAAGGTACATCATCTTAGAAAAGACTCTCTTTAAACTTTTTCTCAAATTATCAAGGTGATATACTCTTCGGTGGATTTCCTTCTTGTCCTTCACAGATTCCTCTCCACAACTCATTAAAAATGAGTGTGTGTTTAATCTTCCGAGACCATTCAAGATAGTTCTCTTTTCCGGAGAGAACCACCCCAACAATAGAGATGAGAGAATGCATTAGTTTGCTGGAAAAAATTCTTTTGAAGAGGAAAAAATTCTGCTAGAAAACTTTCAACTCTGGAAATTTGCTCAATTAAAGGGGACAAAAACTCTTTGCTGGAAAATATACTGAATTTAAAAGGACAAAAACTCTTTGCTGCAAATACTGAATTCTGCACAAAAAAATATGTATATAAATTTTTTTGTTTGGAGAAAAAAGAAATTGTATGGGAGGTGGTATTATGAAATGGTTGGAGAGGAGATAGAGTATAATATATGGTAATAGTGGAGAGGGGGCGCTATAAAATATGACAAGGGAGAGCTATGTGATATATGTGGGAGGGACAGTGTATTGTATTAAGAGAGGGCGGTAATATGGAGCGTATTGAACAATAGTGATAGCGTATTGTATTAAGAGAGGGCGGAAATATAAAAGAGGGAGCGGTATTAAAAGTTGAGAATGTGACAGCGTGGAGGTATTATATGACTGTGTATTATAATATGGACAGAGCCGTATTGTAATATGGACAGAGTGTATTGTAATATGGACAAAGCGTGGGAATGGGAATGCAG
Source organism: Pinus albicaulis (assembly GCA_034641835.2). Taxonomy (NCBI): domain Eukaryota; kingdom Viridiplantae; phylum Streptophyta; class Pinopsida; order Pinales; family Pinaceae; genus Pinus; species Pinus albicaulis. The sequence goes on from CM076579.1 coordinate 356,215,334, forward strand.
AATGCAGGTGGGAATGCAGAATGGAGCGTATTACAACCAGCTGTAGGCGGTGGCACATTCGTAACAGGGAGTACTGGACAGACAGCGTATATAAATGCTGGAGCGGAGGTATTATGCAGTGATTTAAATGGTGGAGCAGCGTATTATGCAGCGATTTAAATGGTGGTCGAGGGCGTAAGTCTTGCAGGGAGGAAGAAAGGGGCGTAGAGGAATTAAGGCGCGAGGGAAGTGTGAGGAATTAAGGCGTGAGGGAAGTGTGAGGAAGAGAGCGTTGGAGAGAGGGAGGCCGAGAGGCCGTTACAAAAAAATCTGGAATGGCAGAGTTGCAGGACTGTTGGAATTGCAGAATGGCAGGTATCTCCTGGAACTGCAAATTGCAGAATTTCAGGGACTGTAGAATTGCAGAATCTCCAGAGGCTGCACAAATAGAACTGGGAAAAAAAAATTGCAGAGATAGATTAAAAAAATGCAGAATTACAGTACAACAATTTAATAGGAGCAGCAAAAACTATCATAAAAACTGACTGAGCAAAGGAACTAGGGAGTTACACCACAGGAAAAAATGCCAATAGTGGTACTGGCTCTGATACCATGTCAAACCAGGAGGTAACTCCTCAAATTAGAATGTGTATTAGCTGAAGAATGTACATGCATTTATACATGGAGGTGAGGCTATTGGGATTCATCTCCCAATGACTCTTGGCCTTCCTTATTTCCTAATATTAAAATAATATACAATATTACATATGCACACCCAACCCCTAGGATTAGGTGTCAAGAGGTTGGGACTTCTATTACCAAGTGGAACACAAGGTAAGCAAAGGAAAACATGTCTACAAAACCAAAAAATCACACCAAAATCAAACTGCACACTAATGAATAAAACATAGTAATGTACAAAAGTATTTACGCTAAATCAAGCATGATAATTTTTGAGATAGAGCCCATTTTTGGGAATCAACTAATTGATTCCCTTCATAATCGACCAACTCGTAGGCACATTTTTATAATACTCATTTAACCATAAAGGGCCCATGCCACATTGGTTCAATTTACCTGACCCCCAATTTATCATGGGCTTTATCATATAACAAGGCCAAGTCACCTTCAATAAAAACATGCAGAGTCATTGATTTATCATATTGTTTTTTAACTTGTTTCTTTTGAGATTCGATAACCAAAGAAACAATTCATCAGGTCTGATCAAGACATTCGAGGTAAAGAAATCATTCCTCTTCTAGTGAAGTGTTAGGGAGTAACTCGACAACTAGCTTCAAAGAAGGATTTTTTCACTCGATTGGGAGTGTGGCTTCAAGATCATAACCCAATTGAAAAGGTGTGAATCCAGTTGATGTCTTAACTGAAGTTCGATATGCCCACAGAGCTAAAAAATAACATAAGATGCCAATTTTTTTTATGCATCCCAATGGTTCTTTGAAGCATCATGAACAAAACTTTGTTAACAGTTTCAACCTGGTCATTAGTATGTGCATAGTAAGGATTAGAGTTGTCATGATGCAAGCCCAACTGAGCAGTAAGCTCTATCATCATATAATGTTGAAAATGAGAGCCATGGTCAATGACTATGGCCTTCGAGACACTGATTCGAGCTATGAAATGATTAAAAATAAATTGCACCACAATTTTACCTTCAACATCATAAGTAGGCATCTCCTTAGCCCACTTAATTAAATAATCAATGGCAACGATAATATAACCATGGCCCCCGGAAGAGCGAGGGTTACAATTCATGAAATAGATGCCCCGATTCGCAAAGGGTTTGGTGGTAACATATAGGTGCGAGGGTCTGGGTGGGGCACATAATTTATGAGAAAATAACTAGAAGTCATGACATTTTTTAACAGTAAGGATGTAGTCCTGAAAACGAATAGCCAAAAATAACCTGCGGGAAGAATATTTTGAGTAGTAGCATAACTAGACAAATGACTTCCACATGCCCCCAAGTGACAGTCATTTAAAATTTTCTCAGCTTCCTCAAGAGTCAAACATCAACGGAGGATAGAATCGACACCTTTATGATAAAGAGTATCCCTAATAATCCGATAAGGTTGGGATTGGTGACAAATTCTGCATCACTCAAAGTGAGATAACTTAGGTCGAAAAGTTTGGGTCTTGAGAAAGATAATGATATCACCATATGATGGATCAAGAGTACTGATGAGAAAGAGTCACTCATCCAGTATCAACTCAGTAAAAGGAATGGGTGGAATTTCAATTGGAAGAGCACATATCAACTCAGCAAAAACTAGATATTTCTTCAATTTAGCTTTAGAAAATTCTAAATCAAACTCCTGTAGGATAACAATCCATTTGGAGTATTTTCCCATCAGAAAATTACAAGTCAGAAATTAGAAATCATCATAGTTTTGTGTAGGAGAATTTAATGGTGAATGTGTTGGACAACATGGACAGCTGCCAAAGAGAGCTTCTCTACATGAGTGTAATGTGTCTCAACATCAAAGATATTTTTACTCAAGTAGTAGATAATATTCCCATTCACGTCATCGTCATCATGAACTAGCACCATGCCAATGGTGCCATTAGCAACAAATAAATATAGGAAATAATCACGTCGATAATCAGGGGAATGCAAAAAGGTGCACTAACAAGAGTTGTCTTGAAAGCATTGAAATAAGATTGAGCAATTTCATCCCAGATAAAAGGGAACCCTTTTCTCAACAAGCGAGTAAATCGTTTAGTAATCTCAACATAATTTGGGACAAAATTATGGAGAAAGTTCTCTTTCCCATGCAAGCTTTGCAATGGATGAATATAAGGAGGAGGAAAATTGATGATAGCCTCAACTTTCAATGGATCAATTGGGATGCCTTCCTTAGAAACCAAAAATCCCAAGAGATGACATGATTCAATGCAGAAGACCAACTTGTGAGGATTTAACCGAATGTTGTAGTGTAAAAAGTGAAGAAATATCACTCAAAGATGAGTGAGATGATCTTGAAGTTTCACAGAATGTGTAGGAATACCATCAAGATATGCTTGGACTATGTTTTTAATATCGTGAAATGCATAGGACATAACTCGCTAGAAGGTAGCACCAGCGTTATTCAATCCAAAAGGGAGATTTTTGTATGCAAATGTCCTCCAAGGATAGATAAAGGAAGTTTTATTGTGATCAACAAAGAGAAATTTAATCTGGTTGTAACCAGAAAAACCATCCATAACAGAAAAAAAATTCACTCCTGGCATGTTCATTAATTATCTGATCGATGAAAGGAGTGGGATAGTTATATTTAGGACAAGCCTGATTGATATCACAATAATCAACACAAACACGAATAGTTCCTTATTTTTTGGTAACAGAAACAATATTAGAGACCCATTATGTCAAAGGTATAAGATAAATGAAGCCACCTTTGAGAAGTTTTTCAACTTCTCCCTTTGTGGCAACTTCTTTTTTCAGGTGGACTGGATGAAGTTGTTGATAGATACTTTTTTAGTCTAGATAGGTAGGAATCTCATGCACAACGATACTAGGTTCGATGCCCAACATTTATTCATACGACCAGGTGAAGATATCGCGGAATTCTTTGAACAGGGCAGTGTTAATCTTGATCTCATCGGGAGAATAAGAATCCCCAACATGAATATTCTCGAAAATCCCTAGTTCGACTGATATGTCAATCAAAATGGTAGTCAAAATGTTTCCCATGTTTCATTGAAAGAGGACTTCACAAACCAAGATTGGATTCCAGAGTTGATCATTCGATTCAGGGGAAACACAGGTTTCCAAACATGTTGTGATCTCACCAAGGCTCGGTAGACACGAGGAACGATGATGACCATCATTCCAAGGCGTTTCTTTGAGAGGAATAACTTCTAAAATACTCTCATCACTCGGAAATGTATCATTAAAAGGATCATTATAATCCCATGAACCAAACCAGAGGGATTGAGAGTACATGTCTAGAGACTAAGTAAATTTACCATTGGAATCAGATTCATCCACATAATCTGAAAGGATAAACTAATACATCTGTTCAATAGGGCTAAGAGGAATAATGTTGCCAAAACAATCAATCTCTTCATGGATTGGAATGATGCAAGGGTCTTGACAAAATCAAATCATGTTTACTGAAGCAACGTTCGGAGGTGGAAGGGAGAAGATACCCATTAATGACGAGTATTTGAAGAGACCTGCTCCGACACTCTCATAAGAAACAATGGTATTAGCAACATATGGTACATTTCCAATTGAAGTATTAGGTTAAAATAAGGCAAGTTGATCAATTATAATGATTTTTCCCTAATGGGGAAAATGAAGGATGTGAAATAGGGTAGAGACCACGCAAACCATTACATGGGTCCAACTATGACCAAGTAGAAGATTATAGTTTAGGTTCTCATCGACAACTTCTAATTCCATATCCACTATTTTTCCCTTCAAATCAATTGGTAAATATTTACATTAGAGGAAATTTCAGCCTAAAAGTGGCCTACTAAGGAAAAACAGTAAAATAGGAGTTATGAATTTTGGAGGGAAAAGAAGATTTTTTATTTTTTATTTTTTTTTGTCTCATATTCTTATACGTTTACTAAAATTTCACATTTAGACACTCATTAGATGCGGAATTAAATTTCACATCCAACAAGTACCCTTATACATACTTTTGAGAAGACCCACATTGATAAAATTTGTAGATACATTAAAAAAACGTGTTGAAACACGTTTTTTTTAATGTATCTACAATTGTTATGTAATATTCCAAATCTGGAACAGCTACAACAAATAGAATATTTTGAGATGTTATATAGTTGGAGCTTCAACAAATCATGAGCATGGAAATGTAGAACAGCTCTTAGATGTAAAACAACATCTCACCAGCAGATGAAAGTACCTTAGCAAGTACATGGCCTATATTCTCCTTCCCAAGTGGGGACATGCAGCAATATAGGGATTTTCTACAATAGTGAGAATACCCTAAGGTATTACAAAGTTGGAGAGCAGCAAGAAATCAGCTTTAACTAATGCTAAATGATAGATCCTTCATTCTAAGAAACAACAACAACTTTACTTCACTTCTTGACTCAAAACGGTGGGTAAAAGCAGTGATTTATGCCCTAAAATGATTCATTTCAGGAATGTGCATAAAAATAAGGAGGGATGATGGTTGGATCTTCTATCCTATACCAAATTTCAGCCCAAAAAAAATAATGCTATCTAGGTTAAACAGTTCTCCCACTCCCAAAATGGCTTAAAAATGCTAATTTCCCATGACCTAGAGTATGCAGAATGTGACTGAAGCATATGCAGCGTAACTTCTGAAGGAATTAGATGAAAATAAGTATGAACAATAAATCAGACCTATGATATGATTTATGCAATATTTCAGAGAAAGACAAAACTTTTACATGGATCAAGGCTTCAAAATGAGACACTACAACACAAGAAAATGTAGATAGATATTAACAGCATAGTTTTCATTGTTGAAGCATGCAGTAAATTAAAACTCAAATCTACAACAAATATATATATATAAAATGTTAGATCTATATCATATTTGTAAGAAATAAATGCTCCTTTATACTCTCCCCTTGGGGATATCAACAAAACATGAAGGTACAAGAGTAGATCTGAGATCTAAGTCATAGATCTGCAGAAGTATTCAGAAAATTCTGAATAATAACATATATTATAGATCAAATCTCAAAAAACATGGATTGGTTGGCCAAGCCATGAATCACCACAGTGAAAGGAAGAAACCCTTCACTAGAGATCTCTCCTCCGAAAATAATGCCAAGTCACCCTGCAACTCTGCTCTTGCAAATAACGCAGTCATGGAAGAGGGACTACATTGTTGTCCCTGAGAATACTTTGGAATGCTGCCAATGTATGGATCTGAAGCTCAACCCACTAATGAACTCTTCAAGGAGGTTAAAAGACACACTCACTGAGAAGAGGCACCAGTACAAGCTAGATATGAGCAGATCTAGTGTTCCACTTGTTGCAACTCACATGGACAACCCAATCCTAAGCAGGACTGCACTGTAGATGCAAGATGAGGCTTGGCCAAATGCCAGATAGTGGTCTAGAAAAATAAGACTCCTCTAAGAGCCACTCAAGGTAGGAGGTGGGGATCCTAAACAAGAAAACCCCAAGAGGTGTGTCTCAACATACAAAACCTTCAGAAAATAATAACATCGACAACCTTCTCTTGTTGTCCTCCTCCTTCTTTTATAGGATGAAAGCCTTGTAAAACCCTAAACCACCTCAATGAGTTAACCCCTTTCACATGTGGATCCTCCATCTAGAACTGCGTTGTATATCCATGAGGTTCATTGCACCTAGACTGCGGTGTTGATTTGGTCAAGGTTGACCCAATCTTGTGATTTAAATCCATTCACACCTGCAAAAGTTTATTTACATAGCCCAGATATGTCTCTGTTCACATAGGCATTGATTTATTTATAGTTTTTAGGAGTTTTAGATGTCCTCCTTTACAATTTATTCCATAATCATGAAATGCAGAATAAAATAAGACAAAATAGAATATTTCCAATAGCTTGGATAATTGGGAATATTACATGTTATCAAGGTGGGTATTCTCAAAAGTATGCATAATGGATTCTCGTTGGTTGTGGAATCTAATTTTGCATCCAACAAGTGTCTACACTTGAAATTTGAGTAAACCTATAAGGATATGAGTCAAAAATATAATTAAAAAAAGTAGTTTTTCTTCTTTTCCCTCCAAAATATTTACATACCTCTTTTTAAATCTAAATCATTTTGATTGGTTTACATATTATGACATGAAAATTCCATGGGCACTTTTAGGCTGAATTTTCCTATAATGCGAATACCATATGGTCGAGAACCTCTGCCATCGAAAGCTTCCAACGTATTAGGAGAATGACTTAGTGGGGGAGATTAAATGCCTTTCAAACATGCGATACACATTGTTAAGGTGGATGCACCTTCATTAATGAAAATCCTATGAATAGTCTTACCCATCACTAGAACTTGTATGCAAAAATCCATTTGTGATGGGAGACAAGGAACGTGATTTTCAAGGTCAAAAGTAATTAAATTTGAATCTCAAGGATCAATTCCCTCGATAGCAGATAGTAATTCCTTCCTATGATATGGGCAAGATTGAAGGAATTTCAAATCCGACATCACTAAAGGCGCTTGAGCTAGATCTTCCACAAGATTGTGATGTTGAGCAGCTCACTTATTCGAATTATACAAGGATTTCCAAATAATATCTTTGGGAGGCATTCAGATAGTGGAATCATTACTAGGTCTCTCAATATGAAGAGGACTGGAACTAGGTAGAGCGAAAGAATAAGGCACATATGTGGAATATTTTTCCACAATAGATTTGGCAAGATTTGGATATTATTTTGAACGTGGGTTTTGTGCCACTCATAAAAAAAGGGAGCTTCTGGATGCAAAATATTGAGGTTGGTCTACCATTTGCATTTTATAATATGGAAAGGGTTCTTTCAAAACAACCATCATTCCTTGTGTGCCTTTTAAAATATGATTAACCTCGACACGATGAGGGAAATCCTTGATTTAATGATCATCATCACATATTAAGAAAGGATATTTGGGCTTATGTTTAGATGCATCGTCCATAGAAGACATAGAGGAATCGTGTTTAGGGGAATCGTATTTGGCGTTTCCTTTCCCCTTATTCTTACCTTTGGGGGATTTATCCACCGCGGCAGACTGAACGTCGTTAACCTTAGAGTTTTTAACAGGATTTTTTGGACCAATGATAGGAGTGGACAGTGCAGTGGCCGAAGTATACTTAGGCTTCAAAGAAGATTTTCATAGTATTGTTAGCAGTTTGATCCACTGATATGATAACACCATCATATGGTGGTGTGTCAGTAGATTTTAAAGATTATGGGGTCGTTGAAGGTCGCGGGGCATTCAGTAAAATATCCTATAACGTCCCAAACCAGGAATAGACTAGATCTAGATACTAAGCATAGGGGATGGCCTATTCCTCAGTTACACAACCACCCATAGAAATATCTTTGAAAATTTGAGTGATGAATGATTTATTGAACCATTCAATTAGTAGTTGATAAGGATTTCAAACTTGATCAGGCATCGTCTGTGTCTCCATTCATTAATGTGGTCGGATATATGGGTAGTTGTTGACTATTCCAAAGATGTTAAGAGGTGAGAATCAGTTTCATACTAGAAATATAACTGGAAATGTGTAAATAATTCCATAGCCAACAAATTGAAGTCTTGGAAAATGCCGCGGGGTAGTTCAATGTACCACTTAGTAGTTGCGCCTGTTAATGTGCATTGGAAAAGACATAGTCGAACTAAATCATCCACCCAAGAGTTAGAAGAGCACTATAAATGGTATGTCACAATGTTAGCTTGGGGGTATTCTCTATATTTACCTTAAAATTTAGGACAATCCAAAGGAATCTTAGCTCGAGCTAGAGGAAAATACAACATATGTTGGATAGGGTCATTCGTAATCATTAACACATCCGCAAGTTCCAACTTATCCAAGAATGGTAACTGAGGATTATAACAATTGAAAAATCACTAGTGATCACCCATCTAAGGGTTCCAACTCTAATGATATGGGTTCTTCCTGCATTGGGGTTGATTTTGAGCATACTAACCATATTGTGCCCATTGTTGCTGGTAAGGACCTTGTTGAGGCCAAGGTTGTAGATAGGTGCCTTGCTGCAGCTATTGCTGAACATAAGGACCCTATTGGGGCTGTTGAAAAGGCCCCTACTAGAGCCACTGAGGAGGCCCCTGATGCAACGTCTATTGAGGGATATGTCCTCGCTGAACATGAGGCCCTTGCTGAACATAAGGTCCTGGCTGGGGTTGGTAGTACTGACCCTTTGGAATTTGTTAGTATGCAACATCAAGTCAAATGGGGTAATTTCCAGCTTGACCCAAAGAAGGGTTTTGACTAGATTGTATTTTTCATACCAAAATAAAGATTAGTCACAACACCCACCAATGGATTTTGGGGTTCTTGGACATATTGTTGTGAAATTTTTAGTTGTTTAACATATTGATATTGTACGTTATATTAATAAACATAAGGATTTTGAATATGCGATTTTTGAATATGGGGTTGCTAAACATGAGGTTGTTGAATGTGGGGTTGTTGATAAACAAGTTGTGCTGAATTAGGATGACCATCTGGTAGAGAGGTGCATACGACAAAACTTGCTATCGATGAAACCAAAGTTCCACCAAGACTATATATAGGTTGTCCCACCCCCGATAGAGTTCCATAGTTTAAATTTCCCCCACCCGAAAGGGGAGGTACATATAAAGGATGCAATTTCCCCTGAGGCATAGATGAAACCATAGATTTTCCACTCAAATGTGGAACCACAATGATCATAAATAGTGAAAAAGGAGCAAATGACCCTAGAAAAATAGTCATTTGACCTATAGAAACTGCATTTTGATACATGGTGGCCACATTTGAAACAAATGGGCCAGAATATGGGGGAACACTAGTTGAGAAAATGAGATTATGAAATAGATATGTAACCCTAGAAGCTCTTGAAGCAAGTTTTTTGAGAGAAGTGTAGCCTGGTGGAAGTGAAGATGCAACTTGAATAGAGGGCACACTCGTTCTACTTCCTAAATCATGAGGAGTGGAAACATAAGGAAAACCTTTCAGAGGGAACATAGAATCAATGTCAACTTCTGGGATATGGGTCGCGGAAGTGTCTAGAGGAATACTTTGAGGAGTAATAAAAAATAGAGTATCGTTTTCATTCGACGCCATGTGTGGTGGAAACAACTGTCGAACAATATCTCATGATACTACAATAGAAGCATCAAAAGGAACATTGGGACCGTCAAAAGGACTACACAGATGCTTGAGAAATATCACAAATAGATCATAGAGCAGATTTGAAGGAAAGACCACAAACTATGCAGCGGGTTCAGGAATTTTCAACTCAATATCCTCAGAAGGCATAGACAAATCATCAGGTGTTGGTCATGATGAGAGTGAATGGATTCTTGGGACAATCCCAAGTTCAAAACCTTGAGCTTCAAGAGGCCTAGGTGGAAATAGCAGGATCTCAAGATGAGCTCCTTGAGTTCATTTAGTGGATGAGTGAGGTGAACTTGGGAGTTCAGCCACGATGACCTTTCGTAATGATTAATCAAAGGACAAATGAGTTTTTTTTTAGAAATTAAAATTTTTAATTAACCAGTCATGATGAGGCAAAGGAGTACTGCACGAGTAGGATTTTTTTGTGGACAATAAATTTTATAATTAAAAAATATGAATTAGAAAAGGGTAATCTAGGAAAAAAGAATTACCAGGTATTCGTGAACTGTAGAATACCTCCTAGAAAACGAAGAAGTACAAGCAAGAAATCTCCCCAAATGTTGTGTTAGGTGTATCACATCTACAAGGTGGTTGACTCAATTACCTCTGGCAGGTTTGCAACCTAGTGGGGTCTCCCAAAATATACTCAACGGTATGTGGGAGCTCAGCTCGTAGTAGCGTTGTCTAATGTGTAACGATTTGATGAGAGAATCCCTTTATACTTATCATATGTGGAGCATAGTCCTATGTACTTCCATACATGGGACAGGATGTCAGCGATAACTACTATGCTTTATAATTCCAGAACATGTCTCTAGCCTAGACCTCTAGATATTTGCATTAATTCCAAATTATCCTTAGGTTAATTGAGGTTTATTTTAATGTTGATTTGAAATTAAGTTTCGATTTTGGGATCAAAATGATTTCACCTGAATTCCTAAGATGCAACTAAATGAGGGAAAAAAATCCTTTTGATTTCGATGAAAGATAAACTAATAAGAGAATAGATTGCAAAGAGTAATGCATCAAACAAAATTCCCCTCCCAGCTAGCTTTCAAATTTCACTTTTCAAAAATGAGAATCCCAAAAAGTAAAGCGATTTCACTTTCACTATCCCAAATGCAACTTATCCAAAATTAAAATGATTTCTACTTTAGCTAAGATTCACTTAAATCATTTTTTTTTATTTTTCACTTTGAATGATGAAAATCCAACTGATGCAATTAATGCACTTAAAAATTCTTCACTTATCGAAAATTTGTAATCTATTTTCAATAAGGAAATCCAAAAACTAGATTTTCAATGCAAGTGATCTTATGCATTTAACGAAAAGTGATTCTTGAAATGAAAGCTAAACAGAAGAAAAAACCAATTTCCTTGAACAAACATAAATTTCAATACTGCCCTATAGTAGAGAATCAATAGTTCTTGATTAACAGAAGCATTAAACTGAGAATTTAATTGACTTGCAACAACAAGACTCAACTAAAACAAAAAAAATTACCACCTAGATCACAAGACCAATTTGTGCTTCTCAAAGAGACAAAAAACACTCAAAGAAAAAAATGTTGTAATCGAGGCAAGGAAAAAATTAAAAAGATCATGACACACTAAGGGTTTTCCAAAAGAGACCCAAAAATCTCGATTTTCTAAGACCAGTGCATTCCACTAGTTAACACCAGTGGTCTGTAGCGCGACTCTGCTAACTGAAACTAGTGATGTAAGTGTAATTGTGTATGCAAAAAGACATGCTAGGCAAGGAAAAAAGGGATAAAACAAGAAATCTCTAAAATAAAACCTTAGAATTGATACTTTAAAGCATTAACAAGCTAGGCTATAGGCTAAAAAACAAGCCAAACAAGTAGTCGTTCAACAGTTGGCCAAACTAAGCATGAAGACAAAAAACAAGAAGAGGGTGAACATGGTGTAAGATCCCGAGCAGAGTCACCAATTTGTTATGCAGGAAAATCCATTCTTCGGAAAGAAGCGATCCCTCTATCCCAATGAGTGGGTCTAGTAACAACTGTGACAAAGGATACAAGAATTCCTAGTTTAACATTAAAAAGTAAAGTGAGAGAGGGAGATGGCCTACCTCACTCCTTATGTATTCATTTCCTTTGTGCCGATGTCCATCCTTTCACTTCCAAGCTCATTCCTCATTATGCTTTCTACTTCCAAGTACCTATAAATAATATCACACAACAAAATACGAAAGATACATAGTATATGTGTTGCAAACAAAGCTACATGACATATCAAGGAGTATCATGCTAAACCAATTAATATTAATAGATTTATGGGAAGAAAAGTATACTTTGTATTATAAAATGATCAAAGGAAAGGTTAGAACTGGTTTCTTGATGTGGAAGTCCTCCTTCAGAGTGTTAATCCAAGTCCAATCCATTCTCTTTAATCTTTTATCCTCCATCAAATCGGTAGCATCTAAGCGAAATGAGGCAGAAGTAAGGCAACTAGCAATGACCAACCAAGACTCAATAGCATGGCACTCTCTTATAGCAGATTTGAGGAGTTTAAGGATCCACTAATGAGGGGGAAAGTTCCTATCTCTATGGGAAACATATTTGGAGATAATATCAATGGCCAAACATGGGAGTATTACACCATATCCTCAACCAACAAGTATTATAACTCCATACTCGTGAATTCTAGAGGCCAAAGATTCTGCTCCATTTTTGGAGAACCTTCCTGAACAGGACCAATATGACTTTAATACTAAATTCCTGCACTAAATCATTGTTCACATTAAAGGGATAGGATGACAAGCGCGAACTTATTAAAGGGAGGATCGTGCTCTCCTGCAAAACAAGGTTTTTTACAAACTTTGCAGAAAATCTTGAAGGCATTTATCTTTTAGGTCTTCAAGGATATCTTATGTAGAAATTATAAAACATATATGTATATCATGGATTCAATCTGGTCTACCAATGTACTAAAGCTAGATACTGAATCACTTCTACAAATAAATTGTGGAATTAAGAACACAATCGCCAATCACATGAAGCAAAGAAGAATCAACCAAACCACAACACAGATAATTTCCCGGGGAAAGCTTGATTCTCAAAACCCCACTATCTTCTATTGTATATTTGGCATGGATACATGAAACAATTACATACAACGCTTCTCACAAGATCCCTCCTATACTTAGCTATTTGTCTCACACTATCTTGGACAAAACTGACAAACACTTAGACAATTCTCAGCCTCTAAACAACCTGCCTTGATTGCGCAATTCATGTGGAATGAAATCCCTATTCTTTAGGAATTTTTTCCTTCCTTGACTGCATAAGGATCATGGGAAACCCATGGGTTTTTCCTTTTCATGGGTGCAACCGAATAATCCTACAGCTAATAGACAACATCCCTTTCACCTAGATCTCAACTCAGTCTCCACTGGAACTGACATGCATGTAGCTAATAATAGTAAATCCTCAATTTCATGTGAGATCATTGATTTTGAATTAAAGAATATTTAATTCACTTGTTCTCTCCCTAGTGTATCAAATAGTTACAACTAGCACAAATGACTTTAACTCACTTAACTGAGTTAAACTGATTAAAACCTGCATTAACTAATGCACCACTACACTTCGAACTCTATTACAACTAGAATTACTCTGCATGCCTCACCAACTACCCTCAACTTGAAATCCATGAGTTAACTGAGTTTATCACACTCATTTAACTTTTTCTAGTTATTTTGAGATTATATTACATTTTATTGTCCATATTAATTAAGGTATAATTAAAATAGACATGCACCAAATTTAGCCCCCACTAGTGTAGGTGTTGCTAAGACCTATGGTCCCACACTAGTGTAGGTGCTGCTTGGCCCTCCTAGTTCCACACCAGTGTAGGTGCTACAATTTATTGTTGGACTTGAACACTCCCTCTCAATAATAAAGGGATTATCCTTCATCCCGATCTTCTCTCTATGTATTCGAATTTGCTCCTGGTGAGCGCCTTCGTCATAATATCTACATCCTGATCTTCTGGGGGAATGTACTGAAGTAAAATTATGTGCCTCTACACACAATATATGAGATGGTGGTACCAAATATCTATGTTCTTGGATCTATCATGAAACATAGGATTAACCGAGAGTTTAATGCAACTCTAGTTATCATAATGTATCACTGTCAGATCCATCTGAGAGCCAAAAAAACAAACCAGGATCTTTCTCATCCTGATGGCCTCACATGCATCTTGAATTTCTACCATGTACTCTGCCTCTGCTGAACTGAGTGCCAAAGATTTCTTCTTCTTGTTGTACCAAGAAAATTTTCTCAATCCTATGTTGAATATCCCTCTAGATGTGTTGTTTCTGTCTGATGGACTACCTGCCCCATCTGCATTCGTGAAGGCTTGAAGCTTCAGTCCCTTTGTCCTTTTGTACCATAATCCATACTTTGATGTTCCCATTAGGTATCTCAAGACATGCTTCCCCGCCTTCCAAAAGAGATAGGTAGGCTTAACCATAGCTTGAATCAACTGGTTAACTATGTAGCAAATGTCTGGTCTAGTGTTCATGAAGTACATCAGTGAATGAACTAACTGCTTGTAGATAGTAGCATCCACTACCTCTCCAGAAGTAGCATCCTCTTTCCTCCAATTTCCTGGAAGAGGAGTTTCCATGGATTTACATCTCCCCATGTGAAACTTACTCAATATCTCTTTGGCCTACTTGCCTTGAGAAACAAAAATTTCACCATCCCGCTGCCATATTTCCACACCAAGGAAATAATGAAGGATTTTGATGTCCTTCATTTCAAACTCCCTTGCAAGATCCTCCTTCCATGAGTGTATCAACTGCTCATCACCAGTCAAAATTATATCATCAATGTAAAGTACAATAATCAATAGCTTATCCTCAACCACAATCTGGTACAAGTTTGCATCAACTTCACTTTTGGTGAAGCCCAGTCCAGTGAAATATTTGCCAATCTAAGTGTACCAAGCATGAGGTGCTTGCTTCAGCCCATACATTTCTCTCTTGATTCGACACACATGTGACCCAATATTGAAGACCTTAAAACCTTTTGGCTACTCTATGTACACTTCTTCCTCAATGACTCCATTGAGAAACACATTTTTCACATCCATCTGATGAATACACCATCCCATATGCGCTAAGAGTGCAAGGATGGATCTAATGGAAGAGTACCTTGCAACTGGTGCAAAATTCTCATCATAGTTGATCCCCTCAATTTGTGAGAATCCTCGAGCCACAAATATGTCCTTGTATTTCTCCACACTCCCATAAACATCTTTCTTTACCTTATAGATCCATCTAGATTCAACAATTGATTTACCAACCGGTCTTAGGACAATATCCCATGCATTGTTCTTGACAATGGACTCCTCCACCATTGCATCAACCCAAAATGGTTGTTGCGTTGCCTTCTGAAAGGAAGATGGTTCAGTCACAATACATTTTTCCATAAGAGCCATGTATCAAGTAAACTTATTTGGAGATTGTCTCTATCTGTGCTGTGAAGTAGGGGCTCCTACATTCTCTGCAGCATCAAGTCTCATTCTATCAGCTTCTGTGGTATGCCTTATACCATTTCTGATGGATTACTCTACATGATTGTTTTCTACCACTCCACGATCCTCCGCATGTGGCTACTCCACATCTTGAGGTTCATTATTAGGAACCAAAATTTCCTCCTCTGCATGCAAATATAGCTCCCTCCCAAGGGACAATCGCATGTTTTTCTCCTCATCAAATTTTATATCCCGTGGCACAAAAGTCATCTATTGTTTGGAAAATACAACTAATAGTTGTGGGGAGTTTCAATGTACCCCACAAAAATCCCAATCTTAGCTATTGGTTCTAGCTTCTTCCTGGAGTCTTTGGTCACATGCACATAAATAGATGAGCCAAATATTAAAATGTGAAACATCAGGTTTCTTACTAGTGAAATTCTCTTCTGGTGTACTCATCCCAAATATCCTATGAGGACAATGGTTCTACACAAATACCGTTGTGTTGCATGCCTCCACCCACATATGCATCGGTAGGCCCTGAACATGCAACATCGCTCTTGTTGCACCCACATTCGTTCTATTCTTTCTTTTAGTGACCCCATTTCGTTGTGTGTTATGAGGTGCTATTAGTTCTCTTTGAACTCCTTCTTTGCTGTAGAAGTTCTTGAATTTGTTAGGGATGTACTCAAAAACATTATCGCTCCTAAGAGCCTTCACTTGCTTCCCCGTGTCTTTCTCCACTAGTTATTTAAACTCAAGAAACTTTGAGAATGCATGATATTTCTTATACATGAATTAGATCCAGTACTTTTGAGAAAATTCATCAACAAATATCACATAGTACTTATGATTTGTTGTCAAAGCAATAGAGAATGGTCGACACACGTCTATGTGAAATCTCTCAGGGATCCCTAAGGCTCGGTTCTCCTTCTCATGAAAGGTGGCCTTTACATATTTTCCCATAGTACATCCCTTGCATGTGTCTGACTATGTAAGTGTACCCTTGGGAAGACCCGTAGAAATATTTTGCATGAATTTTAAGGCTCCATGGTGAAGATGGCCCAATCTCCTGTTCAATAACTCACCCTCATCCCGGCTCACCACTTTTTCTGCCTTACCCATCAATGGTGTGCAACCATATACATCCAGTTTGTAGATATTCTTAACTTGAATCCCAATATTCTTGGCTTGTCATGTTGTTTTGTGTCGTAGGAAACCTTTTCCTTCACTGAAAACAACATCATAGCCTCTATCCTCGAACATTGCAACTAAGACCAATTGTTTCTTCAAGACTGGTACATGCATTACATATTTTAATTTAAAGGGTTTCCCTGACTATCTCTGGAAGGTAATGGTACCAATCCCGGTAGCACTATACCGCTTTTCATCACCCATTTTGATATGCGTCTAGAGGTCCTTCTCCTCCAAGCTACTGAAAAGTTCCTTGTCTCCTGTCATGTGAAAGGAAGCACCACTATCCAAATACCACACTGCTCCCAATGCACTTGAAACCATGCATTCAATCAATGAGAAGTTAAGATCAAATTGTGAGGCCGAAGCCTCACCAGCTATAGATACTCAAGCCTTCATTTTCTTCTTCTTTTGTGGACAATTAGTGGCATAATTCCCATGCTCATGACAGTGAAAACACTTCACTTTGGACATGTCACACTTCTTGCCATATTTGGACTTGGATTTGAAGTGGAACTTCTTTCATTTCCCCTTCTTCTCCTTAGTAGCCAAAACACAATTTTCTTCATCTTCATTCTTAGGTGAATATCCATCTCTGGTATTCCATCTAAACTCCTCTTGCACCAAATCTGACCACAATCCTTCCCAATCTGGCAACTTTTCCCTTCCATTGATAGATTCTTGATAACTATGCCAACTCTTGGGAAGTCCTAGAAGAGCTAGGTTCGCCAAATAATCATCAGCAACAGTAATGCCAATGCTCCCCAGCTCATCCCAACATTGGAGAAACTTTGTTAAATATTTTTTCATGGAGTCGCCTTTCTTTGTCTTGATCTTCCTGAGTTTATCTTCCAGTGCTAATTTCCTAGGGTCATTTCTACTCTGAAATAGATCTATCAAAGGCTTCCACATTGTATATGGTGTGGCTTTACCATGGATACTTGATACAGTGTGGTCTCATACTCCCTCCAGTAAGATCCTTCTCACCTTTTCCACTTTCTTTTGCCATTCATCAAGATTTGTAGCATCTATCACAAAGGGTTTAGGAACATCATTGTCAATGAATTCCTTCAAGCCACTATCTTCGAGTACTGCATCCATCCTATCTTTCCAAGAAATATATTTATAGCTTCCCTCAAGTGCATACTCCAATCTCAAGCCACTGAAAACCTTTTCGATCTTGAATCAGTTGTAGCACCAAGAAATTCTTCTGCAAATTGGAATTCTATTCAGTCACAAACTTAGCTCCTCCTCCACTATTGTGATTTCTTATGCTCTGATACCATGTAAAAATTATACAACATATATGTATATCATTAATTCAATCCAATAACAATGTACTAAAGCTAGATACTAAATCTCTTCTACAAATCAATTGCGGAATTAAAAAGCTCAATCACCAATCATATGAAGCAAAGAATAATTAATCAAACCACAAGACATATAATTTCCTAGAGAAATCTTGCTGCTCAAAACCCCACTATCATCTATTGCATATTCAGCATGGATACATGATACAATTAAATAAAAATATTCTCACAAGAGCCCTCTTGTACTCAGCTAATTTTTTCACACTGTCCTAGACAAAACTGACCAACACTTAGCCAATTCTCAGCCTCTAAATAGCCTGCCTTTCTTTCACAATTCATGTGGAATGTAATCCCTATTCTTCAAGAATTTTTGCCTTCATTGACTGCACAAGGATCATGGGCAATCCAATGGGTGTTTGGTTGCATGGGTACAACCCAATAATCCTACAATTGATAGTCAACATCCCTTTCATCTATATCTCAACTCGGTCTCCACTAGAACTGACATGCATGCAACTAATAATAGTAAATCCTTAGTTGCATGTGAGATCAATGATTGTGAATTAAATAATATTTAATTCACTTGTTCTCTCACTAGTGTATCAAACAGTACAACTAGCACAACCAAATTTAACTCACTTAACTGATTTAAACTGATTACAACCTGCATTAACTAATGCACCACTATACTTCGAACTCTGTTACAACTAGAATTACTTTTCATGCCTCACCAGCTACCCTCAACCAAAAATTCACGAGTTAACTGAGTTTATCACACTCATTTAAATATTACAAGTTATTTTGAGATTTGATTACATTTTATTCTCCATCTTAATTAAGGGATAACTAAAATAGACATGCACTAAATTTAGCCCACACCAGTGTAGGTGCTGCTTGGAACTCTTGGTCCCACACTAGTGTAGGTGCTAAAATTTCTTTTTGGACTTCAACATCTTAATCATGTTTTCCAAGATGAAATAGTTTATACATATTTTGTTGCTTTGCGACATTTTTGACATGATCAACAAAAAATACGACACTTGGGATAAGAACCGAGGAATACAATAAAATACTTTGTAACACTCCTATTGGTATTTTTTCTCTACTTGGGTCACAAATATGTGTGTGAATTAGATCCAAAGGTCTATATGAAGTGAACTCTTTTGACTTGAAATGAGTCTAAGTTTTCTTACCAAATTGACATGAATTGCAGATTAAATTATTAGACCTTGAAAGTCTTGGAAAACCTCTCACAGTTCCCAACTTGCTAACTCTTATCAAAATATCAAAATTCATATGACCAAGTCTCATGTGCCACAATTGTGATTCATTCGATTTTCTTAAGTAGCAACTTAATATAGAGTCGTCAAACACATATACATTTTTGTGAGTTCTTATTTCTTTTCCTACAAGCTTTCCATCTTTCTCATTTTGGATCTCATAGTCCCTATATCGAAAGATCATATCATAGCCATTATCACACATATGGCTTACACAAAGAAAGTTGTGATTGGAACAATCACTATCCACATACCATATGTTCTCTTGATTATGTGTTAATAGATAAAGTCTGCATTGCATGCTATATTCATTTTTTTAATTCTTCTTATTCTTTTGAGAAGTTGGCCTTTGAATATTCTGGGACTTAAATAGGTACTCAAACCTACCTCTGCACTCACTTTCCTTTTTCCCAAAATTATTACATTTGAAACATTCAACATCACTTAACAAGGGCGAGAAGGCATTTCAATCCCTGAGAGGAGAGTTTTGAGATCTAAAATTATGATACTTATTATATCTATGATTTTCATCTCTTTAAAATTTGATCCTTCTACAATCAACAAACTTATGTCCAAAGATGTGACACTTATAATAATAACCATAAAATAAATAAGTGTACCTACTTTTGGAAGGTTTATGATTTTTTTCATGAAGGTACCTCTATTGTCTGGATGATTGATTCGTTCTCCATTGGTGTGGCTTCTTGGAGTGGATGGAGTTATTATTCCAGTGATGATATCACTTTTTCCTTATTTCCCTCTCATATTTAATGATCCTTTTTTTAAGATCCTTTGCATAGTTGTATGGTTCCTCAAATCCTATGGACCTGAAGTTTATATTTCCCATAGAATATTCATGTGATCTTGAGTACCCTAGACTATTTTTATTTCATGAATACCTTTGAATGGTTAGAATCTGATCTAGCTTTCTTTTTCCTTCTATAATTTTTTCATTTAAACCTTTATTTGCCTTAATACTTTGACAATTTTCTTCCCATTCATGGATAAAATCACAAAGAACTTCTTCATTTATCTTAGCTTCTTCTTATTTTACTTTCAAGGATAAAATTTCATCCTTGCATGTTTTTGTGATTGTTTCCTTCTGCACCTTGTGCAACTCTTGCTTTAGATGCTTGTTATATTTTTCTAGTTTATCCCATGTTTCTTGTTTTTCTTCTAGTAGAAGGGTTAAACTACATTTTCTCATAATTGATTCTTCAATTTTTTCCTTTTGATAAGAAAACTCTTCATTGTATGAGTTGTACATACCTTCTTCAACACGTTGCAATTATTATATTAGCTTCCTATTATTTCTGTTGGCCTTATTTTACTCATCAAGAGAAATGATGAGTTCCCCTTTAAACTCAATTACTCCAACTTCTTCTTCTTCATTTTCCGAATTAGTAATATTTTGTTTCTTGGAGTTTGCATCAAATTCCATAAGTAAATACTAATTTTGATTGTTTTCTGAAGATTCATCACTGTATAAATTTGGTGCTAAGATATCCTCTTTGGAATAAGACCCCTTTTTCTTGAATAACTTATTCTTCTGATGTTTTTTAGATTTTTTTATAATTTTTTTGCCATCCTACTTTTCTGTCTTATGCTTGTAAGGGAATTTTGACGAAAAATATCCAAATCTTCCACAATCAAAGCATTTAAAGGGAAGCTTACCTTTAGACTTTCCTGACCCATGCTTTAGTTTCCTGGAAAATTAAGCCAACTCTTGATCTGATTCACAACTACATAAAGCTTCATTTTCTTTAAATGCTGCCTCCCTGGGTTCAAACTTCTCTTTTCCTACTCTCATCTCATAGGCTATGAGAGTAACAAGCAATTGTTCCATCTTGAGTTTCTTTAAGTCAATGGCCTCTTCAATGGAAGATACTTTGGAATTAAATATCATAGGTAGATATATTAAGACCTTATGAACAATTATATCTTCTTTGACCTCTTCACCAAGTCCTCTAATCATATTGGTTACTTCATAAAATTTGAGGAAGTATTTTGATATAATTTCTTCTTCATTCATTCTTAATATTTCTTACCTCATTCTGAAAGCTTGAAGTTTGACCCACTTAACTTTCTCATCTCCTTCATGACTCTAACTAAGATTCACCCATACATCCTTGACAGACTTCCAATGCATTACCTTTACAAGATCGGATTGAGTCAGGACAAAGAGAATGGAATTCTTGGCTTTAAAATTAGTTCTATACAAATTTTTTCCATTTGCATTAGTGGGAATAATATTAGGGAAATCATAATCTACTAGTACATAGGTTCAAACGTCTACTCCCAAGAACATGAGATAATATTCCATCCTTACTTTCAAAAAGGCATAGTTTGTCCCATCAAAGATTGGTATTATTCTTGAGTAAGCCTATTGACTCTATTTCTTAGAAATAATTCCTTATAGGTCTACCTTCCAGTGGTTAGATTGTTCCTGAAGGAACTTGGATCTGATACCAATTGTTGAAATAAGGAATTACTGATGGGGGGTGAATAATTAATAGTGAGGCTCTTAAAAAAAAATCTGAATATGTCTTTAGTTCTTTCCTCTATTATCTGTTACTTATGAGAAAATTCATACATAATACAAATGAGAAGCAAGATAAGGAATTCACATGTGCATACAATCCATCACATGAGCTACATACACATATTGACACTGGTGTTTTTTTGTGGAAGCCCAAAGGGAGAAAACCACCAATATGTTTGTTTGTTATGTTGTAAATTAAGCACCTACTTAATTACATCAATTTGTTTGTGATCACCCACTCACAGGAGGAACCAACCCCCTTAGGATATAAATCACCTACTTTCCAAGAGGCACCAGTAACTTATGAATGCATGCCACCACCTACTCTAGCCACTATTCTAATTTTCATACAATTTTCAAACTGAAAACCGAGGCAAATACAAACACAAAAAAATACCAATATGGTTTACTGCAGAATCAACTTCTGCTCTCAGTCCTCTACTGTTCCACAAGCTCTCATGGCCTCACACAGTAGAACCATATCCTATGCACTCTGCCTTCTAACATATAAACTCTCTCTAGCACACTGCTTCATTTGAACACTTGGTCTAGTTTATCATCTCTCATACACTCTTCTCTGCTCTGCTCTCTTCACCACATACACAACAATACTATATTTACCCCATTTTTTGCAATGTAAATCATTTTTTTTTATCCTCTACTACACTCTGCACAATTTTTCCTCTTCTACCTATTTCTGTACTTCCCATGTGTACCTATATATGTCTCCTCTATGTTATTGTTAAGTTTGATGCTGAAATTTTGTTACTGTATTAAACAAGGGAATGGGATCCTAAGTGCTTCATCAACACACTGTGTGATTCTCTATGTAGAGAATTTAATCTTAATCCACCTGCGCACTCCAAAGAGACTCCCCATGCTTACTTATGGATAGCAAAGCTTGGTTATACTACAACATGGCATCTCTATTCCTCAATTAAGTCTACAATTTGTGCATGGGGGATCAGAGATGGATTTCCTTCAACAAAAGGATATGGGAGAGGTCCAAGGGCTGGAATTCACAACAGAAAATGTATCAGGTAAAGACTGATAGCCAAGCAAGATGGATGGGCCACCATATAGATGTGTTTTTAGTGATGTTGCAAACATAGATGAGGAAGCAACATTTTATGTCTCTACTATACTGGTGGATGCAAGCTAGGAGGTTGGATCATTTCCAATCATGGTAAAAATCCCTGATGAAGGTTACCATGAGAGATCCATGATTAAGTCCAAAGAATCAAGTAAAGGATTTTGTGTTGGATTTTTAAGAGGAAGAAGGTCAATCTGATAAAAATGGAGTCCTTCCCAATGAACTTGAGTAGAAGGATGGGGCCCTTCTTGCAGGATCTCTTCAATACTCACAAGTTCATATTGAGTAGGTTCACCATCAAGTCCAAGATATATGGATTTTGTTTGAGACAAAGGAAGAGAAGAGGAAGGTCCTGAAGTAACAAGTAAATATGGCTTAAGCTCCTCAGGTCTGACAACCTCAAGAATCAAAGTGTCTGAATCACGAAATTTAGGTTCAAAAACCTCAGGCAACAAAGTTTCAGGGACTTCTGTTTCGATAGTTTCACTGTCGCCATCAAGAATGTATGTAAACTCAGGCCCAAAACTTACAGGGATAGATGATTCTGGCAGATCAATATCAATAGGGGGTTTATAAGTAGTTCCCGAAGTTCTCAATTCAATAGTTTGCATATTCTTATGCTTCTAATGACGGCCAAGGGTACCCTCTTGTGGAAGAGGAGGCTTATTTTTCATTCTACATGAATGAATACATGGGGGATTGTGTTCTTCTACGTTCGATAGTAAAATTTATTAGCAAAAAAATAAATAAATAAAAAAGAGGGTAATATAGGGATAAAGTATTACCAAGAAATTGTGAACTGCAATATACACCTTGGTGAACAAAGGACTTAATGTAAAACAACCAATATCCCCTAATTGTGTGTTCGGAGTATCGCGATATGCAAGGCGGAAGAATCGGTTACCTATGGATGGATAGTAACCTATAGGGGACTCCCAAAATATACTCAGTGATATGTGGGAGTGTAGTTTGTAGTAGCATTGTCTATGTGTAACCATTCGATGAGAGAATTCCTTTATACTTTACATGTGTGGAGTGCCATCCAATATACCCAAAGGTACATGTAGAAAAATCCTATACACTCACATACGTGGAACGAGATATCACCCATGGGATGCAACGTTGGAAAAAAATGACAACTCCTATGTTTAACAACACATGAACATGTCTCTAGCCTAGACCTCTAAGTGTTTGCATTACTGTTATAAATTATCCTTAGCTTCATTAAATAAATTATACTCTTTATCTTTTATTAGGTTTCATTTTTAGATATCACCCATGGGATGCAACATTGGAAAACAATGACAACTCCTACGTTTAACGACACATGAACATGTATCTAGCCTAGACCTCTAAGTGTTTGCACTAATGTTACAAACTATCCTTAGCTTGATTGAATAAATTATACTATTTATCTTTTATTAGGTATCATTTTTAAGCTTACCATGGATGTCACCTAATATCATACATAATACAAATGAGCAGCAAGATAAGGCATTCACATGTACATACAATCCATCACATGAGCGACATACACATAGTGACACCAATATTTTTACGTGGAAATCCAAAGGGAGAAAACCACCAATTTGTTTGTTTTTAATGATGTAAATTAAGCACCTATAAAAAAAAATACTATCTTTCCACGATTTTTCTCAATGGAAATCACTAGTTTTGATCATCTATTGCATTATGCATAATGCTTCCTCTGCTACCTATTTCCACACTACCCGTGTGTACCTCTATATATCTCCTCCATTATATTGTTGAGTTTGATGTTGGAATTCTGTTGCTACATTAAATAAGGGAATGGGATCCTAAGTGCTTCACTAACACACTATGTGATTCTCCAAGTATATAATTTAATCTCAGTCGACATCCACACTCCAAAGAGACTCCCCATGCTTACTTCTGGCTAGTAGAGTTTGGTAGACTACAACATGGCTTCTCTATTCCACAATTAAGTCTACAATCTGTGCATGGGAGATCAGAGATGGCTTTCCTTCGACACCGGGACATGGGAGAGGTCCAAAGACTGGATGTCACACCAAAAAAGGTACCATATAAAGACTAATATCCAAGTGGGATGGATGGGCCACCATACAAATGTGTTTCAAGTGATGTTGTAAACACAGATGAGGGAGCAACATTTGATGTCTCGAACATAGTGGTGGACACAGGCTGGGAGGTTGGATCAGTTCCAATCATGGTCAACAATCTTAATAAATATTTTTGCGAGAGATCCACGAGTAACTACAAAGAATCAAGTAAATGATTTTGTGTTAGATTTTGAAGAGGAAGAATTACAATCTGATAAAAATGGAGTCCTTCCCAATGAAAAGGAGTAGAAGGACGAGGCCATTCTTGTGGGATCTCTTTAATACTCACAAGTTCGTATGGAAGAGGTTCACTGTCGAGTCCAAGATATATAGGTTTTTTCTAAGACAAAGGAAGAGAATAGGAAGGTCCTAAAGTAACAAGTAAATATCGGTTAGTCTCCTCAGGTTCAACAACCTCAGGAAAAAAAGTTTCAAGGAATCCTATTTCAATAGTTTCAGTGTCACTGTCAAGAGTATATGTAATCTTGAGCTCAGAACTTAAAGGGAGAGATGATTATGGCAGATCGGTACCAATAGGAGGGCTAGAACTAGTTCCTGAAGTTATTGATTCAATATTTTTCATCTTCTTTTGCTTCTGATGACAACCAAGAGTAGCCTCTAGTGGAAGAGGAGGTTTATTTTGAATTATATGTCAATGACAGTGTGGGGGATTTTTCTCTTCCACGTTGGATAAAAAAAATTATTAACACAAATGAAATAAATAAAAAATAGGGTAATCTAGGCATAAAGGATTACCAAGCAACCACGAACTACAATATACACCTTGGTGAACCAAGGAATTAATATGTAATAACCAATATCCCTAAATTTTGTGTTCGTTATATCACGATATTCAAGGTTGTAGACTCGGTTACCTATGGATGGATACAACCCGTAGGGGACTCCAAAAATATACTCAATGGTATGTGGGAGTGCATTCCATAGTAGTGTTGTCTATGTGTAACCATTTGATGAGATCATTCCTTTATAATTTGCGTGTGTGGAGTGTCATCCAATATATCGAAAGGTACATGGAGAGAAATCCTATACACTCACATTCGTGGAACGAGATATCACCCATGGGATTCAACACTGGAAAACAATGAAAATTGCTACATTTAATGATATAGGAAAACGTCTCTAGCATAGACCTCTAAGTTCTTGCATTAATGTTACAAATGCTCCATAGGTTTATTCAATAAATTTTACTGTTTATCTTTTATTAGGTTTCAATTTTGAGCTCACCATGGATGCCACCTGATATCATACATAATACAAATGAGTAGCGAGATAAGGCATTCACATGTACATACAATCCATCACATGAGTGACATACACATAAAGACATCAATATTTTTACGTGGAAACCCAAAGGGAGAAAACCACCAACTTTTTTTTTATGATGTAAATTAAGCACCTATTTAGAAAAATACTAAATTTCCCCCATTTTTCTCAATGGAAATAATTGGTTTTGATCCTCTATTGCATTCTACATAATGTTGCCTCTGCTACCTGTTTCCACACTGCCTGAGTGTACCTCTATCTATCTCCTCCATGTTGATGTTGAGTTTGATGTTGGAATTCTACTACGACATTAAACAAGGGAATGGGATCATGAGCATTTCACCAACAAAAAATGTGATTATACATGTATACAATTTAATATTAGTCCACATATGCACTCCAAAGAGACTCCCCATGCTTATTTATGGCTAGCAGAGTTTGGTTGTACCACAACATGGCTTATATTTTCCTCAATTAAGTATATAATGCATGCATGGGAGATAAAATATAGCTTTCCTTTGACATCGGGACAAGCCCAACAGTTCTTCTCTAAGAATCATTAGCCTCATTGCCTTGTCCCAATGATCTTTACAGATGCCATTAACTCCATTAACCAACTACTGTGGATTGCATTTACTTTCTAGTTGCCGACCCGTTCATATTTTAACCCTATGTACTATTGTATCATAGCTCCACTCATCGTAACTTTTATTAAAACAAATTTACAACATTACTTACTTCTGATACCTTTAGCCCCTTTCATTTAGCCTTCTTACCTTTTTCTTTCTCATATGACCACTTCTTGAGACCACCCACTTAGTGTTGCAATATCAAATATTTTATTTATCGTAACTTTTATTAAAACATTGTTATGATATTCATATTTTGATTGGAAATTTAGACTCTTCTTGCTTAGTCCCTTTTTTTTTACACAACGGAAGTTGGTGTTGTGACCATTTTCTTAGCGCTTAGGTGATAAGGCATTTAGAGTTATGTCGGGGGTCTATCTCCTTGTGTATAGCTCTTGCCCTTGGTTCTTTTGGGTCTCTTCATCCAACTGGCAATGTAACATTAGAGCTCCCCACATCATAAATTTCTTCAAAGTTCATTTTTCAGCATATTTTTGAAATCCTTGACCTCCAAAATACTATATATCACTTTGGTTCTAGCCATGCTCCCCACCCTTGTAATATTCCCAAATAGGAAAAGCAGGAATATATTGCAAAACCATGGAAATAGGAGTGTAAACATTACATGAAAGAAAGAGGCCAATATGGAGCCCTTATAATCATTATAACAACAACAAAATATGCACAATAAATGGGCCATAAGATGTACAATAAGATATAACAAGCCTCAAATGGACAAAACCCTCAAAAGAGGTGTTGCTACTATATATCAAAGAGCTGGAAGACTGCTACAGCACTGTTTAAAAGGCACTGCTACAGAAAAAGAATATACAAAATAAAATGGGCTGATATATGCCACAAAAGATAGATCTATTACAGATCTAGGCACTATGCAACCTCCAATGAAGAACCCCTCAAGGGTTTTCAGCAAAACACCATGGACTAGATGGGAATCTAAGCCCTAGGGCTGAAGGTCCACTGCAACATATAGATCTGGAAAGTGTGGCTGATCCGATATAAGAAATAATTCAGCCTTCTCCAATAGATATCCTAGTTTAAAGGAATATCCCTTTCACTAGAAAACCTTCTCTCCAAATGGTGTGCCAAAACCACCCTGCAGCTCCTCCCTCAAAATAACATAGATATGGAAAGAAAATGCGTTGTAGAGAAAAATAAATATGTGGCATGATTCCAAGGTCTGAAAATATGCACAAGGGCCTTCTTTACTATCCTCCCAATGGAAAGGAACCCTTCTCCACCAAAAACAAGTATTGAAGTGACCCAAATTTGGTCTCCAATGCTGCAACCTGCAAAAAAACTCAACCCTCAACATGATCTATGTTGTATATGTAAGACGAAGCATTGGCCAAATTCTTGATACTGGAAGTGAAGTACAAGAGTCCTCCAAGGGCTTCTCAATGGAAGAGGTGGGATTCCCTATCAGGAACACCCAATGCTAAACATCACAACAATCTCAGCTAAATATCTAGAGAAAGCTATATATCTAAACAAACCATATATTCAAAAATATCATATACCAATACATAATGAATATGCCTTCCATCCTCTTCATTATATAATTTTTGAGCTTCCAAACCCTAAGCCCCATCCAATAATGGCACTACCTCCATGCAAATCATCTCCATCTAAAACTGTGTTGTCTTTCATTGAATGCCACTACTCCATGACAGTGTTGTTGATTTGGTCAAAGTTGACCCAATCAAGGTGTTCGAGCCCCTTTTCACACCTAAAGGTGCTCAATTAAGCTGCTAAGATATATCCTTTTCACATTGGCATTGATTTTATTCATTATTAAGGAGACTTATGGACCTCCATTTTCCTTTTATCCAGAAAACAAGAAAACAAACAAAAATTAATATTCCAACTAGCTCGTGGCTAATTTAGGAATATTACAATCCTCCCATCCCAAGTGTTTCTTGTACCCAAGCAACTGCAAGGACATAACTGAAAATGTGGGGAACCTTTATTCCCATATGGAGCTCCAATCTCCAAGATATCATCCATACAAAATGAATCACCCTCCAGAGTGGTAATTCATAGAAAAACTCCCCTCATATGCTTATCAGAGGCACCTCCCAAGTGCTCAATTTACCCAAATGGCTTATCCCATAAGGAAACAAGAAACCAAATGAAGTAATCATGGATGGTCCAATGCTCTTCCAGCAATATGAAACATAAGAGCCATGGAGAATATCTGTCCCAAAGGGCACATCCAATCTTTCCATCCTCCCTCCACTCATTCCCATAAAAGGAATAAGGACATCATCAATAAATGGGATAAAAAATAGTGATACATAAACAACCAAATGAAATTATTGAGGTGGATCATAGTCCCACATATGGAACTAGTGGATTATGTCTCTTGACTGCATCATATAATGATATGGTAAGTGGTTTCCCACCACTTACTTGCTGCCCAATTTTTACCACAAGTGCTGAAAAGGTGAGAAATGTTTGGTGCCTTCGAAGTGCACCTACAATGATACATCTCCCTATATCCTCCTAGGGAGTGGCCATGTTCAGAAATGTTTATGGCCCAAAGTTGGCCATGAATTTTATATGGAAGAATGCTCCTCCTTGGAGCAATGGCCTACATATACATAGTAAAGGAACACAAATAATCATCAAATGAAACATCATGTACATAAACATGTTCCTTACTAAAACCTCTACTCATACAAATGGAGTGGTCCATAGATGGATCCCCTCTCATTCCAAAAGAGGAAAGAGGTGGTTGTGATAACTCCTTCATTGAGTTTTGTATCTCTCCCATCTCCACATGGTCCATGCATATTTTCAAGTGCTGATATAGTTCATCTTCAAAGCCTTCCCAAGTGTATCTCTCCATGATAGTGTTGTAGGCTCTCATGGAATAAGTATGGCTGAAGAGAAAGTCTTCATGTGCTCTTGTAGCAACTTCTCATTGAGCTTAGAATCTCTAGACAAGAAGATCCTACCATGATAGTAGATGAATTAATCTTGGAATAAATAGCCCTCTTCATGTAGTTGTTCATCAAGTATCATGCATGTAAAAATATCCTTGGAATAATCCACCAACAGTTGGGGTTTCTAATAGGGATCTATCTTCCATAGTGACAACGATGATGATCTATCAAAAATAACATCTCTCATATGGATGTTTTCCTCTTTGAAATCTCCCATGCCAAAGGTATATGTTGGAAGGTTGTTATCCTTCCCATGCTTCTCCTCCCACAACGTAGAATTTGAAATGAGAGTGGGTAATGATGTTGGGAGAATGTCTCCCTCCTCCTTGAATCTACCCAAGACTCTCAGCCTTGTTTCATGACCTCCCAATGCCCCCATTCCTCCTGGATAAATGAATGGTGCATCATGATGTGAGATACGCCTCGTCATCTTCTGATCTGGTGGCCTCCCAGGTGGAATTCCTCCATGCAAAGAGACATAAATATCAAGAGTAGACTTCATATATGAGTGGACTACTTTGTCCTTTCTCTCAAAGTGCAAATCAATCTCCCTCTTTTTTGCATCAACCTTATGAGATAGATAGGGGTGTGTGCTCCTAATCATATGATGTTGGCCATCCTTCCTACCTTCTCCTTTCATCTGTAAGGTCTCACAATATATCAATAATGGCACATTTTGTTCATGGAGTGTTCCTTGATCTCCACATATGAGATCCTTTGGAACTTCTTGCAATGATACAGGAACTCCTCTCATTGGAGAAATTTCTCCATATACCTCTCCATGAGGTACTAGATCTGCTCCTGATGTGACAATGTTGTTACCTCTAGCCTTCTCTTCCCCTTCCTCATGAATGGAGGATGCCTCATCATCATTAAGAGGCTATTTATGTAGTTCCTCTTTTGAAAAAGAGATCTCCATGTCTTCCCTTTGAGAAGAGAGCTCTTTTTGAAGTGGGGATCTTGCCTCTAGCAAGGTATTCTACAAATTTTTAACCCCCTTAATAGAATTCTGGAATGGATTTGAGTTTATAGATCCTTACAACTCATGCAAAGGTTTTGTTTGTTTAGGCTTGACTAGCTCAACCAAGGATGTTTCAGAATTTTTTGCATCAAATCTTTTCACTAACCTCCTAGTGAACTTTGCATAAGTAGATACATTTACATGACTCAAGGAAGAAGTTTCATAAAACCACCAAGCATAAGCCTTAACTTCAAGATGTAGTGCTGCTACTCTAATGGATTTACCTTCTGAAACTTGGTGTTGCTGCAAATAGGTGTCTAGCTCCTTCACCCAAGCCCTAGCTGAACAATTAGGTGACCCATCAAAAGTAGATAGAAATAATCTACCCACATCATGCTGCTTGCACCCCTTGCCTCTATTGTGATTGCTAGGTCTTATATCCTCCTTGATCTTGCAAACCCCTGGAATTTTAGATGATCCTTGAACCTCTGAGATTGAGATTCATAATCTTGAAGATAGTCACCAAGACTCCCCTCCTTTGGTACATCTCCTTCCTCCAGATCTCTTGCTATGAACATGGGCATGGTAGATTTTTGTAGATATGATGGTGTAGCTGAATTCTCACACCCATAATGTGAAAATATAGAGCTTTCTTCATGTACAAGCCCTCTTGGAGAATCCCTATATCTCTCCATCCTCATCTCTTTGATGTCCTTGTTAATGCACTGCATAATTTGAAGAAGAAGTTTTGAAAACTCCCTCCCTCCTGATAATGAAGTTTTTCCTTCATCTCTTCTGCAAAACTTCTCCTTCTTATGAGAAGCCTCCTTAGATGACATAATGCTTGAAGTACATAGGCTGAGCCAAGATTATGCTCTGATACCATTGTAATATTCCCAAACGGGAAAAGAAGGAAGATAGTGCAAAACCATGGAAATAGCAGTGTAAACATTACATGAAAGTAAGAAGCCAATATGGAGACCTTCTAATCATTATAAAAATAACAAAATATGCATAATAAATAGACCATAATATGTACAATAAGATAAAACAAGCCTCCAATGGACAAAACCCTCAAAAGAGGTGTTGCTACTATATATAAAAGAGTTATAAGACTACTACAATTATGTTTAAAAGGAATTTCTATAGAAAATTAATATACAAAATAAAATGGGCTGATATATGCCACAAAAGATAGATTTATTGTAGATCTAGACACTATACAACCTCAAATGAAGAACCCCTCAAGGGTTTTCAGCAAAACACCATGTACAAGATGGGAATCTAAGCCCTAGGGTTGAAGATTCACTGCAACATATATATATGGAAAGTGTGGCTGATCTAATATAATAAATAATGTAGTCTCCTCCAATAGATCTCCTAGATAAAAGGAAGATCCCCTTAACTAGCAAACCTTCTCTCCAAATAGTGTGCCAAAACCACCCTGCAACTCCTCCCTCAAAATAATGCAGATTTGGAAAGAAACTACGCTATAGGGGAAAACAAATATGTGGCCTGATGCCAAGATCTGAAAATATGCGCAAGGGCATTCCTTACTGTCCTCCCAATGGAAAGGAACCCTTCTCGACTGAAAATAAGTAGTGAAGTCACCCAAATATGGTCTCCACTGCTGCAACCTGTAAAAAAACTGAACCCTCAACATGATCTGTGTTGTAGATGTAAGATGAAGCTTTATCCAAATGCCTGATAGTGGAAGTGAAGTAGAAGACTCCTCTAATAGCTTCTCAATGGAAGAGGTGGGATCCTTAATCAAGAACACCTAGTGCTAAAAATCACAACAATCTCAACTAAACAACTAGAGAAAGCTATACTTCAGTACAAACCATATATTCAGAAATATCATATACCAATACATAATGAATATGGCTTCCATTCTCTTCCTTATATAATTTGTGAGCTTCCAAACCCGAAGCCCCATCCAATAATGGCACTACTTCCATGAAAATCATCTCCGTCTAAAACTGCACTACCTTTCATTGAATGCCACTACTCCATGATAGCGTTGTTGATTTGGTCAAATTTAACCGAGTCAAGGTGTTCCAGCCCCTTTTCACACCTAAAGGGGCTCAATTAAGCTGCCAAGATATATCCTTTTCACATTTCCATTGATTTTATTCATTATTAAGGAGACTTATGGACCTCCATTGTCATTTTATTCATAAAACAAGACAACAAAACAAAAATTAATATTCCAACTAGCTCATAGATAATTTAGGAATATTTCAACCCTCGATTCGGCGAACTCCAATAACAAGTTCAAATCCACATTGGATCCACTTTCATCAAATCAGAAAATTTCCTCAAAATAATTAGATAGGAATTACAAAAACCCCAACCTTCGATATGCCAACCCCCAAAATGACGTCATGTTATCGTCATATTTCCCATGTGGCTTCTCCTTAGTGATGACACTTGTCACCAAGATTTGCTCCAATATGTAACCCAATATTTCCAAATATAACTGCCATGTGTCCTTTGAGTTTCCATGTCATGTTGATGTCATCTGCCTCATCAGCTCTTGAGGGGCTAGTTAGTTGCTTC
The DNA here is from genome assembly GCA_034641835.2 of Pinus albicaulis. NCBI lineage: Eukaryota > Viridiplantae > Streptophyta > Pinopsida > Pinales > Pinaceae > Pinus > Pinus albicaulis. Next base: position 356,248,595 of record CM076579.1, read on the forward strand.
CATTTTCTATTGGACGAGAAAGAAAGGGTCCATCGATACTTTCTTTTTAAATAATTTTCTTTGTATTTATTCTACTTTGCAAACCTAAAAAATTTCAAGGAATTTCAATATGTAAGGACTTATGAGGTTACGAGGGCCTCAACCTCCTTATATTCTAATATATCCTCTACTCTGAGGTTCCGATATTGGGTCCTGATGTGCTCTGACCTCTTATATGACCTGCTCCAATTAACTGAGGCTCCTACCTATGATATTGTGACTTTCTCCAATATTTCGAGTTCCAAAATATCTAGGCTACCGAGGTCCTGGTATTTCGAGTTCTGAAATTTTGGCATTCTAAAACTTAGCCTCCTCCTAAGGACTCCAAGCTCCTTACCTCAACTATCAACAAATTTTGATCTACATGGCCATTTCTAGACTTTCGCATATCATTGGAAATATTATTCAAATCAATTCCAAGTGGAGAAGCTCCGATGCAGTCTTTTAACCCATTTGTAACATGAAAAATGGCTCCAAACTCTTCTTCTTGTTCCAAAACTAGGAATCCCAACCACCATAGTCATCACTTTATGGCTTCTCCAATAAGCCTGCTACTATGGTGATTCTCTACCAGAGACTGTAGCAACCATAGGACTCCCCCAAATATTGACACATCAATCATATCAAAATATCCCAATTGACATCGATGCCAAAATAACAAGTGCCACCATGCCATTAGAAAAACTCAATTGTCCAACATATTGAAGGCATACTTTGAATTTTTTTTATTGCACACAAGGTGGAGTGGAAATAAAACCTAGTGTAGGAAATTCAATGGTGTTTGTTTTTTAATTTAAGTATCTTGTTTTGAATTATATGCACTGGGATTGTTTATGGTTTAGATGATCTTGTTCTCCAGTTTATTAATATAGTATTTCAATTTTATTTTCTTAGTGTGATAGGGAGTTAATGATCAGTTTAAAAGTTACCAAGAGTTCAAGATTTCCTCAACTATCAAGGGAAAAGAATGGGACCTCTGCAGCTAATTCTCCCCCTGTGGCTCAGTCTTCATAGAATATACAACCTTCATACAATATGGGATACAATCCACTTTGAGGAAAATGTAAGACAAATCATGGATCACAATGATAACAACCCATAGGGAGAGCTCACTTTTGGATTTCCAATCATGGATTCTAATGTATTGTGCAAATGAAAAACATTCAACCATTAGTTATCCTTCATTTTCATGGTAAGGTTCATGAATACCTTGATGCTTTTATTTTTTATTTTTATATACTATTTAAGAGTTATGATTATACTTTAGATCCCCAAAATTTAAAACTTTTTCCGCTGCCCTTAAGGAATCATCCTTGGGCTAGTTTATGGGGCTGGGATGAAGTACCATGCATACTTAGGATGAGATGAAGATAATTTTTCTTGGTAAATATTAGGAGTATTATAAAACTTTTGAAATGTAGCATGAGTATTTTATGATCACACAATGAGAGAATTAAATTTTGGAGGATTATCTTGAGAGGTTCTTATATATCCTCCAAAGGTCCAAACATATATTGGATCTTAGCACCATCAAGGCTCTATTTTATGTGGAATTTTGGATGATTCAATGAATGTTTTGAATTTATTAGGATAAGGAGATATATCCCAACTAACTTTTGATCAAATTTTTTATTTATGCAATAAATATTCACGCAAGAAATCAAGATCTTGTAAGGGAGTAAGAGGCAATTCTTTTGAAAACATCAAATCTAGAACAACTAATGCTAGGATACTTGAACTTGAGCATAAAATGGATGATCTAAAAATTGAATTGATGAATAATTTTAGTATGAAGTTTGATTATTTCAAATTTTAGATAAAATTAGAAGAACAACAAGCTTTCTATTTCATGAAAGAAATAAACTAGTAGAAAGAAGCATCCATTGCATGAATTCCCTATAGATGTCCATGTTTCTAAAAGTTGTGTTATTTTTGTAGGTAAAAATACTATGGAAGAATGTCCCTCCATAACAGGTTTGAAATTCATTCTTGAGGAGAATATCATACCTCAATCGTTGCATTTTATGCCCACGTGTAAATCAAGGAACATGTGAGTATAGGTATGCATCCCAAACCTACACCTTAGATTCCTTGTTTCCATGGTTCACCATAACACTCTTAACAAAACTAGAATTTTTCTCCACCATGGAAACGAGGGTATCCCTAACAGTTTGCCCAGTTTTCTCTTTGGCAACAAGCTTGGAGAGGGCCTTCAAATCCTCATTTTTATACCCTATGCCATCACATAAATCATATCTTGTACTGTATACATCTATCCACTATTTGAGCCTTCATTACCACATCAATTACCATTGCGTTAGAGGAAATTTCAGCCTAAAATTGGCCTCATGAAAAGTATTAAAATAATAATAAAATAATAGTTATGAATTTTGGAGGGAAAAGAAGAAGACTATTTTTTTTAATTGTATTTTTGGCTTATCTCTTTATAGGTTTACTCAAATTTCAAGTGTAGACACTTGTTGGACGTGGAATTTAATTCCACATCCAATGAGTACCCATTATTGCTTCTTTTGAGAAGATCCATATTGATAAAAATTTAAGTTACATTAAAAATGCGTGTTCAACATGTTTTTTTAATGTAACTCCAATTTTTATCAAGTGGGTCTCCTCACAAGTATGCATAATGGGTACTCGTTGGATGCAAAATTTGACTCTTCATCCAAAAAGTGTATACACTTGAAATGTGAGTATACCTATAAGGAGATAAGCCAAAAATAAAATTAAAAGCATTTGTTTTTTTTTTAATTTTCCTTCCAAAATATTTACATGTACCTATTTTTAAATTTAAAGGATTTTGATTGGCTTACATATTATGTACATGAAGATTTCATGGGCACTTTAGGCTAAAATTTCCTCTAATTCTTACACCATTAAGGCCACCTCAGTTACCCATGCATTCAATGCCTAAAACAAATAATAAAGTGGTATAACAAATTATTTCTGTTGAGCCACACCTTTTCCCTACTTATCAAATCATGCTAGTTGGGGTCCATGACATACAACTGAGATTGGGAAGGGTGATAGAACCACAAAAACAAAAAAAAAATCAACTAGCGATTATGATTGAGGAGAGACACATGGAGGATACTTATGAAATTTCAAGCAATGAAACGACCCCAAAACTTGCACCTACAGACTCAAAGCCCCTACCTTCTTATTTAAAACAACCTCCTCTAGAGAGGTTGGATTTGGAGAAAGTTTATACTACCCTTGAGTTTGAACTGGCTTAGTAGTTGAGGAATACTTTCATAAAAGTTCCTCTACTGCAATATTATAAGGATATTCCCATATATGTTAAATCCATCTAAGAATATGTCTCAAGGATTCAAGGAGGAAAATAAATAAGTCCCACACTATCTAGTTTGTTGGCAAGGTGGTTGAGTTGATGACAGGTGTATTTATGTTGATAAATATAATAATCCTAGAAACCCATTCGTATTTGTCTATATAGGTGGCAGCCTTGTCTGTAATGTCCTAATCAAAATTTAAGTGGCCATCAATGTAATGACCCTTCAAACCATGGAGCATCTTGGGCTCACTCACATTCATCCTAGTTTGAATATCCTTGTGCTTGTTAATCAATCTAAAATAAATTTGGAGGGTGTATAGGATGATGTGATCATCTGAATTGATTCATTGGAGTAGTTCATGACCTTCATTTTCCTCCAACCCAAGAATTATATCAGGGGACATCCATTTATTTGTGGATGGCCATGGCTCGCCAAGTATAACACTTATATAGATTGTCACTTCGACGATATTTTCATTTCACATGGGGAATAAAAGAAGAAGGTCACCCTATACCTTCCTTCTAGATCCATATAGGAGCTTCATGACGCTCTACGGTTATATTATAGTAGTTTTGATGAGGAAAATCAGTCTCTCTCCATTATATATCAACTACATCAGTTTATGGAGAGTAATAAGGAGAGTCATACTTACAAATTTCTTGTCAACTTGGACACTATGTAGAATTCTAGACTACTTTATCATGGTCTGATTTTTCAAAAGAATCGTGATATAAAAACCTTATCACACCTAAAGAGATTATTAGCCACCACAGATACTCACGAGCCTAATGTTGCATTTGTCGAGGAGAGTCTAGGTGTAATGTTCCTTCCAGATTATTTTCCTAATGTTTGGGGAATTAATTTTGTAATTTTGAATTATAATAGCCCAAGATTTTTTTTTGTGAAGTGAACATAGGAGAAAAGAAATTATTTGCATGTTAGTGGAATGTGGGGGCCACTCACCCACATGAAATATGCACTTAGGGAAAGGGGGACTCAATTTCCCTAAGGAAAAATTGAATTATAGATGGGGCCCAAAAGGAACTCATGGCCAAAAAAAATAAATAGAATGAATGAAGGAGCATTTGGTGTATTTTGTCTATTTGAAAACCGAATTTTCCTTTGCTGTTCATCTAAGTCAATATTGTGTTGTTCAACATAGGAGCTTCCCAAGTAGAGAAGCTCAAACTTTCTTCGGTGGACTTTGAATGCCACCCAAGGAAGGCTTTCCTTCATCACTAAGACCAGAGGAAGCACCATGTATAGGTTCCACACAATTCTGGAGGCATAACACGTAGTTGGGAGCCACTAATATGCAAAGGAAGAAGCCACATTATTATTTATGATCAGTGTTGTTGGGGATTGATTGGAGAAGCTACAATAGTGTTTCTACTTCATTTTTAGGAGTGTGGGGAGAAACTATAACACAGAGGGATAGCCTACACGCAGTTCTCATTCATCATACACAGAGACTGCATCATCTCCCCCATGACTATGTAGTCATTGGACTGAGGCTTTTTGGGGCAACATTATTCCAGGGAGTTAGGAGCTGAGGTATTGGTAAATCACTTGGAGGGTCGTTTGAGGAAGATTGTTGGAGTTTTGAGAGCATATGTTTCTAGTATCATCCACAGTAAAAAATTTCAAAATTAGAGGAGGGTGAGGCTGTGAATGGTCAAATTTTGAAGGTTGGAACCAAGGGAAACCCTTTCTGATTTTTTTTTGGTTTTAGGCAAGGATAAAATTCCCAAATTCCTAGAATTTTATGGGTAGTCGAGAAGAGATAAATCAATGACCAAAGTCTGGAAGCAGTGGAGTCTTGGAGCAAGAACATAGTTTTATGGAGTATATAGCCTGGGCAGTTGTTGGAAAATCTTGTATTCATCACCTAGTGCTTGTAGCTTGCCTTGTGCAAGCCCGGGTGTATTTTCTCCAACTCACTTCCACCTCAACATCAAATATTAATAAAAATCTTAGCCAATCTATGGAGTTGCAAAAATTTCTTGTTATTGTTTTTATGTTCTAAATTTTTTGTTTGTTTGTATAAATGCATGTTTTTTTTTATCATTGTAACTTTTACATTTGGAATATTACATTCATATCAGAGCATGATATTGGTCATTTGTGAGAGAGCTAGAAATATCATGAAGGTTTTGGCCATGCATGCATAGTGATTGGTGAGTTTATGGGCACTCTAATGACACAAAAAGGGAAGAGTACATAGGGTATCATGGAGGAGCTGATGAGGGAGAACCAACTGTTGAGGAGGAAAAATCAACAATTCCTAGAGGGGATGCAATAAATGATGGGGACATTGAATCATACCCAACATAGAAGCCATGTGTGTGTGCACACGCTCAAGAAGAACAATAACCATGGCCAACCGAGCCAAAATACCATGCCTCATTTTCTGGATGAAGCAGATAAGGGGAGGGAACTCGATGCCTTTGTACATTTGAGGAGGTCCTTCGTGGATAGTATTGATGAGTATGAAGTGTCAGACCGTAGGATTAGGAGGGATTTCTCGTTCGAGGAGCATAGAGGAGGATTGTTATAGGATTGAGCTAAGAGGCATTACTGTTGGTGTAGACTAGGCCACAGTTATTGAGAGCCCGAGGATGATATTGAGCAAGAAGCTGAGGGAACATAGGAGTGCAAGGAGTAGGTATACATACCTAATGTGACGCAGGTTTCACCCTTGTTGGAGATCCCTTCGATGGTTTTGACAGGCACCTTGTTGGAGATAGTTAAGCATACACCCGTTGCACCATCTGTTGAGGATGTATCATTTGATGAGGCACTCAGATTTGTTATATATTTTCTAGATGATGACCACCTACAACAGCTTGATGAGGGTCTAGGAGACATAGAGGTATCCAGAGTTGTGACTGAGTTTACAGATTATAGTCACCCACAACAGTTTCAATAGCTCCAAGCTGAACTTTTAGCATTGAAAAGGAAGGCAACAACAGTCTAAGAGACCATTCTACAATAGCATGAGGAGCTAGAGGTCATGAGAGTGGTTTTTTCCGAGACGGTGGCCAAACTAACTCACGTTGGGGAATGGTTGGATTCCCTAGCAACACAGCTAGAGGAGTACACCTTGGAGCGTCAAAGTAGCCCTCTTAGAGCATATATAGATGGGGTTTGTAGTACTAATAGGTTATCAGTGCACATTGGTGAGAGAGAGGGAGAGTTACCAAGTTAGACTATATGTGTTGACCAGACTAACTGGAGGAGGTGACATGAGCTGTGTATGATGCAACATTCACAAAATGGAGGGTTTGTTAAATGTACAGGTGTTCATGCATTTGATCCTCCCCTTGGGGTTGGATGGTGAGAGATTCTGATTTGGTACTAGTCGGAGTGGGCTAGCCTTGTAGAGATGATCGTAGTCCAGAGTGAAGCTCGACAGGAGCTCTCAGGCATTGGATATGCTAGAGGCCCAAGTTGGCGATTGGGACCAAGGTGGGGTTTGTTATCATATATATGAGATGTAGAATGGCTATGGTTTCGGTGGGATAATGAAATGAGTGACTAAGTGCACTCATTCCTTATGAAAATTTCTAGATTTAGAAAACATAAATCCTATAGCAATAATATGATTTACTTCCCCTACTTGTTTTATTAACTTAACAAGTTATTTTTATGAATAATACAAGAAAAAAATTAAATTAAATACATGGATGCATACACAAATATACAGATCAAGTACTGAATAAATAAGCACATTTGACAAAGGACACACAATATTTTTTCAACAAATATCCCCGAAAAAACCCAATGTGGGAAAATTGGTGCAACAACTCTTGAGGGTTTTATTATCATGCATATTTATGAATACAAAGTAAGGTACCAGTAGTCGTTTACCCAATAGAGAAAATACTGATAGAAGTACCTCTATATCTGGAGACAGATATTATAGTTGATTTAGCTCAGAATGAAGAACCCCACAGGTGCCTACGCAATCCCCACTAAGATCTTCAATGAGACTGTGTCACCCTTTAGTGTGTTTTTGTCACCCTTTCCGATCTGCTGAATATGAGCCCAATCTAGCCCACTGAAACACCAATGATGCCCCTTCCAACTCCACGTCAGCTCCTCTAGGCCCGCGTCACCCCTATGGGCATGTGTGGCCCTCTATGTTGGCTTTGTGTGAACCTGGCTAGGCCTGCGTCACCCCTCCTGGGCTTTCGTTGCTCCTCTGTTGTTGATCTTCCTCTCTGCAATTGTATTATTGATCTTGGATCACAAATCCCACTATTGAACTTCCCCTTGTTGCACTGCAAGCTCACTCAAAAATTCTGAGCAAACTGCGCCCTAGAATTTCGACTTAGCTCAAGTGTTACTACTCTATGTGTATTCTCCAACTGAACCCAAGCCTTCCTTTAATAATTTTCATGTTGGACATTCAATGGTCATGACCTAATCTCTAATCCATGGCTAATATTAGAAAATACTTGATCCTCGTCACTTAGAACATTCTCACACACATGTTTAAATTAATTCACTTTAATTATTCAATCTCCCTAAGTTATAATTAAGGTCTCCATTAAAATAATTAATTATTTGAAAAACTTAAGCTCTGGGTGGAATTTCTCCAAACGATTTACGGGTCTTAGAGATCTCATGTGTTTTAGCCCCTCCACAAAGTTTCAGAGCTAGAGCACATCTGACGCTACCCTGAAAATCAACATTCCTTGGGGGAGATATACTTGGAAATAGTAGTCAGGGGGTTCTTGAGTCGAACCCATGGATTATTTGGGCATGTTGGATGCACATGGAGTCCCAAGAAGAGTAACTTTCTCTTAAAGGGGTTGGCCATAGGATGTGGAATCAGCAGGCCACCAGATAATGCATTGTATGGAGATAGTGCTCTCTCATGGGAATATTGGAGAGAGGTGACATGGAGGATAGAAATAGTAGTGTCATTCCCATTAGCATGTGTGGAGGTAGACCGCTCAGGTCTACCACGGCATATGATGAGGGGTAGTGCACATCATGGTGGGGTCACTAGCAGATTCATGGAGGTGTTGATGCATGTGGGATGGCTGATGATGCATGGTTGTGAAGCAATTGGCGTAGTTGTTCAGTGGTGCATAAAGTCATACCACATAGTTCAGTGTTCTAGATAGGAGCACAAAGGTGTTTGATGGAGCGTCAAGTTGTGCGAGCATACATTGTGGAGTAGGAGTGACTCATATCACCTCTAGGTTTTGCATGGAGTGACAACTACATCATCACAGGAGGGGTAATGACTGAGAAAATATGATATGGCATCTGGTAGTGGTGTCCAACAGTGCACATAGGGGTGCAATTGGGTGTCACTATGTGCCATGGGGAACAGAGATACACATTTGTATGCAGGGGAACACAAGGATGCTTGGCTATCGGTAGTCATGCGTGACACCAACAATTGGGGTTTTGGGGCATCACCTCCAGGCAGATCGTCTGATAGAGACGACCATCATGAAGATGGGTGTAACTCACCCAAGATAGATGAGGATGCAGATGAGCATCATTTGATGATATCCATGGGGACGTGTGCATCGGTCTCACTCCCATATTCTTTGAAGGTGCAACGAAGTTGGATGTTGTTCCTTGATTAATTCATCATGAGTAGCAGGATCCAGAAGGCTTTCTTGAGACAATTATTTGAGGCATAGACTATCCAAAGAGATACTTCTCAACAATTCCATTTATTCAGGACATGAGCTGATAGGTACAGGTCTGGGGAGTGTGTGGTTTGCTACAGAGGTAGGGTATCCTCCACCCCTGAGTTCACACTTAGGGAGGTGACTGAGAGGGAGTTGCAAGGTACTCTTTTAGTTGGACAAATTGAGTCGTTAGGTAAGAATGAGGTATTCAGAATGGTAGTCCTTGTTAAAAGGACAATGCCCAGCTGGGATATCAGATCTTGTTATGTGATTTGGCAGGTGCAAAGTAGTTGGTAATTCATGGGACATGCACTTAATGCTCAGTGCCTACCTATTGGATACATATAGGAGTCATAGACGAGGCACATATGGGTCCCAATAGCTAGCAACATATCACAACATAATGCAATGAGGATTGGAAGTGGTGGACCTCCAGTATGGTCATGGGATTTAGGGATCCAATTGATGTGGAGGACACTCCATTACCTAGTGAGTATGGTCAGGATAAGTGATGATCCAATTCATTATCAGGTTGAAATATGGGGGATCACCAAGGTTTTCACTGTATGGAAAGGTAGGTGGTTCTTCAAGATTGTGACCAACCATAGAGTGATAGGTGCAGGCTTTGTTGAGTCCCCTTGACAGGTTGGGCATAACCTCAATCATCACATATATTATGGCGACGATTTGCAGGAGATGAGGCTCTAGTATGAACATGTTAGAAAATTATTCATGACCAGAGTGTTTCAGGGTCTACAAAATAGTTCCCTCCCATGATGGGCATGGGACCCTGGCATCACAATACTTGACAACTTAGCCACCCTTGGAAGTGAGATAGGTTTGACAGGGGGAGATCATTCTAACCTTCCATTTGATTTTAGTGATTCTTTGTTGTCGTGGGGGAATTCACTGACATGGAGGGATGATAAACATGGGAATTTCAGGGGAAGCTCATTAAAGGGAAGGATTTATTTCCACCGGGGTTGGATAGTATCTTCAGGTTCCCACCCTTGGAGTACATGAGATGGATGACTTAGTAGAGTAGTTTCACATGGAGACATATAAGAATTTATATGATTATGATGATCTATTTACTGATGGTATGCAGAGGGCTTCAGGTTCCTATACCAGGTTGGATAGTGAGTGGAGCAAAAGATGCCTCATGCTGAGGAGGATAGCTTGGGATCCTGGCAAGACAAGACATATATATGGGATGGTTAGGTGGTACATTTGGGACCCTGGTATTGAGTGCATAGAAGAATGGGGTCAGCTGATCAAGAGGGTGCATGTTCATGCATTTCTTGAGGACAAGTAACTTTTGGTGGGGAGGACTGTAATGTCCTTCCTAATTATTTCCCTAATGTTTGGGGAATTAATTTTGCAATTTTGATTAATAATATCCCGAGGCAGTTTTTGTGAAGTGAACATAGTAGAAATGAAATTATTTCTATATTAGTAGAATGCAGGGGCCACTCACCCACATGAAATACACACTTGGGGAAAAGGGAATTAAAATTCCCTAAGGAAAATTGAATTATAGATGGGGCCCACAAGGAAATCATGACCAAAAACTATAAATAGAAGTAACGAAGGATCATTTGGGGAATTTTTTCTATTTGAAAACTGAATTTTCCTTAGCTGTTTAGTTAAGCCAATATTGTGTTGTTCAACACAAGATCTTTGCAAGGAGAGAAGCTAAAGCTTTATTCGGTGGACTTCAAGTGCCACTCAAGGAAGGCTTTCCTTTATCACTAAGACTAGAGGAAGAACCATTGACAAGTTCCACACAGTTCTAGAGGCATAACATCCAGTTTGGAGCCACTACTGTGCAGAGGGAGGAGCCACATTGCTATTTGTGGAGCAGTCTTGTCGGGGATTGACCAACGATGCTATAGTAGTGTTTCTCCTTCATTTTCATGAGCATGGATAGCAGCTATAGTGCATAGGGTTAGGATGTAGACAATTCTCATTCATCATACACAGAGACTGTGCCATCTCCTCCATGACTCTGCTGTCATTAGAGTGACAATTTTTGGGGCAACATTATTTTGGGGAGTTAGGAGCTGAGGTGTTGGGAAATCACTTGGAGGGTAATTTTAGGAAGATTGAGGGATTTTGGAGAGCATATATTTCTAGTATCATCCACAGTAACATATTTCTAAATTGGAGGAGGGTCAAGTTGTGAAGGTTAAAATTTTGAAGGTTGGAACCAAGGGAAACCCTTTCTCGGTTTTTCTGGGTTTTAGGCAATGATCACATTCCCAAATTTCTATAATTTTCAAGGTAGTCTAGATGGGGTAAATTAGTGACCGAAGTCAGGCAACAATGTAGTCTTGGAGGAGCAACACAATTTTCTGGAGTATCTAGCTTGGGAAGTTGTTGGGATTCTTGTATTCATCACCTGATGCTTGTATCTTTCCTTGTGTAAGCCCAAGTGCATTTTCTCCAACTCAATTATACCTCATAATCAAATATTAATAAAAATCTTGGCCATTTTGTGGAGTTGCAGAAATTTATAGTTATTGTGTTTATGTTCTGAAAATTTCTGTGTTTGTATAATTGCATGTTTTTTCTATCATTTTAAATTTTCCATTTGGAATATTACACCAAGAAAATACCCATACATTGATCCTAAATTCGAACCATATCAACAAGAGAAGATGATAAAAAAGTTGCAAGATCACTTAAGTGCATCCACCTGGAGCTATAAAAACATGAAGGATATCCCTCCTGATACTCACACTCACCATATCTATATTTAGGAAGGATCACAACTTCTCTAATAGCCTCACCACTGAATGAACCCCATGCTGCAAGACATTGTAAAGGAAGAGATTCAAAAACTCTTGGATGTCGTTTTCATCTACCTGATTACTGATCGCAGATGGGTCAACCCATTGGTAGTTGTCCCAAAACAATATTGGGCATGGTGAATCTATGTTGAGTATCAATAATTATATAATTACACTCTTAAAAAATATTTCCCACTCCCTTTCATTAATTAGGTACTGGATTCCCTAGAAGGAAAGAAGTGTTTCTCATTTCCTAATGCCTTTAGTGGGTATAACCAAATACATATTGTGCTCGAAGGTTAGGAAAATACCAATTTCATATGGCCATTGGGAACATTCACTTATCATGTATTTACCTTTAGATTATGAAATTCCCCTGCTATTTTTCTACGAGAAATATTAACTCTATTTGTTGATCTCAATTGTATAGGGGTTTACACGAATGATTTCTTCATATTTAACAATTATTTTTTAGATCCCCTTCAAAATTTGAGTGCATGCCTCTCCTTGAGAAATAATAAATATAGATTTATTTGTAAATTAGGGGTGGTCCTTAGACACCTCATATCAGTTGAGGGTATACAAGTGGACCCTGAAAAGGTTGAGATCATTATCCACATGCATGTGCCCAAATATCAAAGCGAAGTGAGAGGATTTCTTGGACATGATGGATATTATAGGAGGTTCATTGAGAACTTCTCTAGGATATCTTATCCTCTTTTTCAGTTATTAGATAAAAACACTATTTTATCTTCGATTGATGCTTGATAGCATGCTTTTGAGTAATTAAAGGCAAAAGTGATTAAGGCATATGTCTTGAGAGGACCTAATTGGTCCCTTTCTTTCCACATCTCCTCTAATTCCTTAGATACTATTTTTGGTGTAACCTTAGGACATAAAGAAAACCTTTCATCTTATGCTATATATTTCCCCAGTAAAAATTTGTCAACTACTGAGTTAAACTATACAGTAATAGAAAATCAAATCTTAGCTATATTTTTTCCTACAAATAAATTCAAACACTACATAACATGATATGAAGTATTTTTTCACACTAATCACTCTGCAATAAATTATCTAATGCATAAACCATTGACTAGTGGTAAGGTTATTAGGTGTGTTTTTTTTGTAGGAATTTAATATTAAAATTATTGATAGAACTAGAAAATCTAATATCTTGGATGACTATATTTCTAAGTTAGACAATCCAGGTCAAGTTATTCATGTATATGATTCCTTTCCCGATGAACATTTTTTTTTTACTAACTCACCATGGTTTTTGGATATAGAAAACTATCTTGGTACACGAAAGCCACCACCTCACCTATTTGCTATAGATAGACAAATAATTGTTAGAAACAATGTTGCATACTCTTGGATCCAAGGAGAGATATTTTACGCTAGACATGATTTGAATATTTTCACATTTGTATGAGAGAAATATGTGTTTTATATCCTAAAAAAAATCCCGTGATGAACCTTGCGAGGGGAATTTCGTAGATAAAATAACATCATACAAAGACCTTCGTGCAAGGGCCTTATCTTTTATAGGATACCAAACATTATGTTAGCAAATGGGACAACCTGTGCAAGATGATGAAATTCCCTTATGTCTGCAGGTTATGAGAGAGCCCTTTGTAAAATGGGATATTGATTTCGTTGTGCCCATTGCACCAAATTAATTAAACAAGAGGTATATCTTAGTTTGCACCAATTTTTTAACAAAGTGAATAGAAGCTAGAATTGTTCCTTATCCTACAAAAAAATTTGTTATTGATTTTATATATGATGAAAGTTTTACTAGATTTTGTGTTCCTAGAGAGATTTTTATTGGCCATGGATCACATATTACCTCTAATTTGGTGAAGGAAATTATATATCAATACGAGATCAGGCACCAAAATTCTTATCCATACCATCCATAGTCCAATGGCTAAGTAGATTCCACTAACAAGGTGATAGAGTCCATCCTTACAAAATTAGTGAATATTCATAGAATGGATTTGGCAGCCAGGTTTCTTGAAGCCTTTTGGTTGCACAAAACTATTTGGACAAATAGTATTAGGCACACACCTTAAGAGCTTGTATATGGAAAATAGGTCCTATTACTAATAGAGTTCCATATCAAAAAATTTAGTACAGTTCACTTGGGATTAGATCTCTATAAAGCATGACATAACCTCTCTTGTAGTTGAGTGAGCTTGATGAGATGAGGAGATATGTTTTCCAATCCAAAATTTTGATCCAAAAATAACATAGTAAGTGGCATGAAAAATTGATCAAGAAAAATCAGTTCCAACCAGGTGATTGGGTGCTCCTTTATGATTCCAAGTTAAAAAAATTTAAGGGGAAATTACACACACGTTGATTGGGCCCATACGAGGTAGTTAGAGCTTTCGAGAATGGAGGAGTTGAAGTGAAAACCATTGATGATCATGGTACCATATTTCTATTAAATGGGCATGGAATAAGACCTTATCATCAATCCATTACTAAGGAGGAGTTCATCTAGAAAATCAAGCAACAATCAGACTTGGAAATGGTGGGTAGGAAGGATTTCCAAACTACTATGAGTACTCTTTGATTTTTTTTTATCCTTGTTAAATTAAAAAAATAAAAAATAAAGAAAAATAAAAATAAATAAATATGAAAATAGAAAAAATAAATAAATAAATGTGTAATCATTAAAATCAGCTGTCTAGTGTGGTTATGTAGAGGTGTGCTTGAAAACGAAGGTTTCAACATGCATATACTCTCTTTAAAAATACAATAAAATGGGATAACTGATTAAATTTCCATGCATTTCTAACTTGTCACTCAGAAGAAGCAGGTTTCTGAAGATAACTCTAGTGATAGTAGAAAATAATCTACATAAATATTTCCCTTATCAAATTTTAGGGAATTTCATTTACCTTATCCTCATGCATTAAAAAACATGCTCCTGCTTTAGTTAATTTTATTATTTACAAGTCACAACATTACTTCCTAGAGAGAAGTTATTATTTCTAAAATTGGTTACTCTATCTTGCTTCACTCCCTACTTATTTCCTCCCCTCTCTTTTTCCCTATTATGCATTACTTCCCATTCTTATTCAACCTATCCCTTTCCCATTTCTATCTTCCCCTTTATATTTCCTCTCTAATACACATATTACCTTTCTTGTTAATCTATCCATGTCCCTCTTCATTCGTCCACTCTTTATTTCCCTCTCAATATTCCTCCCATTAGTTTACTTAATCATGTCCTTATTCTATCTTCCCATCTATTATCTCCCTCTTGAATTCTTCCCTTTCTCATTTTACCATACCCCTTTCATTGTTTTTTCTTCCCATCTATTATCTCCCCATTGAATTCCTCCCTTTCTCATTTTATCATACCCCTATCCCTATTTTGTCTTCCCATATTCTATCTCCTTATTTATATACCTCCCATTCTCTATTTAAATATACCCTTGTCTCTAATTCTACCTTCCTCTTTGTTGAAAATGCAGCAAGATGATGGAGCTTAGTGAAAAGAAGTTGCCTTCACTAAGTGGGCCCGCAGGCTATTTTTGGCGCAAAGTCTATTTTTAGACTATGTCTATTTTTAGACATATGGATCATGTTCTATGAGTTGCAAGATGCTATTTATGGATGATTGGTCAAGTTGGTAAAAATAGATGGACCTCTATTTTTAGACATTGGGCGAAGTCTATTTTTAGACTGCCAGTCTAAAAATAGATCAGTCAAATATTATTAGCCCTTAATAATATTTGGACTATAAACATTATCTTATCCTCTTAGAGCACTTCAGTTTGATGCTTGGATGTGGCACATGCCGCTGACAAAAGGAAATATGCTTTTCCTAGGGGTTAGTTGAGCTATTGCATGGTTGAATTCAGTTAGAACTCATGTGGCAGAGTTTGGTGGAGTTGATGAGACAGTTGGTGGAGTTGTGTTCGGTTTAACTTAGTTGAACTAGTTGTATTTAGTCTAACTGATAAATAAACTAGTGATGAGTGGTGTGAATTAATTATTAATTAATTCACTAATTATTAACTCATAAATCAACTAAAGAATACATCAGTTAACTGCAATGCATGGATAGTTCAATGGAGACCAGTGTTAGAGGTGGGTGAAAGGGTGAGTCTACTATCAGTTGTGACTATAGCTGTGCATGAGATTTGCACACACATTGATTGAGATTGCCAATGAGGATTACGCAGTACAAGCCAGTGGGATTCGAACTTGGATCTCATCATTATTCATCTTGGATTGCGCAGTAGAGGCAGGCAGACAGGTGGAGAAGATTTGAACTTGTGACTTGTTCATATCTGAGCTAGTTTGTGTGTAGCATGTGAGATAGTGCTGAGAGTTGTGAGGAGCTTTGTGCTATGTATTGTTACATGTTCTCTATCATTATAATATACAGATAGTTAGGGTTTTCGGCTATTAATCTTTCCCCATTACATACTGTGTTATATGTGTGCTTGATTATGTTTTAATGTGCGCATGCGACTGCTTCTATTTCCGCAAATTGATGATCAATTGTAGAAGAGGTTATGTATTATGCATGAAGCTTAAATAATGTGTAATCAAGATAATATCAGTGAATAATTCAGCTATTATTCAAATTTCTACACCCTTTTTATATCCTTGATTTTATATCCCCTCCTATTCTTACATATATGCCCCTATTTCCTATATCTTTTCTCCCCCTACTTTTGAAAGTTTTTTCCATTCATTTTTTAAGTGCCCCTGTACAATCTATGAGAAACATGTTTTTGGAAACCTTGGCATCAAATAATTTTTTGAAAGAAAAGGAAATCAATATTGTTTAAGCAAGAATCCAGTATACAGGTATTTTCTTCCAAACAACCAATTAATAATAATTTTCTTTCATGAAACAAATTGAAAAGGATTGTCTTTTCAATAGTTAAACAATACAGTAAAATTTCATTGATTTTGTCTATGGAATAGAGTGTGGGATCAATATTGTAAGTGTAGGAACCTGTAGAGTTTCATTTACTTTCTTATCATCTGCAATGATAATTTCTGCAACATTATAGGCTATTTCGTTTCAGGGATATGACCATACACAATTTTGATGTTCTAATTTATCCTTGACTAAGTTTGTATTATAGTTTTATTTCTTGAATTTTTTTTAAACAATACATGTAATCAAATGTCCGCACTAACATTTTCCCTTGGTAATCATCGTTAATTTTATTCTTAGCATATAATCTTGGTGATGCATAAAGTGATTGACAAATTTGATGTATCATAAACCTCTACTAATTTTGTATATTTAATATATAGAAATTGGTCTATCTCCATGTATTACAATCATTAAGGTTTGGAATTCTATGGTAATGATTCCTTCCCAATCCATTCTTATTATTAGTATATTGAACCTTGAATAATTATGACAAGAACTTGATGGTTTTTAATTCAGCTACCACTACCATTCTATATAGAGGTAACTGCCACATTACATTTAATTTGGGGATTAACCTACTATGCCTAATCACTACTTGTCCCATTATCTCTAATCACTACTCGTCCCATTATCCCTAATCACTACTCGTCCCATTACCCATAACACCTAAACTATTATCATTCCCCTATTGACTGAAGGCCTTTGGTGCTGGTTAATTTTAATAAGTGCTAAGTTCTGATTCCAAAAAGCTCAAATTACATTTTTTTTTAAATATCGCCTAGTTTTTTTTATCGTCATATGGAATGTTCCCTCTATAGTGGGAAAGTGTGTTCTTTCACTCATTTCTTTTCAGCCGATTGGAGGTTATGAGTTTTGAAGTGGTATTTTGAAAGTGCAAGATTGTGGTTGGGTTCAATCACACTTTTTTTTTTCAGCTATGGAGAATTGTGAGAAGTGGTGTTA
This sequence comes from Pinus albicaulis, assembly GCA_034641835.2. NCBI lineage: Eukaryota > Viridiplantae > Streptophyta > Pinopsida > Pinales > Pinaceae > Pinus > Pinus albicaulis. Next base: position 356,266,275 of record CM076579.1, read on the forward strand.
TAGAACCTATGAGAATTAGGGGAATTTTTAGGTCTAAAATAGGCCTCCTAAGGAAATTATAAAATAATAGTGGAAATAATAAAATAATATTAGATTACATCATCAAATTTTAGAGAGAAAAAATAAAAAACTACTTTTCTAACTTGTATGTTCAACTTATCTCCCTATGGGTTTACTCAAATTTCGATTGAGAACACTTGTTGGATGTATAATTTGATTCCTCATGCAAGGAGTAACCCATGTTTCATATTTTTGATGGACCCTGCTACATGAAAATTGAGAAATACATGAAAACTTTGATTGCAATCTCATTTTTCATCTATTTCTCATTTTTCATGTAGCAGGGTCCATCGAAAGTATGCAACATGGGTACTCCTTGCATGAGGAATTAAATTTTACATCCAACAAGTACTCCCGCTCAAAATTTGAGTAAAACCTTAGGGAGATAAGTTAAAAATACAAGTTGAAAAAGTAGTTTTATCATTTTTTTATTTTTTAATCATTTTACTTTTTTACACCAAAAATGGTGAATCATCCCCCATGGTTGACATCATCATCTTGAATCTTATTGGTTCTTATAAATTTTATTTTGATGGTACATTTTTCTTAGGAGGCCTATTTTAGACCTTAAAATTTCTCTAATGGATAGAACCCTAGTCGATGAAATAGCTAGAAGGGACTCTTGAATACAATGATAGTATACATACTTTACAAGTTTTTAGGTGATTTCCTTTCATCTATAATTTTGATGGATTTGACTTCGAAATCAATAGGGCCTTTGCCAAATACTTTGATGGAAAAGTGGCCATAATTGGCACTCTGGTGATGATGGTTTCTAAGAACACAATTTCTCAAGAAATGAGACTCCATTGTGAGGGGAAAGAGTGGTTCAAGAATGCAGAGGTCAAATGAGGTGCACGGAAATGTTTTATCATTGACCCAAATTAGAAGGCAAACTAGAAACAAGCAGTGCCTAGGAATTTCATCATTGTCAAATGGAAAAACCTTCTCTATGTATTACAAAAAAATTTGACTTGTGAGGTGTGATATTCCATGATATTACTATACCACATTCAACTTCTCTTTCATTTCGAGTCAAGTTAGCTTATAAATTTTCCACATTTGCGTATGAACAATTTAAATAAAATTCCTAGGGGTGTTAAAAAAAGCTCTGTTGTGTAACTTGGGTGTAAGCTATATCATTGTGGTCTCATTAAAATATTATTTTATGAATAACTAAATAATACGGCTCAAACTAGAACGATTTCATTGCATCTTGTGAATTAGGAAAACCTAAATGAATCATCAATCTTCAAGACAAACTAGAAAAGGGTCTCACAGTAAAATTCAGAGGTTTTGGTTCAAAATATGGTCGGGATAGAAAAGTTAGTGCAAAGAGAGAACCAGGGTCTCCCAAGTAAAATAAAAAAGGATTGAATGAGGGCACGAAATCTAATGTATCAGTGACAAGTCCAACCCATAAAATAACTAGAGGGATGTTGAAAATAAAGCATGTCTCTTCTTCTGCAAAGACCTCTTCTCCAGCCATGGCTCCCCAAATCTCTTTATCGAATAATGAACTTAATTTAGAGAAGGAATAATATATGAATGAATAATTCCATATGTCAATAGAAGCATAAAATCCCATTAGTAAAAACCATACAAACAAAGTTCATATGGTAGAAGAATAAAAATCAATAGTGAGTGACAAGCTGTCTATTCCAATGGGGCTTCACTCAATGAACCTTTGAAATATCGCATGTGTTTGTGGCATAATAAACAATACACTTAATTTGACTACATATTGGAAAATACCTCTAAATTTCGCATTATTTAACCCCCTACCAATATGAACCGAATACACCTTCCTAGTTTAAAAAACTCATACTTTCACTAAATATTGTTGTTGTCCATTTTTTCATTAGCATTTTTTATACCCATTTATATTTTTTCATTAAATTTGAGCTCCATTTTTTATACCTGCAAATATAAATGACATTTACCCCTATCATATGATCAATATATTATGTAATTTTTTCCTCAATATATATCCCCCAAAATGAATGCACATGGTATGGAATTTATTCCCCAATGAAGCCCCAATGGTTTGTTCTTGGGAAGGATTTCATGTATAAGAAGGTAAAATTTTCAGTCTTGGTGGATGCAACCGTTTCCATGGAAGACCCCAGTGCTAATAACATGGGTGAATTTTCTAGAAATCTTGGGGATTTAGTAGCAATTAAATTTTTGATGGAAACATCCAATGATGAAAGAAAGATTAAATTCGTAGAATAAAAAGTGAAGGAGAGCAAAGTTCTAGATCTTTTTATGAAGTCTCAAAAATCCACCTTAAGAACCAAGAATGAAGAAATCATGAAAGAAATAGAAGAATTGAAGGAAATGAATAAAAGGTGGAGAATTTTCTCTAACTATTTAAATATCAATAATAGGAAGCTTAAAAGAAAATAAAAGGAGGTTTAGGACTAGCTACAGAAATTAATACCCAGATTAAAAAGTGGCAAAGAAGGAACTTAAAATTTTGTATTTTTCCGGTGGAGTGAAAGTATACCCCAGTATGTATGAGAACACACAAAATACTTTTGTTGGGGGATATGTCAGGACCATAAAATGATCTATTTTTTCGTACATATTCCCCCCTTTGTCCCATGTTTTACCAATTTTTGGACCATTACCTAGAATTTCAATAATAGTTTTGATGTGATATCAAAAAATTGAGCTCAAATTGCATATTACTTAAAATTTAAAAGGAAAATCAATATGTTTCATCAAATTCCTTTGATTTTATGTGTTTTCTAAGGGTTAGGATTTTTAACAAGTCATTAAACCAAGGTTTTTGTAGTTCATGTACTCACTATATAAATCCTACACTATAGCAATGGACATGTAGGTAGCTTTTATCGTTGAAACCTACCACAAGGGCATGTGGTTAATTAGTTGGTATACATTTTTCAAAGACATTTTTGAGTCAATCTCAAGTGAAAGTGTGCATATTTTTACTACTTTGAGTTTCAGGTTGAATATGGAGCTATATGTTGAAGTTCCTCATGTACCAAATCTTGATTTCTTTGTTTGCAATATAGATACACTAGACTTCCATCTCTGTCATACTGTTGGGTTTTTTATCTATTTTATTTTGTATTCATTTGGCTTATCTTACATCCAAATTTTTATTGTATATATATATATATATATATATATATATATATATATATATAAACCAAGTGATGGCTTCAAGCCAAGCTAGTGAACATGTGATAGTGAGAGTGGCTTCTAGTTAAATTACAGGGTATCGCTCCTCTCATCAACCAGATTTGAGATTTTATCTCTTGAGGTAACAAATATTGATTTTATTTTAATCTAAGACCTTTGATGCCAATTTATTTCTCCATTTCTTGTGTATTTAATGATTATTTGTACTTTGTGATCTAAGATTCCTAGCTTAGAGGGTGCGAGATGGTTGGTTAGAGATCGGCCACATTAGATCGACGCCTCTCTTATAATATATTTTCTTGTAACAATGTTACCAATGAAATAGGTAACTGCACTGATACCTACTTTTTGACATAGCAATAAAAACACCCGATTTTGAAAAGTGGTGATGCAGAATCATTTTTTTTAGCATGTTTTTGGCACTTTAATTTTATTTTTTTTTTATTTTTTTTTTCTGTGATGCTTTTTATGTCGATTTTGATTAGTGGTGGTGTATCATCACCAATTTTTTTTAAAGGATTTGTTTTGACACTATACATTTTCTAATGTCTTCTTCTCCCGTGAGATGTTTATTTTTAAGTGCATTTATGTACTTGTGTTTTAAAAAGAAAAAAATATTTTTTTTTAAAATAAAAATTTGTAATGATATCTTCACTTTTTCACATAGATAAAAAATGAAAAAAGGGTCAATATTATAAATTTTATATTTTCTACAAGTTTATGTATTGCTAATCAATTTTTCAATGCACATCAAATAATTGTCACTAAAAAACCAATATTTGAATGATATGACAAAAAAATACAAATTTTCAATATAAATAGAATGCAAAAAATACAGTTTTAGAGACTTTTTGAAAAAAAAAATGCTAAATAAACTTATTTTTTGGGAAAATCTTAACAAGAAAACTTTTAAAAATAGCATTTTTATTGAATTTTATGTCAAAAAATAATAGTAATCACATGTTTTTTGCAAAAAATAAGGATTCTTCTCATAAAATATCAAATTATAAACATTACAAGTAAAACTGATTAATAGATCTCAAAAATGAGCTTTGTTTGTAAGCATAACTTAAAGATCATCAATAATATCAACTAATACCTGTTCAACATCACTAGAATATCATTGATGGCTTCTTCTGCAACATTTTCTGCTTCATTTTGGTCATTGTCATCTTATAATGGATCTTTCATGTCTGCAAATCTTCCAAAGTGTCCCTTTCCAATCATTCCATATAATGGTGGTTGAGGTTCCTTTTCTTTTTTGCCACACGTGATTCATTGAAATCCCCTTTCCTCCAACCAAATTCTTGCTTCGCATCTGGAAGGAATTCAAGAGCGGTAATTCTTTGTTGAATAAATTTGCATTGCACTAGGTCTTTCTCAATGGCAATGAAATTTCTTCCTTTTAGTAGGCAACATGCTAGTGTTGTACCTAATCATCAAGTACAAAATAAATAAGTAAGAAAATTAGTATAAAGACATTAAAAGTAAAAAAAAAAATATTTAAATTTAAATTTTGTATAATAAAACTTACCTGAACCTGAGAATAAATCCAAAACCCAATCTCCTTCATTTTAACATAGATATATAATATAGTTAATCAATGCTTATAGTTTTTGTAAATGTTAACTATATCTCTTTTTGCATCGTTATCCTCATATGTTAGTTTCCTTAAACTGCATCATCAACCAATACTTGACTATGACTCTTCCCATCTATTCGATTCATAAGATTATGCTTATAGCTATCCTCTTTTGTCCAACATTCAACATGGATGAACTCATAATCATTCATAATAGGCTGATCTTTGGAAGAAACAATATTCGACTTATTCTTGTAACATAACATAGTAAAAGTTCAATTAAATTTTTCATAAATAAAAAAAATTAACAGTAATCAAACATACAATTTCAAAGTCTTACCATGTAAGTTGCATCCTTGAGTTCTCTTTTCCCTTGAATCTTGTTAATAACATTGCAAACTGTGTGTCTGAATGAAATGTCACAAATTGCCAAAGTGGTGATGTTGTTACTTCTTGAAAACCCGTAACCACTTTACTAAAAGCTTGATAAGTATATGGTTCACTATCATTTTCAATGTCTGGGAAATTGAAACCATGAGGAATATCTGCAATAACTAGGGAATATTCCCTTTTAGGTATTAGTGATGCAGTGTCTTCACAGTCACCTTGTATTATTTGATATTAGATACTGTCGAGCGCATTCCAAATGTAATGATTAAGAGTAGGATCAAGTTCAACATTCATAAGACACTTATTTCTCATCTTTTCCAACTTAATTTTTTCAATAAAGCTTTTGAAAGTATCTAGTACTCCATTTCCATCCTTCTTCAACATATTTAATGACATAAAAATATATATATGTATAAGTAATAAAATAAAAATAGTTTAAACATGAATAAAATGAATGTATAAATCAACATACTTTATTGAATGCAATGTAAAAATCTTTAAGTGTTGTTGTAGGACTTGCTTCTGGGTAGTGGCGCACAACATGATCGTAACTGTCTTCATTCAACATTTTAACCATATTTTCTTGTATTTTCATAAAAATATTCTCACTGAATAAATAAAGTTAAAACAGTTAATATAATGACATGTATAACAAATTATACCAACAACATTATGTTTTATTTAAAATAAAATTATAATGAAAGGAAAATAAGAAATAATTCAAGAAACTTACTTTTGAAATTTTGCACACATTTCTTCCATTGATAATTCACCCAACTTCACACGGGCTAATACTAATTTGATTAGTTTCTCATCCCTCACACCTTGCATTGTTCTCCAAGGTGTGATAGTCACATCCTCTGGAAGTTGCTTCATTTCAGGACCTGTCTTACTATTGGTACATATTATGGGTTTACTCTTTTTAACCTTCTTGTTTTTTATGGAAATATTCTCCCACCGGTCAAAAATACATCAATCAAATCCCATATCTCCCCAATTCTAAATGCCAACTGAAAAATATTATCCAGGCTTCTGAATATACTTGAATGAACTTTTCCATCTTTTGCTTTGATTTTTTCATCAATTTGATAACCTGTTTCCATTAAACATTCCTTCCGAAATGTTAAACTAACTTGTGTCTTATCCCCACCACATTTTTCTATGAATTCATTATGAATAAATATGACCCTTTGGATGAAATTCATTTTCATTCGGTACTTATTATCTGCATTATGATCCCATGCCAATAACTTTGATTCTATTTCTGTTAAGCCAACGTAAATGATGCATTTCACCATTTGAAAAATATAGTTATTGGGATATTCCTTAATCAACTATCTTTTAGCCTCTACCGAATGGTTCCCTCCAATTACATAATATTTATAATCAAAACATTTTGTCTTGTCAAATTCATGTTTATTAGGAACTTGACATGGATCGACAAGAACCACATAATCCACTACATGCACATATGGATTGAACCTGAACAATGTTTTCAGATTATGTATGTCATGTAGGTGATGGGCCTTTCTAATTTGATATTGTGATTGTCCTTCATCTGGCCTATAAAATTAGTTGACATTAAGCTCAAATGCTTGACAACCAAGAATTAATTTATTCTTCCTCAACTCATACCAAATAGTATTTTGTTTTCTTTTAATAATGCCATCCTCTAATTTAGCACCTGGTGTTATGATTTCTCTGCTTCCATTAGATATTTCAGTTTGTTCTTCATTGTTGCTCATGACTTTTACAGATTGACCAATATTTTATTTCCTATTCTTATTGGTTAACATATGAGTTCTTTTATAAACAAGCTCTTCATCATCAGGTAAAAGAGAGACATCTTTGGCCATTTTATTTTTGGTTTCTGATTTGTTTTCTCCTGTTGCATAACATTTCGAATCTCCTCCTCACTAATTCTATCATAATTTTCAGTTTCATGTTCTACATCTTCAAAAGAAACATGTTTAGGTTTACTAGATTGACCTACCTTATTGACTCTTGGTTGATCCCCTCTTTGTCCTATTGCAATATCACGAGATATTGATCTTTGCTTCAATCTACTTTCCTCTTCTTTGTCTGTGTGGAAAGTGTTGATCACATTCATAACATCTGGATCCATATAATAAATACCTTCAAACATGTTTGAAAGACTCAAAACAAAATCTTATGAAACAAAATAAAACATGTTAATGATCAATAATTTATAAAAATTGAATGATCCTTACAATGATGCATAGCAGAAATAAAAATAAGCATACTGACAATGTTATTTGCAATGTTTCTTGAGATTTCTTCAGAAAAATTTGTAGATATTTCATTTGTGTCATACTTGACCTTTGATAGACAATATCTAACCTTGTCACGTTTATTAGCCTTCCTTGCAAGAACATAAATAATGTTTGTATTTGGGACCATACATATGTCTCGTACTCTGCACATCACATCATATGGTTCATTTAAGTCAATCATACCACAAACCAGATAGATATGTATATCAGCCTCCGTTTCACTGTCTTCAAGATACCATGAGAAATCAATTTTATCCATTTCCTCAGCGTTCTTCCAATCAGAAATAAGCTTTAATGAACCTGGTGGGCCACTTGCTTGACTTTTATTAGTGTGTGCAACAATGTCCTTATTGCATCCAACAGTATCCATAGTACGCCTAGCTGCAACTTTAGATTTGGGAGTTGTATCCATAGTGCGTCGAGCTGCAACTTTAGATTTGGGAGTTGCTACCCTAGGTACAGAAACATTCACAGAAATCTTTTTTGATGTCATTTTCCTAACAAAAGGAAATATATATATGTTAATGAGAAAACAGTTAATCATTTTTTTTTTAAATTTGTCAATATAAATTTAAATTTACCAAAAAATAATGTCTATAAAATAAATGAAAAAAACAAAATTTATTTGTAACTAAATAAATTGAAAATAAACTAATAAATTTAACTATAAAAATTATTCATCTAAAAACAAAATATTAAAAATTATATTTAAATATATGTATATATATCTATATAATAATTTTAGAATACATTTTATAAAAAATGAAAATTTGTTTTAAATGGTATAAAACAATTTAAAAAAAATAAAAATCAATTTGAAACTTAAGTTTTTATTTAATATTTCAAAAAAAAAAAAAAAACATTTACTATTTAACAAATGTTAAAATTAAGATTTGTTTTTTTTTAAGCTAAAGAATTTATTTAAAAAAAATGAATGTTTATTTTTTGTTTTAATTTAAATTGTATTGTTTTATTAAATATACACTTAATCTATTATATTTTAAAATTTTAAATATAATGAATATAATTAAAAAATATATTTAAAATTAAAATTAAAATTTATAATTTATAATTTATAATGTTTTATTTTATAATTTTAAAATTTTATTTTAAAATATTGAAATATACACTATTTATTAAATTTTAAAAATTTTAAATATAAAATAAATTTTAAAATTTTAAATTATTATATTGTTAATAATGATAACTATAAATAAATTTTAAAATTAAAACTTTATATTATAACAATCTTAAAATTATATATTAAAAAAAAAAAAAACTTTATTATAAAACATTATATATATTTTAAAATTTTTTAAAATTTTATATTAAAATTTTTGAAACAAAAAATTAATATTTTATATTTAAAACAAAATAATAATTAAAAATATAAATTTAGTTATATATTTAAATTTAAAAAAAAATAAAAATAAAAAATTGCTTTCGCGCTCGCCCGGGGTCGGAGGCCAGCCAGGCAGTGCCGTCAAGGGCTACCCAACCTACCTCTGACCCCCAGAGAGCAGCAATTTAATTTTGTTTTTTTTTTTTTCAAACACAAACTATATAAAAAATTTAATTTTTTTTTTTTAATTTTGTTTTAAACAAAAACTATTATAATAAAAAAATGTATTAAAAAAAATAAAAATAAAAAACTGTTCAATTAAAATTTTAAAATAAAAAAAATAATAAAAACAAATTAAAAAAATGTGTTTTAAAAAATAAACAAACAAATATAAAAATAATTAAAAAATAATAATTAATTAATTAATTAATTAATTTTTAATTTGTTTTTTTTAATTAAAACAATTTTTATTTAAAATATAAAAAAACAATAAAATTAAAAATTAAAACAATTGTAATTTAAAATATAGAAAATCAATAAGAAAAATTAAAAAAATATGTTTTAAAATATAAACAAACAAATATATAAAAAACAATTTTAATATATAAAACTAAAACAATTATAATAAAAAAACAATTTAATTTTTGTTTAATATAAAATATAATACTATAGAATTTAAAATTTAAAAATAAACTAAAATAAAAAATAAAAAATAGAAAATAAAATATATGTTTTCAAATATAAAAAAAAACAAATTAAAATTATAAATTACAATTAAAAATAAGATTTAAAATTTAAAAAAAAAAAATCTCCATAATTTCATGGTTCAAGTATCTTGAAAACATAAGATTTAAAAATTTGAGATTTACAACTTTTCATTAAGGTTTTTATGTGTTACAAAGTTTTCTCTTTAATGTTATGGTTGAAAATAATTACAATTTTAGGGTTGTTTAAAGTTAAGATATTTTATGTTTAACAACATGGATACAAATTGTTCAAAATGATAAGCCCTTCATACATGATTTTTTTTATATTTAACATCATCTATCAAAGATTTATAATTTTACAATTTTTCAATGTCCTAACATGTTGTCTTTAATTCCATTGTTACAATGTGTCAAAAGTGTGACGCAATGTTTTTCTTTGTTATTCCAGCATCAACTCGTTTTGTTTTGAGGGTGTTTTTTCCATATTTTTTTCAAGAAACAATTTCTTTTTTAGCATAATTTTATAAAATGTTGAAATTTGACCTTGAGAAAAAACTAAATGCATTCTAGAATACACACTTTTTGTTTTTGGGGCGTTTTTTCATGTTTTTTGAGTCTTTTTGGGCTAAAGTTCCCGTTTTGAGGTAATAGTTCTCATTTCATCAATAACATTGTTTTGTGTGGTATGTTGATTTCATCAATAGTGTTTATTTGATTACATTATTGATGTATTGACTGTGTGGTTTTCTTACAAAATATTTTAATTTCTACATGTGTGGTCATTACACTCTTCCTCTTGCATATTTGTACAGTGCTTCAACTTATGATTGTTTAGAATTTAGATATGGGAGATTGAAGTTATAAGTTTGATAGATATATTTGAAATCATTTCATATATTTAATTGTGTGAAAGAAAATCATAAACAAACTTTGTTATGTACTAAGAACTTATTTGTCTAACAACATTTTGATGTTGGTTTTCATCCTAGGGTTTCAATGTTACTGTAGATAGAAGATATTTTAATGGAGTTATGACATGGGGTTATCATTAGTCAATATTTAGATCTATAGCTCTTGATTGAATAGTTACTTGAGAGATGGAGATCTCTCGAACCCTAAAGCCTTTTTTTGCAATATAAGAAGTAGCATATCTATGAGTAATTAAAACCTTTACATCCAAATAGTTACCAGGGTTATAAATGATAAAGAAATACCTTTAGAGATCACTGAACAAGTCAATAATCTTGATGATATTTTAAAAGTGTTGTGGCTTGATCTGTACCCATTTGATATGAATCTTTTTAACCATAAAAAACATAATTACCATGAGTTGGAAAATAATCTAGAACCACCATTTAGGTATAGTTGTATACCTTCTATTATGATTTTATTTATATATGCATAAAATAGAGTTTTCTTATTTAATTTGAACAACAGTTTGAATTATCAAGTTTATACATTCGATCACCAATGAGAGGTGCAAAGTTTAGGAAGTTATTTGGTCATAAATCATATCTCATAATAAAATCATAACCATATCAAATGAGTGTATTAACATCAATAGTATTCATAAAATCAAGAATAAGAATAGCTTTATCGTTCCCAAACTTAACACACCTTTCGAATGGAGAAGGAACTCCTATTTATCAAAAAAACTAAGATAACTAATTCATAAATGTAGTTCCAAAAATCTCTCCTAGATCCACAAATATCTCACGTGGTTACAACCATGTGTTAACATCTACCAAGTAGCATCTCTTCATATCTTCTCACCAATCTCGTGTAGCTTTGATAGGAGACACTTATGGAAACTTCCATGATTCTTCTCCATGAAATGTAATTGATCAATGATCTCAAATATTCAACATATTGAAGAGTAAATTCGAATTTGAGACTTAGAGGGGAAATATGGCTATATTGAAATCCTGAAATATGCCTACACATATCACAAAACTCATCCAACTTTTATATATAAGTGAATACATGTTATTTTTCTAATATTTAACAATAAATTCACTCAAAATACAAAAATAAATATATTGGAAAATAATATATCTAAACCCATATTTAATCATGAATATGGTCATAGTGCATGGTGATGGAGTTGTGGAATGTGGTAGATACTAAAGGAAAATGAAAGAAAAGTGGGTGAAATGAATGACATTAGGGAAACCCAACAAGAGTGTTAATATTAATCTATATCAATGTTTTCTATATCTACAACATAAATGAATTAAATGAATTAATCTATAACATAAATTAATATACTACTAATCTATAATACACATAAATTTATTATAATTACATATTATATAAATTATAAATTTTTATTAAAATTAAAAGGAAAACTCATAAAACATAATTTATTTCATCAAAACGTGGAACTGTGCTCTAAATTTCATCCCAATAGAATGAAGAAGGAACGCTATTTTATACATAAATTTGTTTGAAGTAAAAATAATATATAATAAATGTAAATGTACAATTGTTTCATGTAATTTTCAAAAATTAGCAAATAATTAGTAAGTTATACTTAAATCCGATATCTGTGTTAACAAATCAAACTAATTATGTCTAAAAATTTCAAAATTATTGTTAACAACTCAAACTAATCTTGTATGAAAATAAAAATAAAAATATTTTTCATACTGAAAATGGTCATTTATATTCCAAATCCATGGCATATCTTGGTGTTTGTGAATCGATTTTTGTGGAATTTCATAACTGTCCCATCAATTCACACAACTATGTGCATAGTAGCAACATCAACATTAATTAACATCAATGTAGCAACGTTGGCTAATGGAATTGGGGTAGAAACAACATTGTAGTGGTATCAATGTAGAAACAATAGTGTCGTAGCTTCAGTGCCACATCAATGGTGTAGCATCATCAACGTATCAGAAATATTCTAACAACATCTTTGTAGTAGTTCCATAGAGTTTCAATAAAAATGTGGTACAACAAAGGAATACATGGTTCTGATGTTGTAGTAGAAGCTTGGTGTTGTAGTAAATAATAAAATGAAATTTTCTCAAAAAAATATGATTTCGGTTATTTAGATACTTTTAGGATAGACTTATTTTGACATGATGATGTTTCATATAAAAAATCTCAAGTACCCACATTGTAAATTCTTTATTATAGGAGTAGAAATTAGTTGTGCAACAATTAATAGAGCAACCCATTTTTCAAATATAAATGAAATATATGTTGTTTCCCTAATATTTAACCATAATTAATATAAAATACTAATGAAATTAAATGGAAAACACTTTGACTTTAAATCCCATACATAAGTAATAAAACATACTAATATAGGGTCATAGGTAAGTGAAAAGGGATTAAAATAGGGGAAAATGGTGTAAAAGGATGACAATCTTGTGGCCCAACATCTTCCCTTAAGATAAGTGTGTTGTATTCCTTGATGCAACTTCGTATCTATGTATCAATCAAACTATAGGGATTCTTAATGCATACCCTTTTTTTTGTTAACATTTTTTTATTTTAGCCCCCATGCATTCTATTCAATTGTCAGTCATTGTGATATGAAGTATTTGCAAAATTTGAGGTTTGAGGTTCAAATCCTCTAATTTACCACATGGGTTATGCATGGGGGCACATATGGGTACACTTAGAGGTTATGGTGGTAGCATTCAAAATCAACCTTGTGTTAAGAAAGTATGATTCTGACCCAATTTTCTACTCCTCTAGATATAAAAAAGAAAAAAAAATCTATTTCCCTTGAATTATTTTCTTTTTATATTGGCATAATTTTTCATGAACTATCTTTCAAACTTGAAAAGTAGCATCATTAAATAATTGTTTTGGCCTTACAACAAACTGGATGGAGCACAATAAACCTACATAGGGAGTTGCAACATTTCCGAAAAAAATGGTATTTCATGTAAATGATAATTTAAATTAAGAATATCTTTGGTGGTCATATTTATCATAATTCCTTATTGATAGACAATCACAATTACCCATTTCACATAACTTAGGATATAAGCAAATAAGTTGGTATAGGGGAGTTGTAGAAAGAGTGTTGTAGGAGTAGCATTAAGCTTCATTATCTCTTTTATCTCATTTTTTTTTAAGAAATGGGTATTCATTTGCTTAAAAAAAAATTGGTTTTAAGGCCAGGATCTTTTACAAAGTTTCTCAGGTAATGCAAATAATTAGAATATATGTCCCAAAACTTCAAAAAAGGACTATATTTATTATCTTTTGTTCTATAGATGACTATACTAAATTGGTGTATTCCGTAAATCTTTCAAAAAAACCCCTCCAAAAATTATATATCTACAAAAAATAAATAATGGTAAACAAAACGAGATCTAGATATCCCCCAGAACCAGTTTTCCATGAGCCTCAAATTTTGGCTCAGCGCCCTTAGTGGGGTTGAATTCTTGGTCACCTACTTGGTCACTCCCCTCGCCATCTCTTCCTCTAATGGGATCTCTATTGAGTGACGCAATTTCCATATATTTATCCTCGCTAACTATTGAGAAAACCTTTTTTTCCCCACCTCTATCCTCTACCCACTGCATATTTTCCATACGATATTTCTTAGTCACCATGGACAACTAGATTTTGTCGAGTTTAAGTTCTATTAAACCCATCCGCAAGCCATAAATTATTTTTATCCCTAGCTTCTGCCGAGAACATCTCCACGTGACATGAAATTAAGGAAATGATGAAATTGAGCAATTTTTCCATTCTTACTGTAAGGGAAACACGAAAATCCTCCTCATGCCCTCTCAAGGAGCTCTCCATCATGTTACGACAACACTAGAGATGAAGGATAATATGGCTAATGTAGCTCTGCAATTCACTATCACCAACATTTGGAAATCCCTGACTTCCTATATATACTGTTGGCCACCTATAAAATTTGTTATATCAAAAGGTGGCCAAAACATTTTTTGATCCTTCAAGAAACACTTTTATTGCTAAAAATATTATCTCTTGAAGACTCTCGAAGACATCATCTCCTCTGTCAAAATCTTCATTGATGTTCCCATTTCAAAACTCATAAATTCTGTTGATTTCAAAGACAAAATACTACTGCAAACACCATTTTCCCCTCCCTCCACTTAAACAACTAACCTTCATTTTTACCCCTTTCATTCCCATAAATTTCCTCTATTTTCCCTTTGTTTCATTTCCCTCTTCATAAAATCCACCTTACAGAGTTTAAAACTCACTTTTAACTCTGCCGAAACCCCCAAATCCATCTAAACAGCTTGAAAATATCATAGACAACAAGTATTTTGACTATGGGTTTAAGCCCCTTTGGGCTAAATCCAAACCACTCCCCCACTGTATGCCCATGGTGCTAATACCAAGCGCTAACCCCTCCCATCGTGCAAGTTTATTTGCCATGTTTTAAAAATTCCGATGCGATTCAGCCCTTATACACAGCCTCGATCTTATCTTTGTTTTATATAATCCGGGGGCCCGCATCCGACACTAAAACATTGTGAATAAACCCTTTCGATTGACATTTTCCTTTGAAAAATAAAAAAACCCTTTTATCCTAAGTTATTGGTCTAACACGCCCATACAATGTTTTTTAAATAAATAAATGGGTAGATTGAAAGACCGGGCCCAACCTCCGATTGCGATTGGCCCTCTTATATAGGCCCCGGGCATATTACATTTCATAAAGACCAAGGCCCCGCAGATGGGCGCCAAACCATATTATAAATATATATCCCACCCTAATGCATATAAACTTTGTATATATTAAATTTTTGGGTTTTTCATATGGTTTGAAGACTTTTCTGCCAGCGCATATCTCAAACCATCTCTGCCATTGATCATTAGACTGATCAAATGGCTCGCGCAATATCGCATCGCAAATTTTTGTTAGGCACATTTCCATTTCATGCCAACCTCCGATTAGTGGTCCCCAATCCATCCTCCACCGTGGATCTGATCTGCAGATCGACGACCCCAAAATCATCGCATTGGAGTTTTTCTGTTGGTATGTTTGAAAAGATTTATTCAAAACGACCGATTGCGACCTCCCAATGCATCTCCCACCATCAATCTGATCTGCAGATCGACGGTCTACATTTTATCACATCAGATCTTTTCATCAGGTGCATTTTTAACATTTGTTTTTCCCCCACTGATTGCGATCCTCCGATTGGATCTGGATCGTCTACGTGTCCAGATCAGACAGTCCCAGATCTTTCCCTCATGGTTTCATCACCCTCCGCCTTCCACCAAGAGGATTTTAACGCGTAATCCCCACCATTCATCTATGCGCGATCAACGATTCTGACTTATTTCTCCCTCTGCCCTTCTTTTAACCTCTACTAATAAATATTCACCATTGGATGATGCCATCCAATGGTCATGCTGCCTCCCCACGTCCTCTGAAGCAGTTACCCAAAGAACGTAGGATTTTATGAATATTTTTTGTATTTTGTAGGGTTTTTATGGTTTTCCATCATATTAAAGAAAAGGCTGAAGGCTGGGAATGACCAGTCCCGTGCCTTTGATTCATCAAAGAAAACCATTCGCAGAGTTCAAACTCCACGTCTCATCGATGCTTCATGGGCATTGATGCAATACGAGCCCTGTGCAATCCTGCACATCAACAAGACACACATAAATGCATAAAATTATTAAAAGAGTATCAGTGTTAAAGAGAAAACACAATAGAACAAAGGATTGAAGACAGTTTGGGGATTACGGCAAAGATTGATTATCAAAAGCCTAATCCTCCAAATTAAAACACAGTTAAAGGAAAATCATTAGTGTTTATCAGACAGAAAGGCCTCCACTGCCACATCAAAGGCAAATGGATTCCTCTCAGCTACCTCAAAGCCACTTGTGCCTCAAAGCATTCAAATAGAGGCCGAAGTTATTGATCAAAATCAGATATTTTCCTTAGTGCAGCCAAACAGTTAATTCTGCTAAAAGGAACTTAATGCACAAAATATCACCAGAGTTATTACAACATGACACAGAGCCTCAAAAGTCAACAAAAACTCCCACCGAGCTGAATCTTAAATGTAAAACATTTAATACAGAGGACACATATGTAAAATTCTCCATCGATCCCCTCAAAGGCCGAGAAGTCATTAGTTTGTATTAATTGACCCAGGAGATCTTTTATCAAATCCCACCTCCTCATTCTTCTATAAATACTTCTGTAGAATATGAGAAATTTTTGGTTGCAGAACTTTGAAATATACTTGAGCTTGAAACTCCTACTTGTAAATAGTGTTTAGTGGCTCTTGAAGCTCTGCTTGTGATAGATAAGTTAGTCTGGGAAGTGTAGATGATTGCTAAACTAAAGCATTGGACTTAAAGTTGTAACTAGTTTGAAGCATCAATACAAGCTGATTTATGGGATCCTGGTCTATGTCAACGATGATGTAAATTGTTATTTCATTTCTGTTTCCATTTTTTCATCTTCTCTTATAAAGAACAGAAAACATAGAGTTAGGAATTACTGTATATCAGTACCCTTCTCTAACTGATAAGATTTATCTTAATGTTTTCTTCCAATTTGTGTTATTTGGGAATGATTTAATTCAGTTCAAGCAGTTAGGAATGATGGTGTTCCGTCGTCCTACTGTCTTAGCCAATTTTTATTCTTAAATTTTATTTTCAGTATATGTTAAGTAGAGATGAACTAAGGAAGATATGGTGTGCCCTGGTCCTAGTTTTATCCCAAAAGACTGTCTGAAAGTTTCCCTTAGAATGTGTTTAAAGCTGGCTAGTTTCAAAGTACTTACTAGATCTTAGACCATTCTTTGTTATCTTTTTGTTTGTCTTGAAAGTTACCAAGTAAAGCAGAGCTAGGAGAGGATTTGTGGTGAGCCCGACCTGCTAGTTTCTTCTCCAATGGTTGCCTTCAAGTTTCCCTTTGTTTTAAAATGTTTTCTATTAAAAGTGTATCAAAGGCTGGCTAGTTTCAAAGTACTTACCAGATCCTAGTTTACTTTTATGTCTTCCTAAGTGTATGTCAAAAGCTGGCTAGTTTCAAAGTACTTACCAGATCTTGGGCTGCTCTTTGTTCTTCATTTGTTTAAATTCCCCTTCTTGTTGTATCATTTCATTCCATAAATCAAATTTTAAAGAGATCCTTAGACATAGATGACCTGCCCCATGGACCACTCTTGCCCCTTGTTGTTTCAATTAAACCCTATTATGACTCCATAGCCCAATGGACTAAAAGCTGCAATTATCTATCTTTTTGGTCAAACTTACTCTTATTTCTTGCAACTTCTCACCTTTGAAACTCTTTCCATTTAGGACTTTCCCTCAAACAATAATCATGCTCAACCATCCAAAAAAAAAAACAAACCCTCGGCCTTCATAACTAGCCTAATATCATTACCCAAACTTGAAAGACAAATCCATCTTTGCACTTATTGGAGAGATCCCTCTCCGGATTCAGGAGGGCTAGATCCTAGAATCCCAAAGTGGTTGAAACGATGTTTCTCCCTGCAGTCGGACTTTTCCCAATCTTGCTGATTACAGGGAGCTAACATATACAACCTCACTATCTGAATGTGTATAAAAATCATCCCTTTCCTCATTAATGGACAGATGCATTGCTAGAACACTGATTGCAAGAACCATGATGAGAATCATATGTATCCTCCATAAATTGGTGAAATTATCTCTACCACTTTGAAGATTCAGTTCACATAATGAAGGTTCACACATACAACCTACTTTAACTACCTTGTTCACTTCAATGGTGCGAGCATACATGTTATTATTCCCGCCTAGATTGAATGGTGTGAGTCTCCATGTCCTCCCAGAGAATTTTCTTAAAATCATTAAGATTGTCTGTAAGTTTAAGCATTGTGAAATTAAATGCACCAAACTAAAACTTTGTCCCATGTTTGGCTTGCCTTGACATCATCACCTATTTGTCATGTCTTTTCATTTTCTAAGGTATGGATTTGGAAGATATATCCTCGTTATAAATCTGTATTTCTCCTTGTGATATTTTTTCACCTTGATTGTCGAGGGAGTATGCAGCCTCGTTAAAGTTTCTCCTTATATGATAAAATTATATCGAGCCAATTTTTTCTACCAATAACTTGATTCTATGAAGTATTGGAGGAAGGAATTTCTATTCTTTCTACATTTTATCACTTGATGGATGCCAATCTTATAGTCTCCTAAGATGCTAAGATGTCAAATACTCCTGGACAAAGCCAAATCAAGCCCTGTCATAGAGCAAGATACTAGGCCTTATTGTTTATAGCAACACCTAAGCCCCATGCGAATTGAGGCTCTTTTTCTTCTTTGAGGAAAAAGGAAACCCATCCCACTCCAACCTCTTTGAGGTTTCCTTTCAAAGCACTGTCAAATAAATATGTAAACTCCCCCAATTATTTTTCCATAAGCGGAAATCCTCAATTTCCATATTTATTGAATAAGATTGTGGTCCTAATCCCTTGCATCTAAAGCTTCCTACATGATTTGGTATTGAATCTGCTTTCAACCATTCTTTTTCAGAGGGAGATAGGGCTTCCAATTATTTTTTTAACCTATAGCTTAAATTTTCTCAAACACCATTTTTGTTTCTTTGGAGGCCACAAAGGTTGCACTTGACCATTAGTCCTTGAAGATGGCCCGGTTACATGTGATCCAATTTCCCAGCATAGGTACTTTGGAAAATATTTCCAACATCTTGTTGCTACTGATTTGGTATTTATTTTCTAGGGAATTTTTAGTATCCAATTGAAGAACATTTCTTCCCTTGAAACTAGAATGGATACTAGCTCAAGAATAGGAGCTAGAGCTACTTTCTAGACTTCCACTAAGAAGTGAAATTTCTAGAATAAGTGAGGGATATATTCCTCCTATTATTCACATAATACACACCTGGATGGACCATGAATGTTTCATTTCATAATATTATCTACTGCTAGAATTTTTCCTTGATCCAATCCCCATCAAAAGAAATTTATTTTAGGAATTTCATCACTGTTCCATTTGACACCAATAATTTGATCGTGGGAGCTCAAAAATTGGTTACAAGCTAGGAGTTTGTATCCTTTCTTTACTAAGATATTATCATTCTTACTAGGCCATCAAATTCTCCAATCCATCCATGTGGTGACAATTGAGCTGAAGCCCTTAAGGGCCTTAAGAAATTCATAACATGATTGCTAGATGTTGGTAGGGATGTTGTAAAATTTCCATCCAATCCATCAAGCCTGATTCTTAGTATGAAATTTCTTTGAAGGTGTACCAAAAATATCTCACTTAATTCACAGACTAGTGACCCTAACAACAATTGCAGTTGCTTATACTTCATATATGTAATAAACAATTGAGGAAAACATGCAGAAAAATAAATGTATGTGATCTAAAATAATAAACAAAAAAATAAATCCGATGTAATAACCCAATTATGTAAAATCGTTTGAAAAAATAAATATTTTTTTAATATCACTTGGTGAAGGATATTTTCAAAAGGCTCGTAAATCCCCCTCCATGGGATGGGTCCTTTGATGTCCTTGATGCTTCAGTATTAGATCTTCCTCTCTCAATATGTGAAACCCCAAACAATGTGTAAAACTCTAGTGGTATCTCAAAAGTATGGAGGCGATAATCGTGACGATGATAATGATAATGGTGAAGAATGAATGAAAAACCATATTATTCATAACAAAGTATTGGGTTGATATCAAAAATGGAAAATAATAAAATATTATTGACCAAAATATATATCTAACCGTTAGGACAATTTATTATATTTTTGGAGAGGGAACATATATTCAAAATGGTCAAATATCTCTATTTAGAAATAATTAATAAATAAAATGGTTTATTAATTATTTCATGAATATTAATAAAGGTCTGAAAATGAAATAATTATTAAATAGTGATTTAACAATGATTCCAAGGATGCAGTTAAGGAAAAAGAAATAAATAAATAGTGATTTATTTAATTATTCGTAGGTGATTTAGCCAAATGTGATAAGGAATAATTATAAAAAAATGGTTTAATAATTATTTTCCTAGAGAAAATTAAATAAATAATGGTTTATTCAATTATTCTCATGGGTTTTTTCAATTATAATCATAAATAACTTAATAAAAGTTGTTTACTAAATTATTTCCCATAGTGAAAGTGATTTTCCTATGGTAAAATTAAACTTACATGGTGTATTTCAATCCACCTAGTTAGAAATGGCTAGGTGATCATTTTTTGGTGATAACATACTGCCCCCCAACATACGAGTGTTAGGATAAAATCATATCACTGAAATACGTTGTAAGTTACACTTCCACGAGACACCAAATGGGAGTCATAGAGAGAGAGAGATACAACTGAAGAAATGCAAGGAAGGAAAAAAATGGAGGGGGCGAGACCTACTAAACTGATATAAATATCCTTTTATTTTGGAGTACATGATATTAAATGAGGTAGGGGAGGAATAACCATACCTGTCGAGATAACAAACGACAAATAATAATGGTAAGCCCAATAATGTGGGACTGAGCTACAAAGTACATGATACATGATATGATGCCATCAATGGGCCAGGACATAATACAATGAATCCCATATACATAATGTTCCTGGAAAAAAATAGGTCGAGACTCAAGACAATCACATCTGAGTACATGATACATAATTCCCCTCAAGCTAACATGGGGAGGGGGAATCACAACAAAAGAAGCCATGCTTAACGGGAAAAGGATCTTAATATCTAAATGGATCATCAGAAGGAGAGATGCATGTTGTGGGGTGGCGCAAGTGATTGAAACCAAACCCATCAAATATACGGAACTGAATCTGAGGCTACATCATAATCTGAGGACATTCAGGCATGTGGGGGGCTACCTAAAGGGCAACCCCCACATGAGGTCTAACCTCTCACACACACCTGGGAATCAATGGTACAATCTATTGGATCACTATACCAACAAGTGTATGATTCTCAGTCATGTGATAATGAGTTGGAGTCAAGCACATTAGAAATTACCAAGTCAAAGGTAAATGGTGATTCACTTTGCTTGATCTATGGCACCAAACAATAATAAAATCTGAAGCCAAGGTACATCGCCCTACAAACCACACTCCTAGAATAAATGTGTTGAAGTCGACAAAAGTGGGTCTGCCATAGTTTAGTCAATGACAAATCCTCAACCAAGGCATGAGGGATCATAGTAGAGTGACTAATGGAATATCACCGGGGATGATGATGGAGGGATATAAATTGAGATATGAACTAACGACTTCCCTTGTCAAAGCATAATATGCATGGTCTACTTGGATGCAACTGACTTGATTCGAGAGGGGATGGTGAATTACTCATACGAAGGCTTTTCATAGATGGAAAAATATAGCTCCATGAAAAAAACAGAAAAAAGGGATGAATTTGACGTAAATATGGATGGAATATTGTAATAGGACACAATGGGACTCATAATAGACTCCATGAATGCAAGGGTCACTCATCTAGGATGCTATGACTAAGGGTGACTTAATGATGCTGCCACATGGGATAGGTCAATAGGGACCATAAAAGACATAAGTAAATAACAGTTACTCATGACAAAAATTAACACTTGAGTTGACAAGTGCCAAGGAAAAGTGGTACCAAAGTACAAGAAGCTCATATGAAGAAATTTGGTTTTAATTGGTGGAAAAGTGAAACTTCTTCGAAAAAATGGCTTCTAGGTGAAGTCTCAAATTACCAAAAAAAAAGGAAGACCCATTATAAAACTCGATATATTTCCAATGGTGCTGACAATTTTTCAAACCGATCTATGGTTTGGTTGCAATGAGTGACATAAAATCTAAGTTTTTTCCTATAAAAGGTCTTCATGCCTTCAAATCCAATTCATTTGCATAGTGAGTTTTGGAGAATTTGGAGAGGAGGAGAAGGCCCTAAATATTATGGAGATTATAGCAGACAAATCGACTATCGGAAACAAGATCGGTGAGTTGGAGGTAGGTGGACTAACCTTACTCTCCAATTTCATTGGTTTCAATTTTCATATTAGGGCCTCAACTTTTATGGGGGACCCCTGTTAATCCTCACAATAACAACACACTTTTTGGGGCTTGTTCTGCATTCTAGAATGCACAAAAAGGGCCATTAAATGCGTCCAACACATTTTTTAGGGAAAAAATTGTGGTTTGGGAAAGGAGGAAAAGAAGGACTAATGTCTTGTGGGGAGCTAAATCTGAGGACTAGAAATGTATGCCTTTAGCTTTGAACTGAAAAATCATAATGGGATTTTGCAGGTATGGAAGAGTTAAAGGTTGCATGGTGAGAAAGAGATTTAGAGACTCTTTGTGCTGATATTTTGGGGAATCTGACAATTAGATGTGTTTTAGCTCGTTATGGGGTTATAAATTTCTTAGAGAACTCATTGATGAGGGCTGGTGAGCCCTTGCTATCGAGGATAGTGAGATACTAAGACCCAGATCATAAGGCCTTTATGGTACAAGTCCACACGATCAGGCTCATGATCTAGGACATATAATTTCTTACAGGAATTCCTCCCTTGGGGATGGTAGGGGAGATACATCCAGTGTTGCCTCGTGGGAGGCAGATCAATGATTTTGTAGATCATCATTTTGCTAGTGTTCATGAAAATGGCACGAACATTCAGATCAATGACTTAGAGAGGTTGGAGACACGAGCTACAACTTCTATAGTGATACAGATCTTGGGTAGTCATGCTTTTCATCACATCATTGAATGGAAAATGATGTCTGTATAGAGTCTATTGGTAGGGACCTACTATGGGTGGGCCCATATGATGCTTTTGTCGTTGAAATTAAAACTAACCTTATGTAGGTGATAAACCAATGATAATTGTTCACTTGGGATAGTTCCATGCTCATTCTTCTTTGGAATATCCCAACCATTCATCCACATGTACAGATCTATGATGGGGGCCCAAAGGTGCCTAAGATGTGCAACTAGGGGAAAATACTACAATGAGGTGGAGGAGGGAGAGTCAGACGAGTGTTCTGACCTAAGTGCTTTGCACATTGGGACCAAATTCCATTATACATAGATGACTATCCATATAGTAGCATGAACTATCAAGGGGATCCTCATTTTCCACTACTACCAGGACAAGAATTAGGTCCATATGGTAAGTGAAAGTTACTATATGTTTCATTGCATTTAATGTTTAGAAAATGTATATATGTGGTACTGATTTCCCAAATTTTTTGATGCGTATATAACACCGATGAAATTGGCATGATATACAGGTCAAGCTGTAGCGCCCGGGGCTATAGATTAGGGTGGATCAACATCATGACAGAGACCAGACATTGATGCTATTCTAGAGGACCTTTGTCATAGGTTTGATGTGCTACTGACCAGGATCACTTAGTGTGGGTGCCATGAATTAGAATATTGTTATACTGATGAGTGCATTGTTCTTCCCTCAGAGTGGTGAGTTATCACACAACACATAGCTATGGTCGGCCAAGAAGTTAGATACCTGTGAGATAGTGGTATGGATTAATTGGCTCGAGAGCCTCTAGATGATAGTAATTAGGGATAGGGACATGTGGGTCCCATTTTTGGTTTGTAATATTCTTATGAGCATGTAAGATGTATTTAGAGTAGGGGAATCCAAACACTTATATGTTATTACATGATGATACATAATATGGCTATGCATATTTTGTGACAATTGTGGTTCTCTATTTGTTGATGTTATGGTTTCCTTCTTGTATGTCATAAATTCCAATCCAGAATGTTATTTGCAATGGTATCTACGTAGTGATTTTTGGCTCTAGGAACATGACTGGATGTAATGAATTCAAATTCATGTTCCGAAAGCATAACTTGTAGCTATTTTCTAAATCGGACAGGATTATGCACATGATAAATGTCATTCAATTGCATGAAAAGTGGAAGAGAATCTAGACAAACATGAAGATGAAGGACGTGATGATCAAGGGAATCAGCTAAAAAACCTATCAGAACATCATATTGAGCCTGGTTATTGGTGGCAGATCTAATGCATATGTCATTGGACTGAACTAACGAATGCAGAGGGCTGAAAATCTCCCAAGTTGCAGAGACAAGGTTCCTAGAGAAGTGACTTGCACCATCGACAAAACCAATATGAGGTGTGGATGATGGATCCATCTAAAATATGCAAGAAAAAAATGTATGAGATGATAGGGGTGAATGCAAGCTACCTAAATGCAATTTAAATAAAAAGAAACATGAATTTCAATGGGAAATGTTATGGGTAAAATTTCTTTAGGTAGAGAGCATTATGAGGATTAGGAAGGATTTTTCCTTCGAAATCCTCTAAAAGGTATGCCCCCTTTCCCAAACACTTATGTATGATGTAAGGACCTAGCCATATGATTCGAAATTCCCATATCCCAAAACATCATGAGCTTGGTCATAAACAAGAACAAGGTCACCTTAGTGAAAGGTATGAGGGTGTAATTTCCAGTCATACTGATCTTTGGTGCGCCTTTTGGCCACTTTAATGGTTTGCAATGAAACATGATGGTATTAATTGGTGCACTCAAGCATGATAAGTTGTTGTTCTAAAGGTTGAGCATATGATATGAGTTCAACGCTAAGGTGAAGGAAGGGGATTTCACACTCAATCGGTAAGACTACCTCCTCTCCAAAAACAAGCTAGAAAGGAGTAAATCCACTGGTGATTTTAACACAGGTTCTATAGGCTCACAAAGAAGGGAAGAGAATAAGGTGACAGTTGGTCTTATGTTTATTCACCATCCGTTGAAGCATATCTTTGAGAATTTTATTGACCGCTTCAACTTGGTCATTGTCTTGGGGGTAATAAGATGATTAATATTAATATTCAAATCCCAATAGATAAGATAGTGCATGCCAAATCTAATCTTCGAAGTGTTAGCCATCGTTAGAAACCAATTTTTTTGGAACCCCGAATCAAGCGATGACATGGTTAAAGAAGAAGAGGGTTGTAGTAGATGCGGTGTTATTGAATGTAGGCATGGCTTGAACCCATTTGGTAAATAGTCAACATCCACTATAATATACTTGTGGTTATTAGTGGATGGGGTTCGACACACCATGAATTCAATGGCACATTTATATAAATTATCGGTTGTAATGAAGAGATGGATGGGAGCATGTGGAGCTCGTGCCTTAGGGGTGGATAACTGTCAATTGGGACAATGTTTTACTGCCTCAATAAAATGGCTAAAGAGAGAAGGCCAAAAGTAACCGGTGCACATGATTTTATGGGTAGGGGCCATTCCGGAAAGATGAACACCACAAGTGCCACTATGGCATGCATTGAGAACTTTCTCATCTTTAGCATGTGTGAGACAACGACGAAGGACAATTTCAACACCGCGACGATATAGATCATCACCAATGAGGAGGTAGTGAGGGGCTTGATGCCGTATACATTGTCGATCATCATGGTTAATATGGGTGGAAATTTTCTAGGTTCGAAAATAAGTGAGGATGTCTCCATACATGGTATCCTATGAGGTGATGGTGAACAAGTGTTCATCTGGAAGATCATCATTGACAAGAAGATCTGGTGTAAAATGAATTCAGAAAGGGCCAAACCTTTCTTACTGTTGGGTGTGACAAATTCGAGATTGAATTCTTGACGAATGGCGATCTAATGGGAATAACTTCCATTGATGATCCATTGACTCAACGGGAAGGTCATGGGGTTGGAATTGGTCACAACTCTAGTGATACGTGTAAGGGTATAATGACGAAGCTTTTGAACAGAGAACACAATAGCAAGCGTGAAATTTTCTTCATGTGAATAGGACATAGGGGGGCCAATGAGGTTTTTACAAACATATTATATGATATTATCATTTCTGGTAGAATATTCCTAGATTAGAACTGTAAAGACTGAATAGGCAGAAGCTGAGATATACAGGATGAAGTCCCTTTAAAATTAATGTGGACTGATCAAGGGAATGAATGTGAGAGAAAATTTGAGGGCATCAAAATACTATTTAGTTTGGTCATCCCAAATGAATGGAATGGTAGATCAAAGTATTCTAAGAAACCCATGCACAGTGGTGGCATAGTCAGGGACAAACCAACGAATAAAGTTGGCTTTTCTTTGAAAGCTTTGTAACTAGCGAAGGGTACGAGGAGGTGGAAGTTCAAGAATAGATTGAACTTTGAAAGGGTCAAGCTTTATACCATATTTGGACACAATGAAGGAAAAATTTTGGATGAAAGTAACAAAAAAGACACACTTAAGGGGTTTGAGTCAAATTTTATACTTGTGACATCGAAGGAAAATGGTACGCAAATTGTGAATGTGTTGCGCTCATACTTTGGAACGAGCAGTGATATCATCTAGATAGACAAGCATAATATGAGCCAATTCGTGGAAAAAATAAGACATGGAATGCTAAAACGTGTACCCAACATTATTTAAGCCAAAAGGCATGACCCTATAGGTGAAATTTCCCCACAGACTAATGAAAGTAGCTTTAATTTGATCAGCATGACAAATACTTATCTAGTTATATCCGAAGAATCCATCCATAAAGGAAAGAACCTCATGTCCTTCACACTCATCAGTGATTTGGTCAATGAATGGTGTGGAGAAGTTGTCTTTGGTACAAGATCTGTTCCGATTATAGAATTCGATGCAAACATGGATGGTGCCTTGTTTCTTGAGAATGGGAACAAGATTGGACACCCATGTGGCATATTCAATGGGATAGATAAATCCAACCTTATTGAGCTTCTCAATTTCATTTTTAATAGCCTCATGTTTGGAAGGATGGATGGGTCTCAACTTTTGGCAGAAAGGAATGACATTAGGACATGTGTGGATATGATGTTCAACAATGGTAGGATCAAGTCTAGGAATATCTGAATATAAACAAGTGAAAATATCATGAAATTATTTGAATAACTTGGTGTAAGAATTAATTTATTTTGTGGTTTATTGTGCACCAAAGGTGATATTTTATTTGATCCCTGGTTTATTCGAAAAGTTAATTTTAATGGTAGGTGATATATTAGCCATGCTTCCTTGTTCAAAATAATCTAGTGTAGGAATGGGATTTCTAAACCAATCATCTTCACCATGAATGGAGTCTTTAGACTCCACAAAATATTGATCATGGGTTTTTTGCGGAATAAAATACGCATGATGGTGCATATCGTCCCAAGGATAATTAGCGGTTGTCGTGGATTCCATGATGTATTCATCTAAATGAAATATCGGTGGACGGGAGGAGGAGAGACCACATGATGTAGAGGAACTACCTGAAGCATCGTCATGAGAGACAAGGTTCACATGTGCATTTCCAATAGGAGAGGATGAATGAATAGTAGATGGAATATACCAATGTTGAGACCAGGGTATTCGATGAAGGAGGTTCAACGAAATCAAAATAGGAAACTCAGAGGCAGTCCCTATACATCGATCCCATGGATGATGAAAGGTAGAGAATAGGGGCAATGTTACCTCTCATCTCGACATCAGGAGGAGGGATCACAATGTGTGGTTCAGGAATCTCATGTTTTGGCACAACAATGGTACCAGAATCTGCAGGTAGGGATGAGGTGGATTCACTATAAGAGGCATATATTTCATGAAGGGCCTCACAGGTATCGCGGAAATTTTCGAGATGAGAAAAATGGTGAGAATAGTGGCTAAAATTATATACAAAGAACAAGGGTGATTCATGAGTAACGATATTTTTTTCTTAGCTGACTCAGGTAAGGTGACATGGACCTTCGGGATGTTAGAGTCAGGACCAGTGACCACATACTGGAGATGAGGGAGTTCAGGACAATTATGGGTGGCATTCCCAAGAAAATCACACAAAGTGCATATAGGTGTCATATTTGGAGACTTAGGAGTAGTTGGAGTAGTTTGGGGTGCCTTATCTTTGGTTCCATTTTTATGGACTTTCCCCTCCTCACCATATTATTTCACAATAGGTGTAGATTCCCCCTAAGTTTTTTATGGAACTGAAGCAAAGTAAAGGGAAGGAATAACAATTGTACCTAGGTCAAAGTTGTGTAAGGTTTAATTTCGTCAGGGGAAGTGTTTGCGGGGGGGTCAATGTACCAGACTAGGATCCCCAAGGTAATTTTGGGTAAACTCAATGTATCCATGACAGGGACACAAAAATTCTAGGTGGCAGAAATAAGAAAGGTATCTGACCCGAAGGATGGTGTGGAGGGACTTCTCCTAGATAATTTAGACCCAGAGGAACGATTCCTGGTTGGAATGGACTAGCAGAAACACTAGAAAAGGAACTATTCCTTGAGGAATTATACCTATATGATGGGTTGAGTTGGGAACAACATGTTTTGGAGGCATTGGTTGTTGGATGAGCATACCATACAACTTGTGAGTAGCTCGTGACGCTTTTAGCATCCAAACATTGGATGAGATGGGCTCGAAAGGGGTAGGTGGTGGACCATAGTAGGCACCAAAAAATTAGAATATTTGTAGAGTCCAAGAAAGACATTGATGATGGAAGAGATAGTCATATTTCCAGTCACTGAAAAAATATTGGACTGCGATTAAGTTTGTGCCTTAGGATCACAATATGTGATTTTATTGATGGTGACTATATTTCCATTATGGGGAAATCACATCTTATGGAAAACCTCATATGTGACAACTAACATGTTATATGTGTAACTACCACCTAGAAGGATGTTATAATCCAATGGGGAATCAATGTCTTCAATTTCAATAGAGGCAGTCTTGCATACAATAGTGATAGGATAGTTGTGATACAACCCAAGGGGTTGTGATGGATGACCATCCCATGCAAGGATAATGATGGTGGATGGGGAAAGGTCAGGTGAACCAAGTCGCTTCCAAACACTCTCAACCATCACAAAGGTGGAGTATCTTTCGTCTATGATACACTGTTTAACAGTGGTGTTTCTTATGGATATTGGTATTTGAAATGCGACAAAAGAAGGAAGGTGGGGCACGATTGATCAACATCAAATACAATCAAATGATCGTCAGAAGGATCCACAAAACCCAAAGAATAGAGTAGATATTTTCGTTGGTATCAGAACGAATAGAGGACTTCTCGCATTGACATGGTAATATGAGACTGTGCCAAGTCATATAATATGTTATAGGTATGGGTGGCTTTAGCTAAAGCCACGCATTTCGGAATAATGGACTTTTGGGGATCTTGGTAATAACCTCTGTCTTAGGCTAAGGGATCTGTAAGGTACCATTTGATGATTTCATAGACTTAGTGTAAACTTGGGGTTGGGAATTATTCATAGACTTAGTAGGTGGCTTGCCATAATGCTATGATTAAGTCTAAAGGTTGACTTTCTCGGTGTTGACCTCATTAGAATCCATCATAATAATATGATAATCCTGGTGACCAGAATGTGGATGTTGGGGAGTTATCTGACCTTGTGTAGGTTGGCCAACTATATATACTTGGTGAGGAAATGGGGTGGTAAGCACAGCTGGTTGAGATGAAGCAGGAGCTGGAGTAAACAAATCCATGGGTTGTTTTCCTGTAGGGGAATCTTCTTGAGCTTCCCATACTTGACGAATTTGAGGTAAAAGGGGAAAATCATGAGTATAATGGCCATAAACGTTGCAACATGCACAAGGCTTATTTGTACGAAGGGTTTTTTTTCTGCTTGGGTTTTTTTCCATGTTTCTTAGTTGCAAAATTAGGATGATTTCCCTGGGGTGTATTAGGTGGAGGACCCTGGTTACCCTAATTACCTTGGACTTTTCAGTTCTAGTTACCTTTCCCCTTATTCTTCTTCTTTGGATTGGAGGGATTGGTCATGCACTGTTGAGAATACACTTGACCTTGAGGAGGAGGTTGTTGTTGTGGAAGAATTTGAGGAGGCATGGGAGGATGAGGCATTGGTTCCATAGGGGCTGGAGTGCTAGGTAGTGAATATGGAAAATATGGAGGAGGGGAAACATTTGGATAAACAGGTTGAGAAACGGTTGAACCTGACATCTCCTGATGCGATAAGGAAAATGCATATGATGTGCTTTGAAATACATAAGGGTTTCCTTGAGGAGGGGGATAATTGTAATAGGTATTGGTCCCCCTGGGATTGAATATAACTCATTGTAGGTGGAGCATATGGTTGCGGGTGAGGGTGTGAAATGGATCCAATGATACCTTCAGCAGCATGAGATGCCCTTGGTGCATTAGAAGCACCAAGTCGAGGTAGATCGGGGAGAAATGTATAAACATAACATGATTGGGAATAAATTGTCATATTTTAAAGCTACTTGGAGTGCATCTTCCTCTGACTGAGGGAAGTGTGATGTGACATCTTTACCTATGGGGGAAAAAGTGATCTAAGGAACCAATCCATATAAGCATGGTATACGAATTCAGGAGCCCTAAACATGCTCCTCCTTCTGGCCGAGTGGCGAAGTTTGACAATGTTAATGTGCTCAAGGATGAAAGCTCATAATAAATAGGTAACTAGGAATAGGATAGAAAATATTTTTCAAGGGTCACAAAAGTGGAATCAGTGATGTTGGGTTGATCGATATACCACTTAACAGTGGATCCAGTAAGTGTGCACTGGAATATACGAAGACAAATGGAGTATTGAGTGATCGAATTAGAGGAACACCACATGTGAAATGAGATAAAATGATTTGTGGTATCTTCTCCAAGATTTCCTTTAAAATTGGGTATGTTAGAAGGAATTTTGGTAGGCATAACTGTCAAATTTTGGTTATGGAGAAGAGGATCATTGATCAACTGGTTAAAATCAGGGATATTCAAACCAACCATGAAGTTTAGCAATGGAGTAGAAGTGACCATATCGGTTGAGGTTCCACTGGTGGTATTACCCAGGTTAGGACCTGAGTTACCACCTTGGTTTCCATCACCTGCGTTGGTTTCTGACATGGTGGTGATACGAGGTTGAGAAGATGCAGAATCAAAGGAACAACTAGATAAATCTATATAATCAGAGTCAGAAGGACTCGATGGAGGAATGGGAGGATGAAGTTTAACTCGATGGGTAGGAGTAATACATCCTAATGGGAACTAAGAGTGAAGGCCTCTAATTCATCGCAACAAACACCTATGGGGCTCAGTGATTTCAAGAAAAAGATGAAAGTAAAGGAATAAAGGATGATAAGAGAAAAAGAGTAACAAACAATAAGAAAACACCTAGTGCAGTGGTGCAAAGTGTAAACTAACTATATAATGACGCTACCCTAATACAAGAAAGCGCGTCCTATCAAATAAAATGACCTATAGCCTATAGGTGATATAATTCCTCAAACAATCCTAAATCTATTGTTTTATATGGCCTTCCAATGAATAACTTACTTGACAGACTCTCATCCCCACAAGCGAAGTATTCTAGAGAAAGGTAGTTTAGAGAACCAAATGCTTCCCACAGCTAGTCATATAAGGTTCTTTTCTAATATTGGTCACTATAGTTACCTTCGTCCCATGGCGGTGGTTGAGTATTAAGCTTCTTGGTGATCAACCACTACACGGAATTCCCTACCATGGGTTGGGTAAACCCGAGAAGAACTACTTACATGATGACCTAGCCTAACCCCATCAGAATCGGGTTTATGACGCACTCTAATTTTGAACTGTGGGATAGTGAAGGATTTTAAGCTCCCTAAAAATTCAACTTCTATGTCTCAATGTAAATGATCGATGGGTGTTATTGGAAGCCTATCCCACCAATCCTACACCTAACTACATATATTTTGTGTCCCTAATTCCCAAGTGGGTTTAATCTGTGTTTTAGATAATTAAATGCGACTTGTTTCAGGTCTTGTCTTAGTGGTGTTAACCAAGCTCATGTTCACTTAGGGTGTGCAAATGCATGTGAAAAATATTGAGCATGTTTGATGATTCCATATGCTGCTAAAATAAAATGTTGAAATACTGTAAATAATGCTATAAAATGGCAGTAAAATAAACAACCAATCAGGACACAAACCCCATCCGAAGAAGGCTCTCAAACAGCTAAACAAGGAGAGGAAAAAAAGCTACTAAAAAACACTCAAAAGGCCTACAAGATCTAATTTAAAAGGGAATGGGATCTAAAGGCACTAAGTTGATGAAAATGGTGAAAAAAAAAATGAAAATCAGAGGTGAAATTTGTTGCAAAGGATAAAAAATAAGCTCAAAAACCTAGGAAACTTAAGGGGATCCTAAGTGGGGAGGAAAGTGAAAACTAAAAATGGAGTTAAAATGGTGAAATAACCTATCCTAAAGGCTTAAATAAAGTGGATTAGACTTAGAAAACCAGTGGCTAAAAATGTTAAAACTGTAGACTCCTCACTTGGCCAATCTCTTCCTACAAAGGTGGAGGTTTACTACAAACCCTAGGTGGCATTTTTATACCTAAAAGAGAAAAAAATAGAGTATCTAGACCTAAGGGAGACTGAAAAAAAAGGTAAAAAAACCCTTCCCAGTACATAGATAACACTCTTAGAAATTCTAGCAAAAATTTGAAAATTCTCAGAAAATTTTCAAAACGCAGGTTACTAACCTAAAACAGGTGTAAAACACAAATTCTCGGCCAAAAAGTGCATTTTGGAGCTAAGAGTGCAGATCTGGGGCTGAAAATTTCATTTTTCTCCTAGGATTCCTTGGTTGTCATATCTCACACATATGTTCTTGTCTCATGCTCGGCTGGTACATGTGACCTGCGGAAAAAAACTAGAAAACCCTCAAAATCCAAAAATATGACAGAAAAATGGAAGAAAAATGAATTGTTAGACCAGTGGAGTCACCATTTGTTAGTATAAATTTCCTAGAAGGTGTACCAAAAATATCTCACTTAAGTCACAAGTCACTAGTGACCATAACAAAAATTGTGGTTGCTTATACCTCAGATTTTCAATAAAAATGTGAGAAAAACCTACAGAAAAATAGATGTATGTGATCTAAAATAATAAGCAACAAAATAAATCTGATGTAATTACCCAATTATGGAAAATAATTTGAAAGAATAAATATTTTATTGATAGCACCTGGTGAAGGAGATTTACAAAATGGTCATAAGCCCCCCTTCATGGGATGGGTCCTTTGATGTCCTTGGCACTTCATTATTACATTTTCCTCTCTCAATATGAGAAAACCCAAATAATGTGGAGAACTCTAGTGGGAGATTAAAGATATGGAGATGATAATGGTGATGATGATAATGATAATGGTGAAGAATGAATGAAAAACCCTCTTATTTATAGCAAAGTATTGGGTTGATCTCAACAATGGTGAATAATAAAATATTATTGAACAAAATCTAGATCTAACCATTACGAATACTTTGTTATATGTTTGGAGAGGGAAAATATATTCAAAATGGTCAAATAACTTTATTTAGAAATAATTGACAAATAAAAGTACTTATTAATTATTTCATGAATATTAAGAAATGTGTGAAAATGAAAAAATTATTAAATAGTGATTTAACAATTATTCCAAGGACAGAGTTAAGGAAAAATAAATAAATAGTGATTTATTTAATTGTTCCAAGGTGATTTAGTCAAATGTGACAAGGAATAAGTATAAAACAATGATTTAATAATTATTCCTAGAGAAAATTAAATAAATAATGGTTTATTTAATTATTCTCATGGGGTTTTTCAATTTTAATCATAAATAACTTAATAAAAGTAATTTATTAAATTATTTCCTATAGTGAAAATGATTTTACTATGGTAAAATTAAACTTACATGGTGTATTTCGATCCACCTAGTTTGAAATGGCTAGGTGATGAGTTTTTTGTGATAACACTATTTGTCCCATATGGAAATATTTGTAATTCTTTTGATACCTTTTTCTTCCACACATTGCACCAATGCCCCAATTTCCTTGTTGTTTTTCAACAATTGTGCTGTTGGATAGTGGTCTTCCTAGAGATGAATTTGAGCACCATTTCCTATTTTCCACCCAAGGTGGTTAGTGATAAGGAAATCAACTTCTTATGGAAATATTTCCTAAGAAAGTCTCTCTTCCACCACTCTTTGGATTATGTGATTAATCTCCACACAATTTTAGCACCCAATGTTATACTCATCAACTTTGGATCTTTAATTTCCAAAATACCTTTTGCTTTGGTAAATCCAACCATTTTCCAATTGAAAATATGAAATCTATGCTCATTATTTTTTCCACCTTTCCATAATAATTTTCTCATCATACCACTTAATTTATCAAGTATTAGGGGCCAAAAGTCCCGAACCCAACTAAATGGGAAGATATGAGAGAATATATTTGATCAAAATAACCTTGCTCGTTGTTGTTAACCATTTTTCTTTCCAATATTAGATATTCCTTTTCATTTTCTACAAGATCTCCTCCCAATATTAAAATTTGGAGGCTCCCAAAGATATAGGAATACATAAATATTTGAAATCTCTCCAATTTGGATTGATTGGGAATTAAAATATTTTGGCTATCTAGCAAAGAGATGAAACTTCATAATTCCATCCAAATATTTGAAATTTTCTTTTATTTACCAACCCTCCTAAGAGAAGGAGATAAGAGTCCAAAATTTTCGAAATCTCAGGGAAATAATCCATGAGGCACCTCCCAAAAGGAGAGTTTCATCAACAAATTGAAATTGATTTACCTGCTTTACATTACGAGCTATACTTAGTCTGGCCAACTTACCTTCTTGTCTTTCTAGCTCAATTTTTCGGCCTAAAATTTCATCCATAACAATGTATAGAAGGGGAGATAATGGGAAACCCCGTCGAAGCACCATCGATGCCTTAAAGAAGGCTGATGGGGGGGAATTTTTTAATGGGGCCATCCAGGGGGAACCTCTGCATGCTTTAATCCATTGAATGAGCTCTTTGTAGAAGTCTAATTTTTCCATCATTAAGAAAAGGAAGGAGTGGTGTATTGTATCAAAGGAACTATCCATATCTAACTCAATGACAATACCTCTTTCTCATGCATCTTTACTTGACTGAATTCCCTCCTAAACTAGGATTATGTTGTCCAATATTTGTTGTTGTTGCATGAAGCCTCCATGTTTTTTTGAGATAAAATCTAGAATCCATCTCCTTAAAAAATTGGCAATGATCTTGGTATCCCTTTTACCTCAAATTACTCATAATTTTTCTATGGAATGTTTCTAGAACATATTTCCTAGTTTATTTCCTTTCATCACCAAAGCTTATGAGATTTACAACAAGTACAAATTTCTAGGTTTTCTAAACATTAAGATAAATTTCCATCTCTAAAATTTCATTTGTTATCTACCAAGGAATGACGGCCAACATATTATATGTGACAATGTTCAATTGATAACTTTTTCATTTGATGTATGATTGAAGTGATTCCAGATATTAAAGAAAAATTACAATTTGAATTGTTTTATTCTTGTTTTATATTGATTTGTACATGTAAAATAAGAATGTGTGTGTGTGTGTGCGCGCGTGCGTGTTTGTTTTATTATTATTTTATAAATTCATTTTTTCTATTTTTATGCCAATATTCATGGTTTTCCTTAACGTTGTTGTTTTCTTTAGTTTCTATTTTTCTTTTTTGTTGTTATTTTCATTAGTTTCTAATTTTTATTCTTCTCATTTTTTAAATATTTTTCTTGTTTGATTTTAATAATAAAAAATGTATTCTTTAACATTTCTTTTTCTTTTTTTTTTCTTTTTTTATCTCTTTCATGTTTATTTTATTTCAATATTTGTCTTTTACGTATTTTATCAATTTTTTATGTTTTTCATAACATTTCATTTTAATATTTTATTATTTATTTTCATGTCTATTATGGATTAACCGTTTCATATGTAATATATTTATTCGTTCACTGGATCAAATTGTTCATATTTTTCCTAATGATGAACAATAGTAAGTTGTTCGAAACAAATCAACCTTAAAACTTCAATGTGATTTATCGAGAAGAGACTTGTATAAATCATGAATCATAAAAGCCTGCATTCTAAGAAAAAAACTCATTTTTTATTTGTTAAGGAGTGATGGCCATCTTAGAATACCAAACAATGTCTAATTTATAATTTTTTTTGTCTAATGTATGATTGAAGTGTGTCCAAAGTGAAGATAAAGTAGATTCGTAGGGATATGTATAGTATAAATATTTTTTTTTAAATCCATGAAAGGATATTCCAAACATGTTTTTGAGTAGATTGTATGACAAATATATTGTTGATAATGTTGGTCTCTAGCCTATACGAATAATAATTATTTTTGGTGTAACAAATTTGTTTGATAATCGATAGACATGATTCCAATTGGAGATGCAAAGTATATTTATTTAGGTATATCCAACAAAAAAAGGTTTTGAAAATGAAAATAATTTATGGGACAAATATGCTAATGAACGTACTAGGATACAAATTTTAAACAATGAAAATTTCAGATAGATAGTTAATATTTTAGGCATAATTTTCTTATATGACATATAAATAAGGCTATTCAAATTTTGTTGTAAACTAGATTCATAAGATAATATACTATAACAACTAGTTTTCAAAATTCATCCCTTTTATCAACCAAAAATTGATTGTCCGAACTCTATTCCTGAATTTTTTGTTTGATATACAAACTGTATTATAAACAATATTGGTAAGGGTCATTTTATATAAAAACATGTTTTAAAATTATTCCCATATGGTCTCTCAATACAAGACTATCCGAACTATGTTTTCAGAAAAATTATCAAATCAACATGCTACAAAATCTAGATGAGCATGATATACACCCCAAATTATAATCTATATATGCAAAAAAAAATTGTAGGCATATGATTTTAAATATAAGGTATCCACATACCAAAAAATTTAATCATGGGAAACTTAGATTGAGAAAAATGACCTTGAGAAGACATGGAGAAAAATGCAAAAGAAAAAACACCCAAATCAAGAATAAAATAAAAATCAAACATTTCAGCTCAAAATGTGGTATGGTAGAAATGGATTTTGACATAAGCATAATTGGAGTCCATGAAGTGTACCATTACTTAAAATAAGAATTTGATGATTTGAGGTGCCAAATATGCTTTTGAACTGAGATTTTGGGGAATTAAAAAAAAATGGTAGACAAATGATTGCCTTAATTTTTCATGTAATTATAAAGTTTGTTTTGGAGGATAGAATTTATTAAATTCATCAAATGATGATTCTCCTTTTTCTCCCTTGTAAGACATTGATTTGGAGCAATACATAAACTAGGAAACAAATTTACCTTTAGGCCAAACACTGGTATAGGTTTACTGGGAACGTATTGTGCTAAAGAGACAAACATCATCACCAATGTAAATATTAATCAATTGTCCATTATATAGACACATTCCAATCTATTGAGACACTTAGATACCCAACCATTATGCTCACTAGTTCTTTAGGACAATTTTTTGGATATGAGATGTATCAATGTAAATCTTACAATGTTTATAAAGTAATAGTCATTGACAAGGAAAAAATTACAGGAGATGAAACATGTAATTATATGGAAAAATCGTGCATTAATTTTATCAAATGATTATAATTCTCCATTCACTAGTAAAACTACGATTTTAAAACAACATACTAGTGGGGAACCAACCATACCTTTGAGACAAACGCTAGTAAAATTTGATTGGGAACCTATGGATAAACATATACCACATGTAAATACTAAACCATTGGTCATCCTATGGACATATTCCCATCTAATGAGACACCTATGTACCCAACCATGGTGCTCGCCAATTTTTTAGTAGAATAGTCTAGATACCAAATGTGCCAACATCAATTCTACATTATTTTATGCACTTCCCATTAAGGAATCATAACACAATATTCTTTCTCCTAGAAATAAATAGGGGAGATGAGGCATGTACCACACTTTATGAATAATACTTAAGAATCATTATATACTATTGCTAACTTCTAATTCCTTATGCATTGATTCATTTATTTAGTGCATGTTTTCCCAAAAATAGAAAATAACAGTAGACTAGTGGATAGGAAAAGAACAAGTGAGGGAGGAGGAGAGGAAGAGTATGAAGAATGTGAAAGAAGAATTACATGAGAGTGGAGGAATAAGAGAATAATACAACAAAAAGAAGATCTCATCCAATATTTTCATGTATAACAAGTGTCAAATAAAAAATACATCACATGCCTTGATACTCAATCTAGACTCAAACCTGAAAGATTTGGCATCCCTTGAATCCTTCTTTGATGGAATATTCATTCACCGATGTTTTTTTTCTCTTGCAAACCTTCCTATGAAAGAGATATTAATACTTCGAGTGGTGGAATCTTCATTCACCAATGTTATTTTTTCTCTTGCCAACCTTCCTATGGAGATATTAATACTACGAGTGGCTCTTATGACACTACAAAAATATTTAGTATCTCAATCAATGTATCTAAATAATTTATACCATGTGCTCTAAAAGTAGTAAATGGGTACTATTATAAACTATACTAATTTTAACCAAAACATAGATATATTTTCAACAATCCATTATTTGCTCGAATGTATGCAAAAGTCTTGTTGCACTTTATCTTTCGACTAGTTTCCTTTGTAACTAGAACATAGATATATTTTCAACAGCTCGAATGTATGAAAAGTCTTGTTGCACTTTATCTTTCGACTAATTTCCTTTGTAGTTTAAATTTAAATAATTACATTTACGCGACTAATTTCCTCTGTAGTTTAAATTTAAATAATTACATTTACGAAAATAGCATAGACAATTCACAAGCTTTTGCAATCTTTTACAAGCTTTGGAAAGTAAATTACTCTTGTGAAAATGAAATCTAATAAATATTGGATAGTTTGTGTCGATCTTGCTTACAACCATCCACAGGGCTTGTATTTTACTATAAATTTTCTAAAATGAAATTACTCTAGTTTGAAAGGAAATCATTTTTTTTGTTTAAAAGAAATCACACTTTGCTAAAAGAAAATCATGTTTTTCTCAAAGGAAATTAATTAGCTAATTATTAGAAAGGAATAACACACTTATTCAAAACAAATTTATAACTACTTACTCGAAAGAAGATTAACTAAGTTTTCGAAATCAAAAGTTAATTCTGATAAGAAGATACCTACTTTTACTCATAACAATAATCATAATTATTGCACGAAACACATTTATTAAAACATTAAAGGAATTCAAACTCATTCTAAAATATAATTAGGCCAACTAAAAAATAGAAATAAATAAAATCTTACGTGAATAAAGAATAAAGAGTTGAATAAATAATTAATGAAAACCTGACATGAATAATAAATTAAATTAAATTACAAAAAAGGAAATTAATTTGGAAATAAATATAACAAATAAATAAATTCTATGTAAATAAATAATTGCATAACTAAATTGGACAATAAGAAAAAAATAGAATTACATAAATTACACAACATTATTGTATTCAGTGAGATCTATGAACACACAATAATGTTGATATTAATTTATATCAACACTTTCTATATCTATTATATAAGTTAATTAAATAATTTGTTCTATAACATAAATTAACTAAATGAATTTATTTATGAGTTATTACTAATATATAATACAAATAAATTAATTATAATTCCATATTATAGAAATAATTAAACTATGATATAAATTAAAATAATAACCCATAAAGCATAATTCCTTTCACTATAGCTTAGACTTATGTTATAAGAGTCTTCATTATAGAATGGATGAACTATTTCTTATATACAAATAAATTTGAAACTAAAATAACAAATAATAAATGTAGATATACATGTTTCTCATATGGTTTTCTAACAATTAGCAAATAATAAATGTAGATCTATAAGTTCCTCATGTAGTTTGTTAACAATTAACAAGTAATTATAGACTCATACATAATTCCAAAATTCTTTTTAATGACTCAAACTAATCATTTCTAAGAATTCTAAAATTTTTAACATGTAAAATTAATCTTTCATGAGAATTTCAAAAATATTTCTACATTCTAGATGGTAAATGATATTCCAAATCCATGGCATATCTTGGTGGTTATGGATTGATTTTTGTGGAATTACACAATTGTTTATGGAGGACATCGTTAATGTTAACTAGTATTAGTGTAGTAGAATTGGTGAACAACACCGATGTAGTAGCAATGACACAACAATAACAATGCAACATCAATGGTGTACAAGAATCAATATAGCAGTGATGATGTAGCAACATTAGTGTGGTAACAATGGTGTAACAACATCAATGGAGTAGCATGATAGAGCTGCAACAAAGGTTCAATGTTATAAAAAAGTGTGCAAGGATTCGATGGCGCAACATGGATTCTATGTTGTAGCAAAGTTGTGCAATGTTTTTGTGTTGTAGCAAATAATAAAATGATTTATTAAAAAGTAAAATCTCCATTGTTGGGATATTTTTTAGAATGGCCTTATGTTTACATAATGATTCCTCATACAAAAAATATCAATTACCCACTTCATATATTTTCTATTATAGGAGTAGTAGCAAGTGAAAATTGGTTTTGTAGCAATCAAAAAACTAATTCATTTTTAAAAGATAAATGAAAAACATGTTATTACTTTAATATTTAACCATAAGTCACATGAAATATTAAGTAAATGCAATGAAAACCAATTTTTTTATAAATATCACACATAATGATTAAAATAGACTAATATAGGGTCACAGGTAAGTGAAAAGGGACTAAAAATAGAGCAATGAAGATGTAAAAGAATGAATTTATATGGGCCAACATTCCTCATCTTGTATTTGAAGAAAGGATTTAATTAAATTTCATAAAATTTTGGGTTTACTGAGCCAAGAAATTTCTCTCCTCCATGTTTTGAACCTATACATATATTTACATTGATCAATGATGCACTTGAATCTTTTTAAATCCTTTAAACTCTAAGTGTCTATGTAGATTCACAAAATTAGTTTACATGTGGACCAATTATATTTTTTCAATTGAAACTCATGCCATCAATGTAGATGAATAGGAGGAAAATGGTAAATTCAAGATTTGTCACATGTAAAAATTATAGAAATGGTCTATTTAGATATTTTTATTTATTTTTTAATAGTATTTTTTTAGTGTTCTAGCCCCATATTTGAAGAAATGATTTGGAATTGAATTTCATAAAATTTTGGGTTGATTGAGTAGGGAACCTTTGTCTTTCATGTTATGCACTTAGGTGAATCCATGAAGGTGGTTCATACCTTTTGGAAAGTAGGGTAGAAAATTATCTTCATAGACCCTTGATTGAAGAATAACCCCAATTGTTGTTTTAGGTCCTCAATCAAGGGCTAGAAATCCCAAACAATATTTTAAAAGCATAATTGATGCTTTAGTTAAAGAAGGACCCTTGTTAAATGTATGAATTTTGTTTTCATTGATGGAAACATATGTCAAAGATTCCAAGGGAGGACACAGGTGTTCACGATCAGGCGCATGAAGAAGAATGAAGATCAACATTAATGGAGAATAGTCCAGAGATATTGAAGGGATAAGATCACCTCATGAGAAGTTTGAAAAGAAGCATCTGGATAGATATTTGAAAGAAATTTCCAGTGGTTTATGGAATACTGAAGATGACCTCTTCGATCGAAATTTATGGTCAATAAAAGGTGTAACTCCAAAAATTCAAAGGATGTAGTGTCAAATTTGGTGGAGGATATTTGTAGTAGGTATTAGTTGTAGTTAATATTAGTGAATGCCCAAACTAGAGAAAAATAAAGTGGAACAGTTGGCTTAGGCATTAGTTAAAAGGAAGAAACATTTAGCACTAGATAAAATGCCACATGTCCCCACTAACACATCATCAAGAGTGCGCGGGGGGTGTGTCTACTCTACCGTTAGCACCCAAGGGCATGAAATGGGTATTTTTTCCCATATCATTGATCAATATATTAATGGAAGAGATTAATTGTACACCCCCCTCTTATATACCACAAACCAACCAGAGGGGGGTGTACAAACCAAAAAATGGTTTTGATGAGTGAAAACTAAACAAACAACATGATAGTGAGCAGATTGGGGCCCACGTGTCCTCATGGTGCATTAGAGTTTGGTTCCAGTGGGTCAACATGGTTGATTGTTAAAATTCATGGGGGTTTTAGAATAGGCGATTAGCCGGAGCCATCGAGGTTCAGATCAATGACAAAGATTCATTCTAAAACCCCCCTCCAAATTTCTCAAACCACACTAAAAGGGTATCGAAACAGGTATTTTTTTTTAACGAAGGAACTCAATGAAAAATAAAGGTTTTGAGAACCTTTTTCTCTCTCCACTGAAAAGGGGACACATGGTGGTGGTAGATTATTGGCTATATGGTGGATCCTGTGATAACTCATCCCACTATGTGAATACAGGAAGTTAAAAGATTGTGCAAAAGTTAAGTGTCAATATGAAATAGGCGGGTGACATGGAAACATGAGAATGGTTGATGATGATGTTAGCACAAGGCCAATTAGGGGTCAACACATGTCATGAAGATTTGATTTTTTGAGGTACACAAATGGTCCATTTATGGGTGACACATGTCACCACTCTAGAGGCGCCAGGTGTCCCTGATGATGATATCATGATTTCATCCCACTTGGAGGACCCTAGAAGGTTTTGGAGCAGTACAAATAGGATTCATCAAGCTTACAAGGAGTCAAGTGGATGTGGTTGGTGTCAGTGACAAATCAAAATTGGTGTGATGTTGATTTCGCATATATCCCACGAGGAAAACTCATCTCGTAGGCTTGACCCTAGAGGTAAATTATGGTAACAAAGAACAAATGTCAAGATACATGCATGAGGACATGAAAAAAATAAGGTGGTAGAAACAACAAATGATAAGAGTGGTCATGTGGCCCTATGGGGTGACTCATCCCGTTCACATAGCCCCGAAGGGCTTAAAAGGGTGCATAAGGAAAGCGTTGGGATAAAGGTGCTTGGAACCAAGCACCAACCCTTGGTCTCGTATAATAAGAAAACTGAGGGCACCAAGAAGGGTTTTTTAAATAAATGAAGCACCAAGGGGCTAGAGGCAATCATCAGAAAAATGGATAAGTTTTAGTAGGAAATTTGGAAGTTTGTTCAAAAATAACAGTCGACTAAATTTAGAACTAAATCTAATGTCATTGCTACACCCTGTAAAAGAGCTAGAATAGACAAAATTAGTAGTTTAACTCATCGTTTGAGTTTTAAAAAGTAGATCGGATCCTGGTAACTTAATGAGAATATTGAGCAGAGTGAAATAAATAGGACAAAGGAAAAAATTAAAGAATCATTAAAGGATTCAAGTGAATTTAACTAAAACACACAAAAGCAAAAAATATCAGTTAATTTTCATTATAAGGAGAATTGATTGAGAAAGTTAGATGGATTTTGGTGTGAGAATTGTTTTAGTAGGTTGTGAGTAGAGGTGAATTGATTTTTTTTGGTGTGTTTAATAATCAAATATTGTTGAAGGTGTGTTGGTGATTTTTTTAGGGACAAATTAATTTATTTTTGAGTTCGAATTCATGGTTCTAGTGTGAAAATGGATGAGAAATGAATCATTCATGTTAAGCAACTTGTAGCTTGTAGATCATGGATTATAGTTCCTTCATGTAGGAATTAGTAAATTTTTGGGGTTGTAGCTTCATCTTGTTGTAGTTGATAAATTAGGGAGTTGTAGCTCCTTCATGGTTGTAGCCAAATAAATTTGCAACAACAAGTGGTAGCTTGCCTTGTGAAGGAATTGAAGAACAACTTGAAAAATTTGTGTGTTCTTTGTGTTACTGATATTATTTCTTGTTATTCTCATATGTATTAATTGTTGAAATATTTCTTGATGTCCTAATATCATTGCAAGTGAAATATAGTTTTAAAATTTCTACAATACGGATTCACTTGTCCCTCTCAGTATTGTCCCGGTTTCTAACAAGTGGTATTAGAGTCAAGTTACTTGATATCATTATAACAACTGGTATAAATATCAAGGACCATGGAAAAATAGGAACGAGGATTTACCAATAGGTCACCTGTGCTTAATGGAACAAAATATGTGTTTTGGAAAGTAAGGATGAAGACCTACATTCAATCACTTGGAGTTGTTGTATGGGATGTTGTGCAAGAATAATATCAAAATCCTCCAACAATTCCCATGAATTCCCTACTTGTTGGCCTACCTGAATCAAAACTTGTCAAAGTGATGGACTTTACAACTACCAGAGCTATCTAGGACAAGATGAGTAGATGATATGAAGGTGAAAAAACAAGTAAATAAGGCTAAAATTCAAGGTTTTAGAATGAAATTATAGTCTTTGAAGATGCATGATGATGAATATATTGCAAAATATTTTTTAATAATTGATGAGGTTGTGAACACCATAAGAGGCCTTGATGAGAAGCTAGATGAAGCTATAGTAGTTCAAAATTTGTTGAGATCTCTTCCTTACATATTTAATCCCAAGGTTTCAGCCATTGAAGAAATTACCAATCTGAATACTCTCACTC
This sequence comes from Pinus albicaulis, assembly GCA_034641835.2. Taxonomy (NCBI): domain Eukaryota; kingdom Viridiplantae; phylum Streptophyta; class Pinopsida; order Pinales; family Pinaceae; genus Pinus; species Pinus albicaulis. Next base: position 356,311,231 of record CM076579.1, read on the forward strand.
TAGACTAATTTCTTGGCATCATCATTTCCTATGAGATGAGAATATCAAACGACAAGTCTGCAGCAAAATAATCATCCATTAAAGTAGATAATAAGCCAATGGAATAACACGATGATTCATGTTGTGAAACAAAGGAAGAAGAAGCAAAGTCTGTGAGTAATATTAAGAGAGGCGCAGGTAGATATAAAGGTAAGTTACCTTTTAAGTGCTTTAATTATGGAAAAGTTGGTTGTTATGCTTCAAAATTTTCTAAAAATAAGAAATATAATTATGATCCAACAAAAAAATTTAAGTAAGTAAAAAATGATAGAAAGAAGGCTAAAAATATGGGTCTATATGTACAAGATGACAACTAACCTGAACCAACCCTTAGATGAGGAAACATATGATGAAAGTCCAAAATAATTCATGTTGATGGCCATAAACAATCTACAAGCTGAAGTTATCAATTTTGATAATGAAAATTCTGAGGTGGACCTAAAAGGAGAGTTGGTAAGTGCACTTGAAGAAATTGAAAGGCTTAGAAAGAAAAAAAATATCAGAAGGAGTCATTGATTAAAAAATATATTGGCATAATTTTTTGTTGTAACTTTTGGAAAAATTGGCTCTTTTAATCCTTGTTGAATAACCCACACTATTTTTGAATCACTCTTTTTATTTTCAATTAATTATTTTTTTGAGAATTTTCCATAGCATGTATCGTTTCTTAATTTGGTTTTATGAAACCATTTGTAACTACGTCTTAAGAATCCTCAGAACAAAGAGGGTTCTTCATCTTGATTGAAAAAACTTCATAGTTTCTACCCATCAAAATTGGTCCTTAGTAGTTGTCTTAGACTATTTCTAGATGCCATTAATTTTATCATCATTTTTTATTATCCAAATCTATCAATCTTGATTATCAAGTTGAAATGAAAAAATTTAAACCATGCTTATTGTTATTTACTATTCATACCAAAGACTTCGTAAATCTAAGTCTTTGGTGCTAGAATCCATAACCTTGGTTAGAGATCTCATAAATTTATTAATTTTATCCTAAAAATGAAATGTTAAATAATTTTAACCGTACTGTCATAAATCCCAAAAGAAAATCCTTAATTTCCATAAATAGATAGAAAATTGAAAGACTTGGAATATTGAATGATGGAGCAACTTATGGAATTGATATACTCAGTCTTCTCCTTATCATTATCATTATCATTATCTACTCAACCTTCTCCTTATCATTTTGTCTTTGTATCCTTTCACAGTTGAAAAATAACTAACCAGATTAACACCACAAGGATTAAATCCCTCTACTACTTAGAGATAATTCTACTATATGAATTGAATTTTGGACAAACCAAGTTTCTTGCCTAAATTCTTCCATGGCTCTTCTTTCCACTGAGAGACTTTCCTACAGACATCTTCTTCTCTCACTTTATGCTCCACTCAATTACAACTCATGAAAATTACCTTCACTTGATCTGAACTTAAACAGGAACACAACAGAATACATATATAAACATAAATACAAATATGCAACAAAAATAATACTTCATTTCATTAATATCAAAAAACTATAAAATGTTTACATACTGAATGGAAATAAACTAGCTCGAGTGATGGTAGCTTATCTCTTAGAAGAGATGTGGAAACTACATGCCTATGAAATATTTTAAAATGAGGCTTGATGGAATATTTATGATCTAGAAACAATGGAAAACCATAAACATCGAAAAACCTAAACCTAGGAGATGAAGTGACAAAATTGTGGGCCTCGTTGGGGTAAATTGGTACATCAACTTCCCAGGGTCATAACTTTGGAATACGATCTCAGTTTGACACGCATGATACATTGTTAGAAATATATTTTTGATTGCTATGAATTTTGACTAAAAATTTCAATCATTGACGCACATTGTCCCATTTTCCAAAAAAATGTCGTGTAGGACCTCAAAACGGCTTCGAAATTTTAGGACCTGAAAAATTGTCAAAAAATTAAATTGTGCTACAATTAAAAAAATTGTACAACTGAAAGAAAAAATGGTGGGGGTCCAAGTGGAATAGGCGCATGGCCACCAATATCCACCTGGATCAGTCCTTCCCCTTAGGAAGCAATGTTTCCCATTGCTTTGGGTACCTCCATGAGATGGGGAAACTTCTGCTTAACTTGGCCCGTGGTGAGACACTTGCCTTGGTGCAGGAGTTGGGTAGCTATGAAAACCTGATACAGTTGGATATTTTTATGATGAGTGTTCTTGATCTATGTTTCCATGATCCTATCAACTATGTCCTGCTCGATGCAACTTGGGTTGAGCTCTGTTGGTGTCAGCTTCTTAGCAATGTCTGATGTGTCTAGTAATGGGGGAAAGTATGACCACTGTCAGTCCACATTGAATATTGGGTGCATTAGGGGAACTATGAGGTCTAAAATGGGTCTTCTAAGGAAATTATAAAATAATAAAATAAGATTAGATTGCATTATCAAATTTTAGAGGGAAAAAAGAGAAAAACTAATTTTCAACTCATATTTTCAACTTATCTCCCTATGGGTTTACTCAAATTTCGAGGAGGAACGCTCGTTGGATTCAGAATTTGATTCCTAATCCAAGGAGTACCCATATTGCATACTTTTGATGGATCCTGCTATGCAAAAAATGAGAAATACATGAAAAATGTGATTGGAATCATGATTTTTCATGTAGTAGGGTCCATCGAAAGTATGCAACATGGGTGCTCCTTGGATGAGGAATTAAATTTTGCATCCAACAAGTACTCTCACTCGAAAATTAAGTAAAACCTTAAGGATATTAGTTGAAAATTCAAGTTGAAAAAGTAGTTTTATTATTTTTTAATATTTTTACTATTTTACAACAAAAATGGTGAATCATACCCCATAGTTGAGATCATCATCTTGAATTCTATTGATTCTTATAAATTTTATTTTGGTTGCACATTTTTCCTTGGAGGCCCATTTTGGACCTCAAAAGTTATTTAATGAGGCCAAGGAAGGGTGGACTGATGAGCTCGAAAGCATTGTCCCTGACAGCCTTAGTGATGGTTTAAGGCCCATATTCGAGTGGGTGAAGCTTGCAATAGGCCCCAGCATGGCACTCCTTCTGCAAATGTAACCAAACTTAGTCGCCCACCTATAACTTGTGTGGCACATGATTTTGGTCATGATAATGTTTTTACTTAGCATGTTCTTTGTCCAATATGTCATGGACCTATTGGCGGATGTGCTGAATGCACTCAATGAAGTTGTTAGCCTTGTTAGCTTCAGACTGTACATGAGCCGAATCTACCCTATAGATGAAAATGCTATAGCCACATCAATGAGACATAGTCGATGGAATCCCAACCCCACTTGAAAGGGGTTGTGGCTATTTGAGGTATGGAGAGCTCTATTGTAGTTGTGTTGGAAATAGGGGAGGCTTTCATCAGATGTTAGTGGCTGCTTCGAGTTTTACTTGCACAGAATGTGCACGATCATCCTGTTGATGAATTTTGTTTGGCCATCAGTTTGGGAGAGGAAGGTCGTGGACTTAGTGAGCTTGTTATCCAGCATCGACCAGAAACTTGGACAAAATGTAATCAGAAAACTATTGTCCGGATCTGAGATAATGGACTTTGGGATCCCAAAATGTACCCAGACTCATTCAAATAAGAGCTTAACAGTGGATTTTTCTATCATTACTCTTCTTGTAGGCTACCAGAATGGCCATCTTAGATAATTTTCCAATGACCATGAAAACAAAGTCATTGACATGCTTAGTAGAAGGAAGGACCGACATGTAATCCATGGAGATGGATTCCCAAGGCTGAATAGGAGTAGGTAGAGGAGTATATAGTCCTTAATTCTCGATGGTTGGTTTGGAAATGGAACAAGCAATGCAGGATCTAATGTATGTCCCGACGTCTTGTCAAAGGTTCTGCCAATAAAAACACTTTTTCAACACTATCATTGTTTTCTCTATACTCTGAAATGTATGGCGACTGAACAGTAGTGAACCTCCCAGATCATATTAGCATGCTAGCTTGAAGTAACACAGAGGTGTCTTAGGTGGAATAATAGTGCAGTGCCCTGATGGTGAAAATTTCAAATTTTCTTGGCTTCCAGGAGCATCTGGTATGTGTTGTCAAATTTTGAATTGCTCTTGTAAAGATGTAGCCACCCCAAAGTCTCATGTCCACAAGAATCGAGCACAGTGGTCAGTGCCATGATTGGCGGTCGGCTGAGGTAGTCTACAACATTATTGGTGTTGGCCTTATTGTACTTTATGTTCAAATGGAAATGTTTCAATTATGTGGACCATTTCTGATGGTGATATTTGTACAACTTCCCTTATGTTTGTATGAACTGCAGAGGTCAATGGTTTGTGTGGATGATTGTTTCCTTCCCCATAATGTAATGCTTCCATTGTTAGAAGTTATGAGCAAAAGGGTACATCTCTTTTTTGTAAGTGGGATACTTTCGGACTATGTCTGAAAGTGTCTCATTGTGATATGCCATTGGATGCCCCTGCTGAGTAAGAACTACACCAATAGCATAGTTGGAGGCATCTGTCTCAATCTCAAATGGTTGTTGTAGGTCTGGTAATGTGAGCATTGGTGCAGATAAGAGGTGATGCTTCAACTCGACAAGCTCCTTCTATTGGGATTCAAACCAAAAGAACTTTACTTTCGCTCTACCCTTAGTGACTTGACTTAAAGGCCAAGTGATATGAGAGAACACCAACACAAACCTACGATAGAAATTGGCAAGACCTAGAAAGATGGAGAGCTCTGTTAGATTGGTTGGGGCTGGCTAATCCCTAATTACTTTTATCTTGGTTGGGTCCACATGCACACCTGTACACTTAGCCTTAGCTAAGAGGAACATTCAATTTTGTTTTAATTTATGTTTCATGAATAAATGAATAAAGGAGGACATGTAAAACTCCTATAAATTCTGAATAAATCAATGCCCATGAGAAAAAAGACAAATCGGGGCTATGTAAATAATCACTTGCAAGTGTGAAAGAGGTTTGAGAAAAAGACTGGGTCAACCTTGACCAAATCAACAATGTTTTCTAGGTTCATTGCATCTCCAAAAGGGACAACACAGTTCTAGAAGGGAGCCTCTAATGTGAAAAGGGCTAACTCATCAAGATGGTTTATGGTTTGCAAGAGCTTTCTCATCTTATAAAAGGAAAAGGAGGGCAACAAGAGAAGGTTGTTGATAGATCATATTTCTGAGTATTTGTCTACTTAGACAAATACCATTCTCTGTTGTTGAGTGGAGGATTTTATCTGGAATTCCTATGCAGGAGTTTCACCTCTTCCTTTGATGATTCAAGGAGGAAAGTTTGCTGAATTGAACCACTATTAGGCTTGAGGCCAAGCTCCTACTTACATTGGAAATGCTGATACATTGAGGGTTTTGTTGTCTCTGCAAGCTACAGCAAGTGGTGATCTAGATCTGTAGAGATCTAGTGTATTTTGAGAGCCTCTCTCCATGGAGTGGGTCCTTTGACCTCTTGGAAGAGTGTATCAATTCTTTAGCCCAGATATGCAATTATTCGCATTTTTCATGTCAAGTCGGAGTCAGCAACATTGTCCTCCACCGGGTAAACTCTCCATGTATGAGGGTTTGGAGGTGTTGTCTTGATCATAGTTTAGATCAGCATCTTGTGTCAAGGCTTTGCCTTCCACTTGGTGATCCAAGGATTGGCTTCGTCGATCTATACGGTTCATAGATTCGATCCACCGTAATGAAATGTTATATTCATAAATTTATCGTAGCAGCTTCAAGATTCGTAATTCCAGCCTTCGGGCCCACTTGTCCATGCATGCTTTTGTTAAAATTCCAAGTGGATCTTGTAGAGAAAACTATATAGTTTCCAGATCTGGTATAGATCTAACATTTTTTCCATAGATCTTCCCTAGATCTGAGCTGTAACTTCTAGCTACTGAACCTCCTAAAAAATAACGCTGTTGAAGCATTTCTACAAATGTACTTGTGTTCCTGCTCTCTTTTCTGAATATTTGTTGTTGTATTGGCTCATGCATTCTAATGTATAATGAAAGGGCTTTATCATAATGTTTATTTGCTGTTGTAAGACTGAAATATAAGTCTCCTTTCTGGTCTCCTCTGAAAATTTGCTAAAACTGCGCAATTCCTGAAGCAGTGCTTGCATTTTGTTGTAGCCTTCCTCTTTGGGTGCTTTTTAGCTAGTTAAGTTTTTGTGATATCTGTTTAAATAGTCTAAACTGATTTTTTTCTGATGAAATTCCATATATAAGTCACATACATCATAGATGAGGGGAAAAAAGCCCTGATCTGCGTTATTTTTGCACAGTTTTACTTATACAGCGTTTTCCTTTAATACCTTGTTGAAATTCCTAAAAAGGGATTATTCCAAGTTCTATAAACAGAGTCTACAAATGGACAGGTAGCCTCTGGATCTCATCCTTTATTTTTGAAGGTGACATGTCCAGTAAATGCCCCTGCATTCAATCTCTGGGATTGAATCTTGAGAGTCCTGAAAAAGGATCATTACTGTGGTATCGGAGCTCCACTCTTGGTACAGCCTGTGCGAGCATTGGAGCACTAGTCATTCTAAATTCTGAAGATGAAGATCCTCTTACTGAGAGGGAGAGGAGATACCAAAATAGAAGTCATAAAAATTATGACTATACTACTGAAGACTTTGACAAAGGTCAAGACAAGGGGAAAGCCCCTGTGAATGAGAAGGATGAGAAGGATAAGGAAGTAGAGGAGTTTGAAAAAACTCTCTTAGAGACCATGCAAAATATTTCCAAGGAAATCAAATAGATGAGGGTGGGTAGAATGAGAGAGTCCCTTGGGAGATTCCATCAAGGAGAAAGTTCTGAAATATCTCACTCTGGGACTGGTCAACCTGTGAGCATGCCACAAGTCCCACAGGCCTCCCAATGCTCTACTATGCCTACCTTCTTGGCTGTAGAGAATGAGGGAACAAAAGAACCAACCTCCCTGGAAGGTTACTTTGTGGAATATGATTCACAAAGCCAGAGTTTCAAGGATAACTTGAGCTTTCAAGACTTTTGCCATCTCAAGGACTGGAGGAGGCCATGGCAGCAGTACAGAGATGGAGGTTTCCTTCATGGGAGACACCACACTATGGGCAGGTTCTTCTTGCCTAAGTTCGATGGATCACCCTCTTGTTCTGCCAAAGCATGGGTGGAAAATTTGGACATCTATTTCTAGTTTAATAAAGTTCCCGAAGTAGAAGCCATCAATATTGTTGCCTTGCATTTTGAGGGTGAAACCCACAACTGGTGGTTTCATGGTCTATCTACATTGGAACACAGCAATGTGTCTACATATGATGATTTCATTAGGAGACTAGTGGAGAGATTTGATTGGAAAGATCCAGAGGCCCCTTTTATAAGCTTGGCAAAGCTTAAATAGACAGGAGATGCAGAGGCCTATATCTCTGAATTCCTAAGGTTGTCTGTAATGGTCCCTGATATATCAGTAGCAGGGAGAGTCTACATGTTCATTGATGGCCTGGAGGAACCTTTGCATGGGTTGGTTAAGTCTACCAAGCCCATCACTTTGTATGATGCCATTGAGAGAGCTAGGGATCTCCAAGATGCCTTGCCAAGAGCAAAGGCAACTTTCCAAAGCAGAACCCCTCACTCTTCTAAGGGGAAAGAAGGGAAAGTTGCTCCATCCAAGGAGAGCTCACTGAAGAAACCTCTTGACATTGATCTCTGGAGGGAGTTGAGGAAAAAGAGATTATGTTTCACTTGTCAAGATCCATGGGTACCGGGACATAGATGTGCTGCTGGAAGAGAACACTATATTAAATTCTTCTCTGATTTTGAGGAGGAGGAGGGAAATGATGGACCTAGGAGAGGTCACAGTGCTGGTGATGATGAGGAGGAGGATAAATCACCATCCAGAGAGGAAGAAGGAGCCTTTGCTCCAACAAGTGGGACTCTTGTTTCTTTGAGGGGAGTGCCCAAGTACTTGACCCTAAGAGTACAAGGTTCTATCATGAACCAGAGAGTGTCTATTTTGATTGACAGTGGGGCAACCCACAATTTTATTGATGCTCACATTGTACAAAGGAGAGGGATCCCCATACATACCTTCAATGGGTTCTCTGTTTTGGTTCCTGGAGATAGAACTATGCAGTGCATGCAATATGTTCCATCACTTTCTATGACTATGGGAACCTACACCTTGGTGGACCATTTCTTTGTAGTTTACATACCAAATACTAACATCATCTTAGGTGTCCAGTGGTTTATTACCTTGGGAAATGTCACCACTGATTGGAAGGCCTTGCAGATGGAGTGGGTGGACTTGAAGAGTGGGAAACAACAAACCATTCAAGCCATGCACACCTATCCTTCACTTGATGTTTCCACCCAAACAACAGAGATGGAATTGCGCAGTGGGGGCAAGGACCTCACAGTTCCTTCTCTCATTTTCATGAGAATGTTGCAAGGAACATTCCTACCTCATGGCAAGCCACTTGGAATGCCATTAGATTCAGATCATGTGGGGAAAGCCTCACAAAGTGCTGGAGCAATGGAAGAGAAAGCCACAACGTTGTGGGAGGAAGCAAAGGGGAGGATCAGCCTTCCCACAAACAATTTTGGCATGTATAACATCAAAGAAACAATCAGCAACAAGGCAATCACCACCATAGATACACCAGTAGCGCTGTCCTTGTTGATATGTGTAGATCCTTATTGGAGATCTCAACTCCTTGTGGAGTACTCCAAAGATCTACACACCGGGATGATATTAGATGGCATGAAGCAAGGAGGAGGCTATTTCGTCCATGAAGGGGTCATCTATCATCTTGGTAAAATATTCTTGTCTCAAGCTTCCAAGCTTAAGCAAGAGATATTACAAATATCACAGAAAGAGTTCTTTCCAGCTATATGCAGTCAGCAAAGATCTACACCCTATTCATGAGGAGTTTTGATTGGGAGGGTATGAAGGAAGAACTACATCAACATTATGATTGGGAGGAACTAAATTAGCACTTACAAGAGTGCAATAGTGATGAGGATATGGGGCAGCCAAAGGACTCTATGCAGGAGATATTTCAGCCATCTCTCCCTTCTCTTAAAAGAGGAGGAATGCCCATGCATAACTCCATGTGTGTGGGATACTTGCATGGTAAAGAATCTGATCTTATGGAGCGTGTTTATTTTTTTGATTTGACACATTCTCTTACCATATGTATGCAGGCCATGGCTCCTACAAGGAGTGACATTACATGTAGATCTCATGGCATTGATGAGGCCAATAAAAATTCTAAAACTGGCCACTCCCTTGAGGTGCAGAGGGAGATTCTCTCTCATGATGGGTGCTTCCCAAAGGCACCTAACTTGGGCCTCACTTTCAGCCATATCAAAGTGACCTATGTAGAAAAGATGTGGTGGGAGTACCACCTACCACACTCAGATATACTCAAAACAAGGAGTGCAATGCATTGGTACCTTATGTGGGATTGTGACCCACCTCCTCAAGTGCAAATTTCAGTTTGCATATATGTGATTTTGCTTCCATACATAGATGATATATTGGTATTGTTTATGGGTTTGTATGGGCAAAAAGTGGGCAGTGTATATGTACCACATGGGATGGAACTTTATCTTGTACTTCATGATACATGTTTTAGATGTGACATTTCTTCACCCATGTTTATTTCTTTTGAGTTTTACACTCCTGAAGGAATAGACTATGCCCCTATCATGTTAGCATTGGAGGAGAATTTTCTGATGTATTGGCTTGATAAGCACTTGGTCCATGATGAAAACTTGATCCTTGATGGTGCCATCAATGGAGAAGGAGAATAACTACAACTCTTACCCTGTGAGTTGCTTGAGGACAAGCAACATTTGGGAGGGGAGGACTGTAATGTTCCCACTTAGCCTTAGCTAAGAGGAACATTCAATTTTGTTTTAATTTATGTTTCATGAATAAATGAATAAAGGAGGACATGTAAAACTCCTAAAAAGTCTGAATAAATCAATGCCCATGAGAATTAAGACAAATCAGGGCTATGTAAATAATCTCTTGCAGGTGTGAAAGAGGTTTGAGCTAAAGACTGGGTCAACCTTGACCAAATCAACAGTGTTGTCTAGGTTCATTGCATCTCCAAAAGGGACAGCACAGTTCTAGAAGGGAGCCTCTAATGTGAAAAGGGCTAACTCATCAAGATGGTTTACGGTTTGCAAGAGCTTTCTCATCTTATAAAAGGAAAAGGAGGGCAGCAAGAGAAGGTTCTTGATAGATCATATTTTTGAGTATTTTTCTGCTTATACAAATACCATTCTCTGTTGTTGAGTGGAGGATTGTATCTGGAATTCCTATGCAGGAGTTTCACCTCTTCCTTTGATGATTCAAGGAGGAAATTTTGCTGAATTGAACCACTATTAGGCTTGAGGCCAAGCTCCTACTTACATTGGCAGCACTGATCCATTGATGGTTTTGCTGTCTCTGCAAGCTGCAACAAGTGGTGATCTAGATCTGCAAAGATCTAGTGTATTTTGAGAGCCTCTCTCCATGGAGTGGGTCCTTTGACCTCTTGGAAGAGTGTATCATTTCTTGTACTTCAGATCTACAATTAGTCAGTATTTTTTTGTGTCATTTGAGCTACAACATTGTCCCACTAGGTAAATTATGTTATTTATGTATGAGGGTTTGCAGGTTGTCTTGCTCATAGTTTAGATCATAGATCTCTTGTGTTGGGCTTTACCTTCCACTTGGTGATCCATCGATTGGCTTGCTAACATATTTTCTATTCAGATCTGATCCATTGTAATGAAATGTTATATTCAGAAATTTACTGCAGCAGTTTCCATATCTGCAACTTGTTTCTCAGATCTACTCTTATTCATGCATGCTTTTGTCGAAATTCCAAGTGGATCTTGTAGATAAAAATATATAGTTTCCAGATCTGGTATAGATCTGATATTTTGTCCATATATCTACCTTAGATCTAAGTTGTAACTTCCAGCTACTGAACCTCCTGAAAAATAATGTTGTTAAAGCATTTCTGCAAATGTACTTGTGTTCCTGCTCTCTTTTCTAAATATTTGTTGTTGTAGTGGCTCATGCATTCTACTGTATAATGAAAGGGCTTTATCATAATGTTGATTTGCTACTGTAAGACTAAAATATAACTCTCCTTTTTGTCTCCTCTGAACATCTGCTAAAACTGCGCAATTCCTGAGGCAGTGCTTGCATTTTGCTGCAGCCTTCCTCTTTGGGTGCTTTTTAGCTAGTCAAGTTTTTGGGAGATCTGTTTAAATAGTATAAACTAATTTTTTTCTGATGAAATTCCATATATAAGTCACATACAGCATAAATGAGGGGAAACAAACCTTGATCTGTGTTATTTTTTTACATTTTTACTTATACAGCGTTTTCCTTAAACACCTTGTTGAAATTCCTGAAAAGGGATTATTCCAAGTTCTATAGATAGAGTCTGCAGATGGCCAGGTAGCCTCTGGATCTCATCCTTTATTTTTTAAGGTGACATATCCAGTAAATGCCCCTGCAATAAATCTCTGGGATAGAATCTTGGGAGTCCTGAAAAAGGATCATTACAACACCCCACTCATCAATGATGTACTCCAAATATTCATCTTAGGTCATACAAAAAGTGCATTTCTCTAAATTTGAATTTAACTTGTGTTGTCACAGGTTTTGGAGGACCTATCGAATATGGTGGAGGTGCTCTTCAAAATTCTAGATGAATATCAGAATGTCACCCAAATACACCACCACGAATGAGTTGGTGAAGGGTCGCAAGATGTCATTTATCATTCTCATGAAAGTTGTGAGTGAATTCGTCAACCTAAAAGATATGACCAGCCATTCAAAAAGGCCCTCCTTGGATTTAAAGGTTTTTTTTGACACATCGGAGGGATCGATTGGTACCTGGTGATAACCAGACTTTAATTCAATCTTAATAAAATAATTGGCCCCCTTGAGCTAGTTTCATAAGGTCATCAATCCTTGGGATTGGATACTTATTCCAAAAATAATCTTGTTCAGTACCAAATAGTTAATACAGAGTCTCAAGGTCATATCCTTCTTCTGTACCAACACGATTAGGCTCCCATAGGGTGATGAACTTTTCTTGATCTAACCTTTGTGCAATAGCTTCTAAGTCTTCCTCTTGATTTCATCGTTCTCCATAAAAAAGTATCGATAGATCATTCCATTGGGTAGCGATGTGCCTGATGTCAGGTCGATGGAGTGCTTGACCTAATAGTGTAGAGGTACCCCTTATGGGTGAGGTGAATATGTCCCTATACTCCTCCATGACCTTGTCTGTCTGTTTTTGTCATGCAGAGGAGCCCTGTCTGAAGGTCATGGCCACAATATTCTTCTTTCCCTGAGGACGCATCATAAGGAAAAAAATTTATTGGTCTCATAAATGATCTTATTGCGTTGCTTCATAGTGATCAAAGAGATGGTGGTAGGAAGTGTTGCCTCTGGTATCATGTACAAATTATTGCCCAAAGTAATAATAATAATGCGGGGCCTAGACTCATACACAACATGTCACTTCCACAAGTATGGTTTGCCTAATAATAAATCACAAACTTCAAGAGGAACCACATCACACAATACCTCATATGTGAAGGGTTTGATGTTGTAGGGAAGGCGACACTTTTAGTTGACACGTAGATATTTTCCTTGGTGAAGCCACCCGATGGTGTAGGGATGTGGGTGTGTTGTGTTCAGTAGGCCCACACATTTCATGACCTCTATTGAAATGAGGTTCATTTGGCTCCCATTGTTGATAATGAACTACAATGGATAACCCTTCACCCACATTTGTGAGTGGAAGAGGTACTCCCCCTCCTCTAGATCTTCGGGCTCATTTTTCTGGATCTTGGTGGTGGAAACGGTGGCACAGGGCTCCGCACTAATAATTTGTTTCCCATTATCATTCCCCTTGTCCGGTTTTGATTGAGAGTCGGAACATGCATCTAATTCAAAAGTCTTCATGTTTGCCACTAGTGACTGGTTGGTTCAACACACACTTGTGTTGTGAGTGCGGATCTTATGGAACTCACACCATTTTCCTGTGTCCTTATTTTTCTTTGTGGGGTTTTTCTCTACTTTTTCCTTCACTGGTTTGCCCTAGGTTGCCCCGCCTTATCTTTGTCCTTTTTTCTATGATTTGGGGGCACCTTTCCCTTGCATCAGATTCATAGATCCAAATTCTCCCTTCTTCTGCTTTAATTTCTGCTCAATCTTGACATTGTATCGATAGGCAACGCCGAGTAAGGAGATGTCTAGGATCTCCATCTCATCCTGGATGTATTTGTGTAGACAGTCATGGTACTAGAGTACCAAATATCACTATGAATCCTTTATACCCAAATTCATGTGAAGGGGATGAAAATTATTTGTGAACTCTTGCACATGTTGGTCCCTTCCCTATTGTAGCGTGATCCACTTTATGTATTTATCCTCATAGGTCCCGACAGGGTAATACTGCTCTTTGATGGCGTCTCGAAAATAATTTCAAATGGGTACAATTGAAAATAGTGAGGGTGCACTCTTGTACCTCTTCTCATAGTAGGTTTCCCACCAGTCCATGACGTGGGGGCATCTTTAAGGAGTTCAAAATTAATCTTTTCCTAGTTGGAAAAAACAGGAAGTGAAAAATATTCTTCTAGCAGATCTAACCATTTATCTACTACCTCTGCATCTATCTAACCTTCAAATATGGGGATGTCAAAGTTAAATTGTACCTTCAAGGGAGTGGGTCTTTTAGAGTGGTTTTTGAAAGAAGATGTGTCGGTTTTGGGTAGCCACTGAAGGATGTGGGAAAAATTTTCCATCATCGTGTTCCTCTTTCACTCGAGGGCTTCTTCAAGAAATATTTTGAAAGGATCTCCTTATCCCTCATCTTTCTTTTCTTTCACCATGGGAGGCCATCGGGGTTTACGAGGTTGGTCTTGCAAAGGTTCAACGAGTTCGAGCCCTAACTCCTTATACCCAGACCTCGTTTGGGACATGCAAAGAAAAAAAGAGAAAGTGCATACCACTATGATACCACTAATATGAACTTAAACAGGAACACAACAGAATATAGATATAACCATAAATATATAGATGCAACAAAAGTAACACTTCATTTCATTAATATCAAAGAATTGAAATTTTTTTACATACAGAACAGAAATAAACTAGCTTGAGCGATGGTAGCTTATCTCTGAAAAAAGATGTGGTGACTACATGCCCTTAAACTGTGTTACAATGAGGCTAGTGGGCCTACTTATGATTGAAAAATAATGAAAAACCCTAAACATCCAAAAACGTAACCCTAGGAGATGAAGCGCCAAAATTGTGGGCCTTGTTGGGGTAATTTAGTACATCAAGTTCATAGGGTCGTAACTTTGGCATACAATCTTTGTTTGGCGTACACGATACCTCGATAGAAATATCTATCTGAGGACTAAACATTTCAACTACAATTGTCAATTAAAAATTCATATTTTTCTGTTTTCCTAAAAACATCATTTAGAGCCTCAAAATAGCTCTCGATGTTCAAGACCCGAAAAACTGCCACAAATAGTAAACTATGTTACAATTAAGGAAACTAAAAAAATGAAAGAAAAAATGGTGGGGGTCCAAGTGGAATAGGTGGGTGGCCACCAATATCCATTTGTATCATCACTTGACTTGTGATGGATAACTCCAATCTTGCTTTGATATCAATCTTATGAAAGGGGGTAGGGAACACACTGAAACACATGAACACTCTTACTATTTGTACAACCAAAGAATTTAAATAATTATGCATGGTTGAGCCCTTGCTCTCTTTCACATACTTTTCATTACTTCATGAAACAATATAAAATACATTGAAAATGACCTCTTTACATTGAAAATGACCTCTTTAGAAACAAATAGAAGCTAATAACTACATAGTCTATCTAACTACCAAGAAATGTCTAAGAAATGTCTCAAGACCATGTCAATCTACTAATGCATAAATAAAATTGGGTTCCTGCTCTCTTAATGTTCCAACATTGGGTTACTTGTTGAAGCAATCAACACTATGAGGGATAGTTTCAACTCCTTATGCTTTCACCACATTTTCAGAGAGCATAACACATTGGTGGGCCAGCTCTCCAAGCCTGGGGCATCAACACTTCTTGGATATTTTCATTATGAATGTTTGGTTTAGGAATCGCATAAACTCAGGATTCTTCATTTTTGAATGATGGTTTGCATCTTTGCTTGTTAGCCAAGTTTTTTGCTATTCTTCCTTGACTTTGACCCGCCTCAATCCACCTTTATGGGTCTTCCACTACTATATGCAAGGGCTTTTCAGTATTTTTTGGTCAATTGGGTAAGGTCATTGACATTTGTTTACTTGCTATTTCTTGTGAGGAGATGGTCTTTGTTTCTCTTTTTTAACATCTTTGTTTGATCTATAGTTGTAGGGTGAAATGCAGGAAAAATTTGCTTGATGTAACAACATTTTATAATAGAGATTTGTTGTATTTTCCTTCTGAAAAAAAGCTCACTATTTCTGGAAATAAACATTTTTTAAAACATTTTTTTATTTAAAATTTCAAAAAAAAATAGAGGTTAGTTAAAAAATTTCAATTAAGATAATTTAAAACATATTAAAGGTTGTGAGTGTGATAGTTTAAAACATCCATTTCTACATACCACAAGAAAGTAATTAAAGAGTGACCAAGAAAGTGTCAACTTAAATTAAATTATTGTAAATGTGCTGCGAAACCAGAAACATTCGCAATGTTATAGCATGGTAGTATCTACGTGGAATAAACTCTGTCGGCATTTTGATAGTTGGTGATAATAACTTATCGAATAGTGGGCGCACCTTGCAAAGGTAGCAGATGCCCTCATCCCGACGGGTGAGCAATTTGCTGTGATTGAATGATTTGAAAGGATGAAGAAATTCTGTTGGTCAATCCAAAACGCATGGGATCTCGTGCTTCTGCTGTCACCAAAAGAAATTGGTGTGCTTTTTCATACGATTTAAACCATGCGCCATGTCTGCTGCAACGACCAAGCAAAACATTTTCCCATCTCAGTTTTACCATTCCAGTCGATATTAAGTTAGTAATAACAGTCCTCCACATACTTTTTTGGCTCTCTATGGTCCATAAATTGGTGCTGGTAAGCGGGGCTGTGAGCTAATAGATCAGTACAAGTTTATCATAGCCCAGCTTCAATCCAGCCCATTCTTGTATGTGAGCTTTAACTTTCAAGAGCTTTGATCCCTACTAGTGAAGCTGGCCTGGCCTGTCAAGTATGGTGATTAGCTTAGCTTACTCATCCTTGCATATATTATTACTCTTGTGCTTTTCTGCCAGTGGTACTGATTTGTATCAAGATGGAACAGTGCTCTTGAGACTCAAGTTGACTATAGTTGACTCCATGGGCTACCTGCATGACTGGAGATCAGATGGATTAGAGTCTCATTGTACGTGGTCAGGAGTGACCTGTGATGGTGTTGGTGTGGGTCGAGTGACAGGCCTAGATCTATCTGGAATGAATCTCACTGGAAATATTTCTGATGATATCCATTTGCTTTCAAAGCTCAAAAGCTTAAAATTGGCCTCCAATGGTTTCTCTGGGCCACTGCCAGGATCCATAGCCAATCTGACAGATCTCCTTGTTTTAGACATAAGTCGAAATTTCTTTGTTAGTAACTTCCCCACTGGATTGTCTAGAGCAAAGGGTCTCATGAACGTGTCTGCTTACAGCAACAACTTCACAGGACCTTTGCCTGAGGATATAGGCTTATTGTCCCAGCTTGAGCATCTAGATTTCAGAGGAAGTTATTTTGATGGAAGTATTCCGTCCTCATATGGAAATCTGACCCAGCTCAACTTTCTAGGTCTGTCGGGAAATAATCTTACAGGGTTTATTCCTCCAGAGCTAGGTAAGCTTTCCATGTTACAGACGTTGCTATTAGGGTATAATAAGTTGGAGGGTCCAATTCCTTCAGAGTTGGGAAATCTTAGTAGGCTGGAGTATTTAGATCTGGCTTGCTCTAATCTTTCTGCAAGTATTCCTGCAGAGCTGACCAAGCTAAGTATGCTTAGTACATTGTTTTTGTTTAAGAATAGCTTTACTGGAATTATACCTCGGGATATTGGTAATATGAGTTCACTCAAGTCTCTTGATCTTTCTGATAATTTTCTCTCAGGCACCATTCCTGATGAAATAGGTATGCTGAAGAATTTGACACTTTTTAGTGTTATGTTCAACCACATGAGTGGTCATGTCCCGGACAGTATATGTGATCTTCCTAACCTTGTAACTTTGGAGATATGGAATAATTCATTTTCAGGTATACTTCCTCAAGCACTTGGCAGAAATTCGGCTCTCCAATGGTTAGATGTCTCTTCTAATTCCTTCACAGGTCCAATACCTCCTCAGTTGTGTAGAGGAGGGAATCTTACCAAAGTCATTCTTTTTAATAACCATTTCTCAGGACCCATTCCCAAGAGCTTGGCTAATTGCCCATCTCTTAGGAGAGTAAGAATGCAGAATAATCAACTCTCTGGTGCGATCCCTGCAGGATTTGGATTGCTGCCAAGTCTTAACTGGCTTGAATTGGCAAAAAACATGCTAAATGGCAGTATCCCATTTGATCTCAGCCTGTCCTCAAAGCTTTCATTTCTGGATATCTCTTCTAATGAGTTTGAAGGAAGTCTTCCAGGGAATATTTCAAAAATGGTCAGTTTGGAGAAATTCTATGCCTCTAACAACAATCTAGTTGGTAAAATTCCAACAGATTTTGGAGACTGTTCTAGGCTCTCAGTTATGGACTTGTCTGAGAATCATCTTTCAGGGACAATTCCCAGAAGCATTAGAATATGTGAGAAACTGGTAAGCTTGGATTTGAAGCAAAATAAACTGAGTGGGGCCATTCCTTCTGAACTTGCTGCAATGCCTGCTTTAGCCATGTTGGATCTATCTC
This sequence comes from Pinus albicaulis, assembly GCA_034641835.2. NCBI lineage: Eukaryota > Viridiplantae > Streptophyta > Pinopsida > Pinales > Pinaceae > Pinus > Pinus albicaulis. Next base: position 356,329,203 of record CM076579.1, read on the forward strand.
AAAACGCTCTGACAGGCATTATATCTTCTGAATTTGGAAATGCCACGGCCCTCGAGATTTTCAATGTGTCATACAACAATCTCTCTGGTCCACTTCCAATTCAAGGGATATTCAGGTCTGCCAACCCAGATTCATTTGTTGGTAACCCAAATCTCTGTGGAGGTATTTTGGCTAATTGCCACTTTATTACAGACAGCGTGCTACCTCCCAGTACTATAGATAAAAAGGGACCCAGGCCTTTGGCATGGATGGTTGGAGTAATATGTGCAGTTTCATTGGCAATGGCAATTTTGCTATTAGGAGGGCGTTTTCTTTGCATCAAATCCAAAAGTGGGTTCTTCTGCAGGAAAATCAGTTTCAAGGACAACTACCTCAATGAAGACTGGCCATGGCGGCTCACTGCATTTCAGAGACTAAGTTTCACAAGCATGGACATATTGGCCTGCATAGAGGAAAGTAATATCATAGGAATGGGTGGGACTGGTACTGTCTACAAGGCCGAGATGCCCAGTGGTGAGATTGTAGCAGTGAAAAAGCTCTACAACATGGACAAAAAAAAGCCTGCCTTCCTAGCAGAGGTAGATGTCTTGGGAAGGCTGAGACATAGAAATATAGTGAGACTGCTGGGTTACTGCTATAACTATTCTAATCCTATGCTTGTCTACGAATACATGCCAAATGGAAGCCTTGCAGATGCTTTGCATGGAAAGAATTCATTTAACAATTTATTGGCAGACTGGGTCACCAGGTATAATATTGCAGTGGGAATTGCACAGGGCTTGTGTTATCTCCACCATGATTGTTCCCCTACGGTCATACACAGGGACGTCAAATCAAGCAATATTCTTCTTGACTCCAATCTTGATGCTAGGGTTGCTGACTTTGGAGTTGCAAAGCTCGTTGAGTCCAATGAAGCAATGTCCACTATTGCTGGCTCATACGGATACATAGCTCCAGGTTAGATTCAGATACGCATACTCTTTTCTAGTATAACTTGTTCATCCTCGCACATAGAGACCAGCTATTTTTTATGTCAATTGCTGTAGTTGCAGTAAAAGGCTGTAGTGTTTTAATCTGATGTAAATAGTTAATAGGATGTATCTGTAAAACAAGTTTATTTTGTTGGGGTTAGAAATGAATTTTGCTCATATAATATCTCCTTTGATCTGAGTAGCTTTGAAGTATAGGTTTATTTATATTTATATTTACTGTTTTTATGATTTAATATTTTTATATTACTAAATTTTCATTTGAGTAGATATCGATAATGAAATCATTGATTACAAAATAGTTGAGATTTTTGTGTGGATGTTTAAAAAACAGTAATGATTGATTAGTGGTAGTTGTTGGCTTAATAATTCAGGTGTGGATGTTTGTCTTTTAACCTTTTTTTTAATGTGTAAATAATATAATAATATATATTTTTGGTATGTTTTTTTTATAATTAGATTATTATGATAGATATATAATTATTTTATGTTTATTTTGGAATAGGATTTAAAAATTTTAATTTAATTATTATTAGAGATTTAATTTACATGAAATATTTTTAATAATGGTTATAAATAAGAAACATTTATAACAGTAGCTAGAGATAAAGAAATGAATTTTATTTTATTTTAAAAACAATTATGTATTTTTAACTTTTCAAGTTAATTAAAAAATAAAATTTATTTTGGCTTTCTTTTATTATATTAAACTTTTACTAACTATTATTATTATACTATATATTTTTATTACATGTTTTTTAATTAATTTATATGTTTGAGGTATATATTAATTTTTTTATAATTAATTTTAATAATTTAAAATGAAGTTATAATATATTTAATTTTTATTATTTTATTTATTTATTTTAGTAATATGATGTGTATTATGAGAGAAGTGTATTAATATTTATTATAGATTGATTTTAAGCTATTTAATTTATATAACTAAATTAAATTAAAAAAATTAAAAATAATCAACTATTTAATTTATAAAATTAAATTAACTTATAAAATCTAAAAATAATATTATTAAAATGAAAAAAAAAATTCACTTACCAAAAATTAAATAAAATTTATGCACACTATTGTTATAAAGAGAACATTTTTCACTTACCAAAACATAAAGTTAAAATATATTCAATCTACTGTTATTTTTCATTAATTAGTTTTGTAAATTTAAGTTTAGGTGATTTTATTTATTAATATTTTTATATTATATTGTTAACAGATGATTTCCAATTGTATTTCATAAGTACTTATGTTCGAGTTATCTCGACTATTAATATTGTTATATTTTTAATATTGAGCCACTGATCTCGAATTGTATTTCAGCAATGTTGAAATTGCCTATTATTTATAATATTAATATTGTTATACTGTAATGTTCAGCCACCGACCTCTAATTGAAAGAAATTGAAATAATTGTTTTTTTTTAATGCAGAGTATGCATACACTCTCGAGGTAGATGAAAAGAGTGATATATACAGCTTTGGGGTTGTGCTTATGGAACTTCTGACAGGTAAAAAGCCTATTGAGCCCGAATTTGGAGAGGCCATGAATATTGTAGAGTGGGTGAGATCAAAGTTTAGAGTGAAGGATGGAAAAGAGGAAACTTTGGATCCTAACGTTGCAGCCTCTTCCAACTCGGTGAAAGAAGAGATGATGTTGGTACTGCGAATAGCGTTGGTGTGCACCAGCAGACTGCCCACTGACAGGCCTTCAATGAGAGATGTGGTTACCATGTTGAGCGAGGCAAAGCCAAGGAGAAAAATTAGTGCAAATGTCAGAGATTAATTCTTGATTCTTTGTGTGCCTAGATATACACCAGATTCTCCAACTTTCATACAATATGCATTGATTATTGATTTTGCTTTTGGGTGCTTCAGCTTATATGGAGGAGCGTTGGTGTGCACTAGCAGACTGCCCACAGAGAGGCATTCCATGAGAGATGTGGTGACAATGTTGGGCAAAGAAAAGCTGAGGAGAAAAGAATCATTTCAAATGTCAGAGATATCAAAAAAATATTTCACTAGTTCCTGAGCCCATGTGTTCCTGTGTATACATCAGATTCTCCAACTTTCATGCTGTAAAATATGCATTGATTATTGTCTTAGGTTTTGGGTGCTTCAGCTTATATGGAGGAGTGTAATTTTAGCAGTCAGTTAGAGATAGGCTGCAGCAGTTATAAATAAGGAATCATTGACTTGCATGTGAGTTAGTATTTTAAAAGTCAGGTTCTGAAATTGGCCACGTGTATCGAAGCTTGTAAACATTTAGCACTTGAGCAATATAATATTTGATTTCATATGGCAGGGGAATTATAATATGTCTGATGTACATGGGAAGTTCTGGATTCCTTTTATCAAGTCAAATACTTCAAATTGAAAATTCAGGCCACTACGAGTGTTTATTTGGAAATTAATTTCATCCTATGACAGTTATCTCTGCTAATATTATATCTTCTCTAGTAGAGCGTGTATATAATTAAAAACCAACTACCCCTTCTCCATCATAATGGGCATATCAGAACAGCTCAGTTCCTCTCATGCTTTCTGTTCTCTTACTGATTTTTCTTTCGTGCATGATCTCTAAAATAGCATCTCGTGACAAACCGCTGGATACCAGTCATTGTCTATCTCTCATATATACAGTGCATCGTTGTGGAGGGGACATAATTAAACTAATGAAAAGGAGTACTTGAATTTATCAATTTTGTTCTAAAAGATGGGAATCTGAACATTTTCGCTGTTCGAATGTACAAAATTCATGAACATTATTAGAGAATAATATTTACAGAATGTGCTTGAAGTGACCTCCTCATTGCACAACAATGTAAACTTATTCAGCTTCAAATGCATCATCTTGTAGTACCAAAAATATCACGATGGGACATAGACACGTGCCGGACAAGCAATACAGGGACAGGGATTCTCTCCAATGAATATTAACAATTTCCGAAATCGGAAATGGAAGAAAAAATATTTCATCAAATAGAAATGAGTACAAAATATATAAATTTATATATATATATATATATATAAATTAATCCATGGTGGAATGATTTTTATGGAAGGTTCAGCACTGAGGTTACAACTTCAAGTTCAGTTGTAGGATGACATTGGTTAAATTTTCTTTGTCTCTATGGAATAAGCATAAACACGCAATTATATTCACTAAGGTAAAGGATAAAATCATAATTTATGGTTTTATGGTTTCGTGATTACTCGTGGATTGGTTAATTTTGAGTATTGTTTTGGGAATATCTAGCATCGAATTATAATGGTTTTCACTATTTACCTTAATATTTACTTTAAAAGGTTAACATGCTGTAGATGGAAGGGAAACTATTTCTCTAATTAAAAAAATACTAAATAATTAAAAAAATATTAAATAAAACATTCAAATATAATCTAATGAAATATAATAAAATTATTCTAACAAAATAATATAAAAAACATAATATAATTTTTATATGGAAAAATATTTTAGAAAACCTAATATAAATTTTATAACAAGCTATAAAACTTTTTTATTTTGATATAGAGTAAAAGACACATTATAAGTATAACTAGTTTACATAAGCATGGTGGAATTAGTTTTCATTGTTCTAGAGAGATGTTGCCTTGTTAGTTGGGTAATATTGTAACATCATGTAAGATCTCAAATGCCTAAAATTTTAATAGATCTAGGACATTTTAGTGTTCTTGTTAAAAATAAACTTTCAATGAGAACAAGAATACAAAGGGATTATAAAATGCAACCACTTTATTTAATTAATCACTGCAAGAATACATGCCAGAATGATTAACATAGAAACTCTTGCCAATGGCATGCAAGGTTGCTCATCAACAAACTCGACTAACTGAACTATGAAGCACACTCGTGGATCCTGAATGGATCCACCTGAAAAATTCATTGTGGGGTTTTCGTTTCGGGATCAAGAGGAACTGGCCACACAAATTTCTCAACAAAACACAATAAGACATACAAACTAAGGATGATCCAAATTCCTAGCTCCTATCCCCTTTAATAAGCTTGATGGAATATAGAAATCTTATTTTATTATTCTCCCTTGAAAAACTAAGGCAAATACCATGGGTAGATTCCGTCTATTTTGACCATATCAAGAAAAGGGAATATTACAAATCCTCTTGCCCAAAGATTATTTTCCCTCAATAAATCCATGTAAATCCACAACAAAATCATTTGTATATTGATACTAGGATTCCATACAAACCAGTGTGGTATCCCATGCCTCCATGCTAAATGATTGTAAATGGATCCTTTCATACCTGGATCCCAAACAATCCTCTGACCAATCCACCCTCAATAAATTCACCCAGATCCTAATGGCTCCTAAGTCCTAGGACCTATGGCTTATGATACCATCTCAACACTCCATCATTGTTCATGCCTAAGGGCCCAAGCTGCAATATGCCCTTGGTCAAGAGTATCCTATAGAATTCCATCTCATAATCTCTCGCCAATCCATCTTGTGAGAAGGATATAATACATGAATGTGTGCACATGGAAAAAATCTATTATGTTGATAATGCATGACGTTCAACTCATGTTGCTCCACCTGCTCACCCAACATGATCCATTTGGAGAAATTTTCCATGATTTCCCTAATGTATAAAGGTGTGTTGGTAGTGATGCAAGCCCTATCTATGTACTTCTGTAGAGGGTTGCTCTGGGACTCCCAACTATACTCCTCTTCCTACTTTGTGAGGGTCTTGAGACGTTTCTCTACACTAGATAGCTTGGTTGCTGACATGGCACACACTGTTATGAGCTCCTCAATTTTTTTGTTCTCCTATAAGACAGTGTCTCGGGTTTTCCAGACTCTACACTTCAACATCTTAAGGTTTGTCTTGAAATGCTTGATCTTTTCCCAAAAGTCCTCTACTGGAAATTTTGGTTCTCTACTGAATGTCTTTGTATCTATATGTACCGGATGCCCCACTATCACCACTCCAACTTGAGCCTTTGACTAACTCTTTGGGAATGGCTCATCCTACACAGTATGTCTGTCATGCTCCCCCTCATGATCATGTTCATCATGTTGGTTCACTACTATTGTCTCCTCACTCAAGTCTCCCCAACCTCCTCCACCTGTGAAGACAATATGTTGTTCATCCTCTCTGGTTGTCGAACATAGATGCATTGGTGGACCTCTATCTAGACTTTACTGCTCATATTCTCTATGGACATTCCTCTGGAGACCTATGGATTATGTTGTATAGGAGTCTACATGCACTTTTGAATGCTTGATATACTACAAGTCCCTTTGAATAATATCACACTATTTCTCACCATCCTGAAAATCAATAGACCCACCTATAGAAGACTCTCCATGATCTGAAGGAATGTCCTCTTTTTCTTTCCTTGTTGCCTCCTTCTTATCACATGGACATGAATGGTTAAGTGCCGAAGGTCCCTTGCAGATAAATCATAGTCATCTCCTTCTTATTTCATTCTTGTTGTAGGTTTTACTTCCTTTTTTCTTGCTTCCTCCATCAATCCTTGTCATCTCCTTCTTGGTCAACACTCTTCTAGGAAATTTTATGTTTTTCTTGAACTTCTGAACTAGATTATATTTCGATGGTGATTGCATTAGTTCTTTCCTCCAAATGGTCAACAATTTGGATCTTAGTATCTTGGAGATGTCAGCCTCTCCTTCTAAGAACAGGGACACAATATTTTGCATGCATATTTTGACATGGTTTAGATGAGCTGATGTAATGCTGGTGTAAAATTTTTGGAGCAGCTAAAGGATCAAGTCATCACATTCTAGATTCAACATGAATGGGCCAAAGATGAACTCTTCCATAGTTCTAGAATTTTGTGCCATTTTTAAAAGGAAGGAAGCATGATTTTTTCAACCCTTGAATGGTTTCTACTATCAATTGCAATATCTCCCTCGTGATATCATTATTGTAAGGTGTTAGTGGTGATGTTAAAGTTATGATCTTGCTAAGACAACAAGCAACTGTGAGTCTAACCTTGTCTAACCTTTTCACAAGAATGCTCAAAGAACCTGGGTTGTATCAAATCAATCATGGATGGCTTCAAGACCCAAATTGAAATTTTCCATTATGATTTCTCTATCAGACACAAAGTGATATCTAATATATCTAACAGGAGGAAGACATCTTCAAACTTTGTATCTTGCAATTTGGATCCAAGTTCAAAGAGACACTTGCTTTTTACATCTTCCTTCTGGATATCCTTTGATTGTTGAAGGATAACATGGAATTTCCTAGAGAAAAACCTATTGTTCTACTCTTATTTCTAATTTGTAACTTGTTCCCATTTTTTATCCAAAGAATCAATTGGCATATTACTATGTTGATTCCTACAACGTTTCCAAAAGTAAAGTGATGACATTATATCTTTGCATCAATGGATTTCAATACTTAGCCTTATTTCTCTCTCCCCAACTTTCTTCAATAAAATTGATTTACCCTTCTGATCAATTGAGCTATAATAGGCTTGAATTCCCACTAATAGCAAAGAAACAATCTACTACAATAAAAATAATAACCCAATAGAAAAAATACTTCTGCAATAATGACTGGAAAGAAACTCTCCAAAATCTTTCCGTGCAATAGTTGGTGGGGTTTTTTTTGTTTTCGAAATTAAAGACCAAAATTGATCTTACTTTACGAGTGTCATTAAGCAAGGTGTATTATCCACTCTAGGTTAAAATATTTATCATCTAGGTTTTAAACACTCATAAATAATCTTCCTTCCAATAAAATGACCAACTAATACAAGATTATTTTTACTTAGAACTCAACTTATAATTATATGTTTTGGAATTTTCTTAATGTATTTCTCAATTTTTTCTTGTTGTTCTCCTTCGAGTCAGTTTTCCTGGGCTCCTTGCTTCCATGCAATGTTGACCTTACTTCCATGCAAACCAACCACTCATTCACTAGGCTAATGTCCAAGTGTTTTCTGATAAACCCTGAATATTGATCTTTAGCATTCTTTGTTGAGTTGAAGATGTGTAGCTGAAAGTATTATTTAAAAAATAAATGTGTCATCATTGACCTAATAGAACCATCATTGTCAATGCAAGAGACACTCTATTGGATATCTACCATGCATCCTGAGTTGGATGAAAAAAACGTCATTGACGCCTTCGACATACTCTCCACCTATGTCTTTCACCATTTACATTCATCTTGAATGATACCAGTAGCTAAGCCTTGTTCCCACTCTCCTAGAATCTCTAGTGTGCCCCCCGCTGAGAGCAACCACTCTATTCTCCTCTTTAACATATTTTGACTGCTATGTAGATTGAAAAAATTAAGGAGATGCTCAGATCTTCTGACTCTCGGTCGAGTTGAATAATCAACCCAATTTATCTTCCTCCTTCACCATTCATGCGTGACATACTTAGCCCCCATCCTTGACATGGGTATTAGGAAATATGCTAACCAAACCCTAGATGTGCTTGTTGTCTTCATCCCCATCTTGAATGCATCTACTATTGAACTCTTTGTGTCATCTTATTTTTAGGCAGTTGTTCAACCTTGGACGCCACCCACGCAACCATTTATTATCCTTATTATGATTTTTTTCATGCCTACGGAAACCCTCTGACCCATTTGTGCCCTTCCTCCTATATTACAAGCGCACCTAAGATTGAAGATAATGGGAAGTGGTATACATAGATAAATAGTTACATAGGAGCAACCATCGGCCTAAAATAATGATCTATACAGGAATATGGGTAGTCATACCATATCGAACAAAAGCAATGCATCACCGAATATAAGTGGCCATTTGAAGTATCAAATGGGTGATGTGTGATCCACTAAGCCTCTCATAAAATTATCAAAAAAACTAGCAGAAGGAAAATCTAAATTTCCTCAGAAGATACCACCATCTCACGAGTGAATTAGGAGAAAAAGTCTTACCAAATTCGAGAAAAAAAATGATTTTTCTGTAAACTCAAATTTTGCATTCAGATTCAATTTTGAAACTATTATGAAACCAACTCACAAAATAGAAGAAAAGAAAGATCAACGACTTAAAAATCAGCCACTTTGAGGGGGAAACCTCCTTAACATTACATAAATGAACAATTATTGGATTATACAAATGACAAAACCTCCTTTCTATATGTAGGAGTCCAATGGGTCACAATATAATCTTAGTCGACATAACAATAACTATGTAAGGGCACAACAATAACAATAGTGGGCTTCTATGGGGCATGATAATAACAATATGGGGACTACATGGGGACAATAATAATAGTAATGGGGCTATACTAAAAATAAAAATAAGGGGATACACTAGTATTATAGGGACTGAACATGCCCCTCTCCTTAAAACAAGTGTTTTCCTCAATGCTTGATTATTTCTGGATGCTTTTGCATAAAATTTTCATCCTCCTGTGTCCAATCTTCAGCGGGTAAGTTCTTCCACTTGTTGAGATACTATGAAATTGATCAATTTCATAGTTGTCAAGTTATTATTTCCATGAATTCTTCAAGTTCTAATATGATTGTTCCTTCCTAGTCATGTTTTGGAAATATTGTTTGAACATGGATTTTTTCACCTATAACATTCTTTAAGCATGAAACATGGAAAATTGGGTGCACTTGGGAAGATGCAGGAAGCTCCAATTTTTATTCCATAGTACCAATATTTTGCAACACCTCGTAAGGACCATAGTACTTTGCCAATAATTTATTATCCTTATTATCTTGCTTGAGGGACATTGTTTTATATGGTTGTAGCCGTAAAAATACCCAATCGCCTACATCAAAACTTATTTCGCTATGATGTTGATCTGCATGTTGTTTCATTCAATTGTGCATCAAAGTTAGGTTATCCTTTAAGAGTTGGATAACTTGTTCTAAATGCTCGATGTGATATTCCATGGCTTGATCATCCATATTAGCTTTCATGTCATCCTTAAAACCATCCATGTTAGCCTCCACGTCTACTTTTAAACCATCTATGTCATATTTGGTTTCTCTTTGTGATATCAAAATTTGTTGCACTTGGTCCCATAATTTTGATATATCATGTTGAAATTATTCCTCTTCATGCGTCATGGTAGAGTTTTCTGATGGCTTAATGAAATTATTTTTTGGAGCCATTTTATAACCCAATATAGATATATATATGCTTCAATATGTCCTTTGAATCACTTCAAACTGATTTTTGAAACAAAAATTATGCAAATTTTAAAAACAAATACACACTTTTTCTTGATTTTTAGTTGGTCGATATTGAACCTGATTTATCTCTGCGATTTTGGCTCCCCAAGATCTTATCTTTGGTCTTATAGTAGCCCTTTAATTCTTCTTTCCAATGCCATAGTTTAGACCAGATTTGGATTATTCAAGGCAAATTTATGCCCAATCTCCCACAATGACCTAGTTATGGACTCGTTCAGTAGAGAAAATTTGTACGTCATGCCAAGTGTCATTTTTTCCTCCTTTAGCTCTAAAATTGATACACAGGAATCTACATTTTGTGTAATTTTGGCCACTTTTTACAGAATTCCAATCCAATGTTCAAAGAGAGAGTTATGATGATTTTCCCAAGGTCACCTCTTTGAGATGAAATTTGGGATCCTGAAAAAACACTAACTTCTACATATCATATCTCTGAAAATAGTGTTAACCAAGATCTAAATTTTTTCCACAAAATTCCTCCATATTTCAACGCAAATGGGTTTTTTTTAAGCTTCTGAACCTTCATATAAAAAAAAATTATATCGAAAATTCCACGATGACATGTTTGAAGCAGCAAAACCCTAGAATCCAAAGCTCTGATACCAAATGTTATGAAACCAGTTCCCAAAGTAGAAGAAAAGAGAGATCAACACCTTATAAATCATCCATTTCAAGGGGGAAACCTCATTTACATTACATAAATGAACAATTCTTAGATTATACAAAAAAAAAACCTCTTATATATATATAGGAGTCCAATGAGTCACAATACAATCCTTGCCGACATAACAATAACAATGTAAGAGCACAACAATATCAATAGTGGGCTTCTATGGGGCACAATAATAACAATATGGGGACTACATGGACACAAAAATAATAGTAAGGGGGCTATACTAACAATAACAATAAGGGGATGCACTAGTATTATAGGGACCTAACAGAAACCCCACTTTTGGGGAAGACACTTGCACTAAAAATGTTTGCCCAAAATGTTTCTATGTAAGATCCCAAGTTCTATGCCTTCTTTCAGCCTGGATATCAACCAGAGAATATTAAACCAAAAAATTTGGTGTGTCACTCTTTGCTCAGTCAACTTATTGGATCTATTGTGCACTTGTGATTCCTACAAATCTCACTAAAAATTAGGATCATCCTTACACAACTGAGTGTTTGACTGGATAATTTAATATGAGGCTCAAGTTGTTGTGCACTTGGCCGTTCAACCCATCATCCCTGGTGTGGTGTCAATATGGCTCCCTTGCACTTGCAAGTTAGTGGATCGACCCACTATATGACCCAAACGCTACCATAAGTCTAACTTGACCTTCTACGAGCGCCAACCTATGAAGTATTCACCCTATAGAGATAAGATAATGGCTTCATTTCATGGCTCCTTCTATATGACCGTATACTATTGTTGGACAGTGTATAGCCTGCAACCTTAGTAGAAATACTCTACTGCAAAAGACCTAATGTGCTTCCCCCTGTGTTGCAAATAGCCCATGATCTTCAGAATTATTCAACTTCACTTGCCTATCCTACCAAGCTCATGATGTTTTCATGGCGTGTTGTCCCTTGACTCCTACAACTATGACCACAACTACTGCCGAGATCCCACAACTTCTACGATTTCCACTTATCCGACCCTGGTTTGGGCTTTCACACTTTGAATCCTGAACTCAAGTGAAAACTCACCCTTAATAACCTTTGATGCAATGATCAGATAACTGGTGAATCCAATACCCTAAAACTTCCCAAGATGATCAACACTAGAACCCTAAAAATTAAAACTCATTTTTTTTGCAATCGACCTCCTCTACTACAGGAAAAAATTGGCCTCTTGAGAAGTTTAGTTTCTTCGATCTCCCACAAGAAGGGTTAATTCATCCAAATAAATATCCTCTAGGTAAAAAATTTCATCCCACCAGGGTAGTTACAAAAAACTACCAAAATTGGGTGAATTATTGGCTAGGGTGATTATGGAGAATCATCGAAGATTAGTTTCTCTCGACCCTCAATCTACAGTAAAAACACCCTCAGGTTAGCAGGATGCACAACTCTGATACCATTGTAAGATCCCAAATGTCAAAAATTTTGATAGATCTAGGACGCTTTAATGTTGTGGTTAAAAATAAACTTTCAATTGAAACATGAACACAAAGGGATTATTAAACATAGACACTTTATTTAATTAATTATTTCAAGTAATACTCGACCAACTGAACTCTGAAGCACACTCATGGACCCTGAATGGATCCACTAGAAAAAATCACTGTGGGGTTTTTGTCCCAGGATCAGTGGAACTCACCACATCAAGTTCTCAACAAAACACAATAAGACAAACAAACTCAGGATGATCCAAATGCCTAGCTCATATCCCATTTAATAAGCTTGATGGATTCTATAGAAACCTTATTTTTTTATTTTCCCTCGAAAAATGAATGCAAATACCATGCAGATTTTATTTTAACCATATCAAGAAAAATAAATATTACACATTATTACACAAAAATTCCAAATTAAATCATCATTTTCAGATTATGAGTCTTGTTTTAGGTATTTTTAAAAATTGTTAAAACAAAAAAAAAATTACATATTAAATATATGATATTGATAAATCTAAAATGTGTATAAATTGATTCATCATTTTTACAATGTTAATTTTATTTTAATTATTTTTAAAAATAATTAAAAATAATAATAAATATAAAATATGTATTAAAAATAATATGAAAATGTTATATATGACGTAATTATATGTATTAATGGTGATTAGAAATGTAAAAATTATTTGGTTTCCCAATTTTTTTCTACATGATGGCCAAGTTACTTATATTATTAAGTGTGTGACTTATCTGTATTTATGCTATAAACCAAAATTATTAAAAATATTTATTAAATTAATTTTGTTTTCATATTATTTTTATTTAATTAAGTTGAAATATTTATTTTTTATTTTTATGATATAGAAAAAAATAAAAATCCAATATTGAAGTAGGTTATTGAATTGATAAAGAGAAATTAAAGCCGAAAGTAAGATGTGTGATGCAACACAATTTATCCTTTTCATTTAGAATATGTTTAGAATAGCATATTAATAAAGATAATGTAAATGCATAGTTATAATCAAGAGGTATATTAAATGCATTATTTGTTAAACTGGATATTTTAGGATGTAGACGATAATTAAATCTACTATATTCGATGGTGCATTTGAGAATTTTACAATTTAATAGGAACATGTTTACATTTTTAATATTTAATTTTATAATGATTTTTTAAATGTGAATGTTTGATAAATTTATGGGGATATCCAAATTGGATATGTGCATAGTATTTCATTTTTTCCATGTCCCTCTTTTAATTGTAGGAATAGAATGAGACATTGTCTTTTTTTTTTTCTTTTTGGGTGTGGAAAGAATTATTCCCTATTAGTGGAAGTTAAAAAAAAATTTAGGGAAAAAATAATGCTTAATGGAACATTTTATAGTTACTACTAACTTTACCGGAATTTTTTTAAAGGTTTAATGAAGATTAAGTTAAAAGATTAAATAACTATTATGGTAAAGATTATTTAAAATTGACATTTTTATCTATAAAATAATATAAGTTAGCGAATATAATTATGAAATATTATGAAATATTATTTATGAAGTTAAAATATTAAAATTTTGCGATTATATGTTGGAGAAGTTGAAAAATATTCATAGAAATTATTAAGAAAATTCAAAAAATCATATACTAAAATAAATATGAAATAGTATTTATAAAGTCAAAATATAAAATTTTGAGATCACATGTTGAAGAAGTTGAAGAATTTTCATCGAAATCATTAAGAAATTTCAAATAAGCATACACTAGTTCTAGTTGTAAACAATGATACTATTAATTTCTATATTGATAATAATATGAAGATACTAACCTAAGAGAAATATTTTTTAAGTAAGCAAAAGAGAAAAAAGGGAAATATATAATGGTGATATAGCACATGTAGATAAAACCACATCATAAATAGAGGGTTTTGACATTTTCATCAAAGAAAATCCACAAAGCTTTAAAAATATTCTCATCATGATTATCTATGTTTGTGACTAAATTGTCATTTAAATAACTGTCCACTAACATAATGAGCAACACAATTCAAGGTCCAAAGGGAATTTCAAACAAATTACCATAGCAACCATTTGAGTCTGTGTTCCTATACTCGCCTCATATGTTTGGTATAAAATATACACTATTTTAGATTTATAACAAATGTATGCATTACATTATTCTCAAAAACCTAACTACTATTTTAGTTTTCAGTAAAGATTTACATTACAAAATAAATGCAACGTTCTAATACTACACTCAAATGGTTCATGGAAAATCATTAGTTGAATATATGAATTCATATGCAAATAATATAAGTGAGCCACTTGAGTGGCTAATTCCCCCTACTTCTAATGCAATGATGTATACAAATAATAGATACACAAACACATATAAGTGAGTTGCATAATGTAAGTCTGGGCTTAGTGAAGGATTGAGTTAATCCATTCTCTTTCCAATATAAAATTTATTCGATTTGTCCCATTCTATTAATTAATTATAATATTCCTCCTTACATTTTTCATGGAAAGAATCATTCAATGAAATGTGTGTATATTTCAAAATTTGATATAGGATATTTTGTTTCTATAAAATGAATTCAAATGTATGATGATATTACATGAAATTCTCTTGAAAGGCCATTTGCGATGTATGGTGTAATTTGTTGGATCATCTATGAATTTTCGAGCCCCTAAGGATGCTCACACATATAAATAATTTAAAACCTATGTAATAATTCAAATTATTTTAATAAATTAATAAAACATTCTTGTATATCAATAATTCATTCCATTATCATTTTGATGTATTAATTATCCTACTATTTTAGTTCAAGACTAACAATCAAATATTATTTTCTTCTTGACAAGGGGCTTAGAATTTTTTTTCAAGATCGCAAATGCATATTTAGAAAATATGTTTTTTTTTATAAAATTAATAACACTTTCATCAAATAAAATATAGCTTTTAATGGTTATGGAGAGGATATCCCCTCTTCATAGCATGATTCCAAGAGTTTGGGAAGAAATATTTCATAATGCAAATAAAATATTTGGGATAAATACTTAATTGTGATGTTAAAACTCTCAAGTATATATATGACATGAACATTACTTTAGATTGCATACTAATAAACATGAACATGAAATTTAAATTTTATGATCTCTCATATCGGTAAGAACTTTTAGTGGAACATTTACCATACCCAATGTATGTCTTTAAAGGAATGTGTCAAATTGATTTGAGAATAATATTATTTCCATTAAGAAATATATAAGTGTATCTAGAAGAGATTTGGATACATATTATGAAAAAAAAATAGTGATTGCAAATAACCAAATAATTTATTGTAATGACCCATGGATATTGTTTAAAGATGATTTACAAATTGTGAATAAATTGATTTGTAAATACGAGAACTAATAATACATGACTCTTATTTGAGTAAATGATTTATAGTTGATGGCCATTTCACGAGCCTCGTGACATATGATTACCATAATTTGATAAAGGTACCAAGTAATAATGTAAATGTTGTATATTTGTGGTTTATACTTTCACATTATATTTATATTGAGCCATTGAATGATATTTTTAATTATATAAGTTTATTTAGATAAATTTATCTGTTATAGTTGTACATGTATGAATTGTCATGAAACAACATCAATTTTATAAATGTAATTAACATTTAATTTTTTATCTATCTTAAAAATTGGTGGATCACTTCTAAAACGATACATGTTATGATCATTGGGCACAAGTGTGTTGAAATAACATAAATTGTTCTTTTTGAAAAAGATATTTTTATTAATTTTGTAGATGTTTAATTCCAATTTTTAGTACATTTGGTTGAAGATATTGAATTAGTTGGTTTAGTGAATTGTAAATGATTTTTTTTCTCACTAAGCACCTAAAAAACCTTGAGTTTTTTTAAGGAAATAGGAATTAATGGTGCATAGATGAAGAGTACATTGTGATGAATTCTCCCTTTTTATTTTCAAGTTCCTACAACAATTCTATGTAGAATCTAGAGTCACGTGGGATAATGAATGTGGTGAAGAGAGACTTGAATATGAGTCACTAAAAACAAAATGAGAGGAACACAAATGAACAATAGATTTATTGTCTTATAGTGTTGTAAAATTCATTTTTCAATCAAAATTTACATTCATTAAATAATTAATATTAAGTTTTCAATTATATTATATATGTTTATGATTTAAAAAAAAATATGATTTTTTTTCAATATCAAAATACATCAAAAATAATTAGATATGTATTTTATGAAATGTGAAAAAAATATGAAGAGTATATACGTCCATTTAAAATGTTAGAAACTCATATCCATTCCCTTTGTAATTACATGGTCAATAAAATGATTAGTGCATTAAGATGTGGATCAAGCAAAACAATTGCAAAATGGATTTAAACAACCAAAAATTAAAGATACATTCAATATAGAAATTGTATTCAATGGTGTAGTATCTAATATATAAGATATACTACATATATTAATTTAATAATTATTTGTGTATTATTTCAAGGTTAAAATATTTGATTTTAATATATAAATTTTTATATATGAAAGTATAGAAATATTTTTTCGAGATTAAATTTTTTCTTTTAATATATCTCTATGTATGAAGATATAGACATATCCCACAACGTATGAATATGGTTATATTTCTTAATATATGGTGCAGATCAATCAATATGTGATAATGGAATGCTATTTGCATTTCATTAAACAATTTGTACACATTTAAGACATAAAATCCCAATTTGAGTCTAAATTGGATATGTTAACACCCTTTAGAATACTATTAGGTTGGATTGAATGTCATTAAAATGTGTTATTTTCAAATCCAAAATGGTTATCATTTTTCATAAGAGATATGCTACTTATGTCTTGGATAGTAACCTATAATCCTTTGATATATGTAAAAAAAAATTAGCGAAAAATATTAAACTATAATTTTTTTCAAAACAATGGGAGCATATTTAATTTTATCTTGGTGTATTGATTAAAAATTAGTGCTTAGTTCTTTATTTTATATTCTTATTGAATTTTTTACATTGGTTCAAGATGCATATGTAAGTGGTGAACTAAATGAGAGTAATTTGACTAAATTAAATCACATCATAGAGATTGTAATTTTCACATGTTTTTTCTTAATGAAAATACTTTCTTTTGGACAATGATTCTCACATTAAATTGGTGTTTCTTACCATGAAAAATGTGATTTTATTTTTAATAATTTTTATAGTGATGGTTGAAATACCAATATATTTAAAATCAAAATAAATTATGGTATTATCTTTATAATGTTATATTAATGTGCTAATGGATTTGCATTTTTTATTTATGAGTTGGAGGGGTTATACATTGTTAGTAGAGGTTAAGGGTGTTCTTAAATTAGTGGCTAATTATTAGGCTCAATATGGGTTAGTGTGATATATGTTGGTATATTAACACACTCATAACCTAGCATACTTATCCTATCCCCTTAATCCATTGCCCCACTCCAATAATCTCTATAATCCATTAACCTATCTAATCCATTAAACCAACTAAATAACCTTATATAGTAGGGTAAATTTTAAAAATACATACATACTTTGAAGTGTAAAATCCTTAGAGAACTTGCTAAGCCTTAAATTTTCAAGTAGAAAATGTTTGGTACTTCTTTTTTTATTCAAATTTTGAGGATTTTATATCATTAATGTAACAATTTGATGATTTTTAGAGTAGAATTTTTTTATCCTATTGAATTTGATGAATCATTTTAGAAAAAAATGGAAATTAGTGAGCACTCCTTTTGGGAGAAAACAAACCATGGAAAAATATCCCATGGTTGAAATTTAAACACTTAAATTTTCCTTGTAAGCTACCCTACCAAGCCATGTGGCTTTCATTACCTTCTAATCAATACAACCCACCTTGCTAATCTACTTATAAGTTACTAACACATCTAACCTATAACTTAACCCATAAACTTAACCTAATAACCTTTCCCACATATAAATTATAATATACCTTCTCCACTAACCAAGTACATTTTCCACCAATATCTAAGCCATGTAATTAACAAATCTCCATCTAAGCCACATAAACTATAAAATAGGTGTACCTAACCAACCTTTACAACTCTAATAACCCATGTAATCCATTAACCTAGATCACTGATAATGTACCCCTCTAAGATACTAAACTACCTTACATTATATTCTACTAATACTTTAACTTAATAAACCACTACCTCACTACTTGACATAACCTATTCTAATCCAATAACTTTTCTAGAAAATGTAGCCCACGTAACCCTCTTAATTAAATTACTTGGGATGCTATGCGAATGTTATTTGGATGTTATCTAAATGCATTATGTGGACTTTGTAGGACTCCAAGAGGATTTATGATGATATTTTGGGATTTTATAATGATGAAATTAATATGCTAATGATATAAAAAAATAGATGCAATTAAGACACAACGATAGACAAAACTATGTAAAATTTGATATAGAAGGATATAAACAAGGGTGTCTATGCAAGACATAGAAAACAATCTTATGCATAATTTTCTAAAATTTGAAGATAGAAGGACACAAAAATTATGTGAAAAAAACCATATTATAGTAGTGATAGGTTAATGCATCCAATATGATTATTTTAGAGTGATAAATAAGGGATAATTAAATCAAATTCTTCCCTATAAAATTAAAGTATTCCATATAAATTCTCTGTAATATTTTTTGAACTTTCTTTTTGAGTCTAATATTTTTTGTGTGGTATTTGAGTAATTGGCATTGATCTTAGCTTCAACATCATCTTAATTTCTCCCAAGGAATCATCATTGCAATAATGAATTTTTCATCCTAAAAACCTCTAATTTTTTTCATCTTCTATGCCACTATTAATATCATTTTTGTTTAGGGTGCATTGAAGCACTTTACCTCAATAATATTTAATGTATTTTTGAATTTTATCTCTTATATCTTAATATGAACAAATTATATTTTCGGATCTAATTAATTTTATTTATTATTTATGTTTAATAAAAGTAATGAATCTTTTTCCACTCTTGATTCTTTACACTCCACATATATAAACCAATTTCAAACCCCCAAACATTTCTTCTTGTCTATATTAATAAGAAATTGTTTTAAATCTTGAGAATTGTGGTTAGTGTAAAGTCACTTCCTACGAAACTAAATATTATGAAAAATTATTTTCATAAACTGTCCTAATGCTTTGTTTTGTTTTTATTTTCTACAAAAAAATGTAAATTCTTAGTAGTATATCTAATGTGAGAATAGTTATGAGGAATAAACAATAATTTAAGTTATTTTTACTTTTTCCAATGTGTTTCATTCCCATATACATATTTTATCATATTTTCATGAAAATGAAACATCAATTGTTTCTCTTCCTTATTTGTTTCCAAAAACATTAATTACAACGTGGTATGAACCTCTTGAAATTCTCCCTATGGTTATAGCCTACTACAATATATTTGTTCCCTAAATTATGGAATCTTGTTAATAGATTATAAATTCTATATGAATTTTATTTACATATCATTTAAAAGCACATTGGAATCCTTAATTCCATCATAAATTAGGGGTCACATATTTCTACCCAAACAGAGAAATTTTTAATCAAATTCACATCATCTTGTTGAAACTTTATATTCATCACTTTGACATATCCTTAAACCTACCTCTATATTCATATCTTATTGGAAAAATACTTCTAGAACTAAAATGTGTTTTCATTTTAGGGTTTATGTAGTGTTGTCGAAGAAAATTATGAAATCTTATATTTTCTACAACAAGATACTTTACACATGATCATATGCTAGCTAAGTATATTAAGGGTCTCAAGAGGGATCCAAAATGTACACAACTCTTATTCCATACAACTCAAATTGAATACAATTTCTTGTGCTTTATGTTGAAAATGGCATCATTATCAAAGTATCAAGTTGTCCTCAATAACTTTGGATAAGTGTTCTTTCCATCCACGATATCAATGACTTATTAAAATACACATACTTTTTCATGATATAAGGAACGATCTCTAGCTCTTCCAAAATACCTATTAGATAAATGTGATATTGATGTTCAAGTCTCATTTCAATGATAGAAAATTCATTGTTTCTTTTCCCTATTCATAAGCTTCCATTACTTTTGATGCATAAATGACCACCTTTTTATTAATGATATGATAAGGACCTCAATTCTCCCCAAACACAAGTACCAAAATCTCTTAGGTGTATGATAAATGATTGAAAACACCATATATTTTACTTTAGAAATTGGGATAAACTAGAGATGTATCCATTATATCTGAAATTCAAATTAATTTGTTATGCATTCAACTTAGACTCAAAGGAAGGGTTTTTTTCCTTCCTAGAAAGAGATAGTCCAAATTATCACCCAAAGTTCAGGATATAAACTAATTATCAACCAAAAAAGTAAACCAATAATATTCTAATATAATTAGTTTTTTTTAACAACCTAGATACCTAGAAACCATTGAATAATCTAATTTTTGAATTGGGAATGGGAACAAATTATAAAGCCTTGTAAACATCACCTACATTAATTTCTAGTAGATTCCCACAAACTTATGCATGAAATGGAATTCTCTTTTCAACCATTATGTTGAGAAAAAAACTCAATTTTCCCCAAGCTCTATGCCATTACAAGAGGCTTCAAAATTCCTCACAATACGCTCCAAATGTATATTTAGTTGTTATTCCTCCACAGATGTACATTTAAATGGGGAAATATAAATCAAGGTTTTAGTATATTTTTCTATGGTTCTACCTCTCAACTAATGTTCATCCTCCTTATTACTTTTCCCACACACCCATCCATCCTTAGCCTCTTAAACACACACAACATGTAGAAGATCAAAAATAAAATATTTGACCCTCTCGGACTTCATTGGATAGTTTGCGTTGCACATCCATTGGATGAAGTAGGAATGTAAAAGAAATGAAATTTGTAAACTTATATTTACGTAGGTAATATTTCTAACTAACCTCATTTAATAAGATATAAATATATGTTTACCAAGATCATGAACTAATATCAAGGATCAATGAACTCCAACCTCGTAGCATAAACTTACATAAATAGCCAAAAGTATCTTATATTAGAAGAAGAAGCATATATCCATCCCCTTTGTCATGGTTATTTTATCAAGGAATATGATTTCGTGGATGGTTTATAACACAACTTTTATTTTAACCCATGGTTCTTGGAATGTGTTGATTTATGTCTCTCATATAAAAAGAAGAATATATTCATCTATATTGTCATGGTTATTTTATAAGGAATTTGATTATATGAATGATATGAAACACATATTTTAGTTCAATCTATGGTTATTGTAATTTGTTTTTGTATCTTTATAAGATAGATTTTTCTCTTTTAATACTTCTAGAAATTTTCTTTCCATACCTTCATCAAACGTTAATATCCTCAATTTTCCTTTCAACTTTTTATGCCCTTGCTTCATAGAAGCCATTTCAAATGATTTGAGGAAGTTTTAATTATTCTCTCTAGTATTTGGCTAAACCTATGTAACAAAATTTATAAGGTTATATATTGAAAGAATATCTACTAGAAGTTGTTTGATTATTCCATGGAAATAAAAATTGGAATATGAATATGGAATTTAAGTACACATTATGTTTTTCCTATTCATTCTTGGTAAAATCTAATTTCTAAAAAAACACTTAATAAGAAGGTGTTAAAAAATAATATTATTTTATAGAAACTATAAATCTAATCAAAAATTCATTTACATAGATAGAAAATAACAACAAATACTAATATTTTGTATTAATAAATTATAAATACTTAATATTGTGTATTAAATACTTAATATATTATATTGTATTAGTAAACATAAATACTTAATATTTTCTATTAATAAATTATAAATAATTAATATTTTGTATTAAGATATATAAAAGAAAAAGGCAAAAAAAATTATTAAATGGAAATGAGTAAAAAAATATGGTTATTTTTGAAAAAAAATCATTCAAAGTAAAAACATGCAAAAACTAATAATTCTAAAATTATAAATAACAAAAAAATAAATGCAACTTGATATATGAAATTATCCTAAAATGAAAATGAACAGACAAATAAAATAAAAGTGAATGAGTAATTCTCCAAACTAAAAGAATGAAAAGCGCAAAAAACTGAAGATAAGTAACAGAAACATCCATGATTCTAATCCAAAAATGGGAAAAGTTAAAAATTCTCATGATTATTATTTTAATTGTGAACGTATTGAAATGCTAAATAAGATTTAGATAATAAAAAGTTGATATGACTTTCAACAATAATTGCCATAAAAACTAGAAGCTCATGTACATAAATGAATCCACATGTGCAGAAAAGCTAAGAAGATGGGCCAAACAATATCGATACCTACTTATGCCATGCTCAATGTAACATCCGACATGACAAGTTATGCCATTTTTATCGTGACAACTAATCCTTACAACTTGCGCCATCTTTTAGTGTTCCAGCCGAACATTAGAAACTGCAAGTACTCTTTATTCTTTTAAAGCAAGAGACATTTGACATGATCCTACTATCAAGTCGAGGCAAGAATGAAAAAAATGTCGCAATTGACCTCGAACCGCATAAGAAAAAGTGGTCGTGATTGTCACACATGTGCATGAGAATCTTTGCTTTCCTATGCTTCTAGAAATTTCCAATTCAAAACCCTATTAATTTATTAAAAGCGTGCAACACCAATATATAACGAAAAGAAATTAGGGTTTGTCTGGTTTGTGTTGAATTGATCCAGAGAACCAATGCACAATGTATAAATACATTCCTCTAAAAGCATTATATATATATATATATATATATATATATATATATATATATATATAAACACTTCACGGTTCTCACTATCTTTAACGATGGGCACTAACTCCATCATCTTTCCTCGTTAAAATCAGGCGAATTTATTGTGTCACTTGCGGTTATTGAATTCGCCACCACATTGGTTTCACAGAGATGTATATTATTTTATATTTATTTGAAACCGCCTTTACCTTCACGGGAATATTGTGTCTAACAAAGCCTCGATTCCTTCCAAACCTCATTGGAGCACTCGCCTTTGCAATGTAAAATACTCCGATGTAATATGCACGGGCGTTTCTTCGGTTTCTGTGGGAATATCCGCATTGTTTTGTGGTTGAATTTTTTAATTGTTATGTAGGCCACAATAGTAACATAATGGTCCCAAAGGAAAAGCTTCGAAGACACGAAGAACTTGAGAAAAGCATCCAGAACTTTTCTTGGACTAAAAGACAAAGAGCAATTCCGAGTACTTACGAATTCTTCTCTCTTTATTCTGTGAGGTGTAATGACATCAAAAGTTATTGGATCAATCATTTCAAAGAGGCATTTTTTAATTCTTCAAACTTCAATGACTGAATACTCAATAATGCTGGTCCATGACAATGCCATCCATTGTTTGCAAGGAATCTCCCTTAGAGTACCATCCACTACTTTGCCTTTTTTCGTCGTGATTGAGATATAAACATTTTAGGTTTAAACTGTGATTATAGTCACTGATGTTTAATCGGCGTCGATGTATCTTAACTTAAAAGGGATTTTTTATTTTAAAAATACGTTTGTTATTTTAGTTATTATTTTTATGTTAAAGATTTTAGAAAAATATAAAATATGTGTATAGAAATTTATTTTCATTCATTTTTATTCATATATTTAATTTAATTATAAATTATATTTGTGTTAATGTGAGATCTATTTAATTATAAATTATGAATTACAAAACAAACTTCTTAATTTTTTATGTGTTGCAAATTTTTATGGGTAGGATTTATGTAATTTAAGTTAATTTAGTTTTTTATTTAAAATTTTGAGATGTAAATTTATTTTTTCAAGTGTAAAGTTTGACTAAAGGTTTGTATTTTTATAATTTGATTCTTACTTTATATATCCAAAGTTAAAATGGATTTAGGCTACTTTTAATGATGGTCGATCACCAAATTTTTTGTAAATGATCAATAGGAGCATAGATCCATTTTAATATCGGATCTACTAAGAGGGATCAAATATTTCAACACACAAATCTCTTTTTTAGTGTGAAACTTGAGGAAATGATTGTACCTATGAGAAATTTTATTCCTATTGGCTCTTATATGGAGTTAAGATGGATATATGTTGCTTTTGAACAATTCACAACAATAAAAAAATTTAATAGTAAGGAATTACTATTCTCTATCATAAAGAACTTATTAATAGTGTTAAATCTCTCTCTACATATAGAGAATTAATTTTGATAGTAATAACTTTTAAAATGTTACATGTCGATTTCCATATAGTAGTTAAAGTATTACATATCTCTCTCATATATCAATTTTTTTTTTACTTTCCAAATTACTTTATCTCTCTATGTAAAGTTTGATGTAAAATTGAGGTGGAAATTGAAGGATTTTATTTATGCCTCACATTGATTTTTTTATTAGTATTTTTTAATTTGCCTTAGAGCAATTATGTGTATGTATATGTCTAAAATCAATTTGATAATTTGAAATTTACTCACTTTCCTCGATTGGTGAAGGATCAATGTCAATCCATCTTTTTCAGTTTCTCCCTCCCTGGGTTGCCTCTTGGCGCAATTATGTGTATGTATATGTATAAAATCAATTTGATAATTTAAAATTTATTCACTTTCCTCAATTGGTTGATGGATCAATGTCAATCTATCTTTTTCAGTTTTTAGTACAATTATGATCAAAATTATGTATATGTGTGTGTCTAAATATGATCATTTTTTAACCTATTAATATAGAAAAGGTACAAACTTACATGATCAAATAGATAATAGGAACAAAAGAAACTTTGTGTAATATGACCATAGAGAGCTAAGAGAGCTAGCAATAGTCTACTAAACAAAAATAAAAATTAGTAAAGTGCTTGGAACCATCCCAAAGGGAAATAAAGCACTATATGTTGATTTTAAATCAATTTTTCTATGGTCAACCCACCATATAAGAACAAAATTGTTCTTTCCTTCAAAATTAAAATCCAATTTATGTAGTGCATAGTATGGAAAGGCATGTTGAAATTGAAATTGGGATATATATATATATAAAACAATCCTAGTTAAAAATTCATGTAAAATATATAACACCAAGGTAGGCCAAAACAATCTAGTTGGTGTTCATTTCAGTTATTATGGCTAAAGGAAATTCGAAAAGGCAATGGCAAAGGCTTTGGAAAGGCATGAGGCAATAATTGTCATTTAATTTATGAAAATAATGGAAAATAGGAGAAAATGGAGGTGAAAGGTCACAGGTTGTATGTGAGGAGGAAAATGGAGGAAAATAATGGAAATTGAAGAAAATAGAGGTCCCATTGATAAAAAGGCTTATGAGGATCCGTTGGCTATCTTTTGTTCACACTTATCGCTCTCCTTATATTATCTCTCACTCTCATACTCTTGGATATTTAGATTTTTCTTAGAGCACTCTTAGAGGATTGTGGTATACTTTGGATTTGGAGCAAGAAGGAAAAGGAAAGGTAGGAAAGTGAAAAAGGACATCGGGATCAACGGTTACAATTGGATTTCTTTGCAAGTATCCAGTTCAATGTATGTTTTCCTCACTAGTTTTGGCATGCATGGTGTATGCATGTGGTTTCTTGGTCATGATGTGTCATTGGCATGCAGGATTACCTGGATTGATAGTGTATTTGCCTAACCTTGTCATTTCCTCGATAGTCACGGTGTTGTGGATTCAATTTCATTGTTTTATTTTTCTGATTGGTTCTCATGTTCCTTTAGTTGTGGTTTTAGTTACTAGTTCCTATAGCCTTTGTTGGAAAAATGATCTATAGCCCTAGGTTAGTTGAGTTACTAATCCTGATGCCTTGGTTGGACAAATGCTCTATAGCCCGAAAACAGTTAGGGTTGAGCTACTAGCCCTCAAGCCCTCGTTGGAACAAATGTTCTTAATCGCTAGAATAGATTGGGTAGAGACCAATCCGTGATGGTTATGATGTCAGACCGTGAGGTGGAATCACTAGTTGAGGGCTGAGGTGGTTTGGCCTCTTGAAGACCCTGTTTGGTTTTGATGGATTCAATTTTTGAGATCCCACATTTGTGCTTGGATTATGGCACGGTGGTGACTGGTTGAAGATATATTTGGCTCAGCCATGTCTATGGTCGAGTGGAACGTGGAAGTCTGAGACTTGGTTGCATTTTGTTTATGGAAATAAGAGTTATTTTCCTCTTGTACTGATGGGTAAATATGATTTTTATTTTGTGGCTTATATGGTTGGTATGTGCTTGTCATTTATGTTGCTTATATGTTGGTTATGAATGAGTTTTATGATGGTTATGAAGTATGGCTCACATCATGTTTTGATTTGTAATTGAATGAACAATGTATTTATGCCTAAATATATGATAATGCAGTTAATGTGATGAGGCAACAATGATACTTAGCGATTCTGAGATAAGTATGAGACCCCTAAGCTCATATATGTTATTTAAACCTATATACTACATATTTTTGATATGCTCACCGAAATTTTTGTCGTGGCTAGTAGGGGTCCAGTCAATTCCTTGTTCAAGTTTTTTCCTATGCATCATTATTCTATTGTTATATTTCATTTATGAAATTGTCATTGAGTTTTGGGAAGTGACCTGGGCTCTAGGCCTGAAAAAGTGGCTCAAATCTCGGAGATGCTGGCATAGGTATGTGGGAAAGAGTCCCTAGACACATGCATGCATATGTCCTGGGAGTGTCCAGAGACTCCCAGACATAACCTTTCCCATATCAAGGGAGCGTCTGGGTGTATAATAGTCTAAAAGCTCAGTGGGACCCAGGGGATGGATACCTAAGTGGTTGGGTTGGCTCCTCGGAGTTATTTTGCTAATGTGGAAAGTTTTTTTAATGTGTTTCCATCGATTCCACTTCCTTAAGGTCACCTAGGAGGTTGATTCATATTATAGTAACTCTTCATCACATATTTACCCTAGCTAGTCAGTTACTTGGGTAGATGTTGAAGGAGGGTGTTACAAAGTGGTATCAGAGCATGGTTCACCCCTTGGACTAGATGGGCGATGTGTGTTAGTCATGCATTCATGTTGATTGCAAATGTGTTAATAATACTTGTTGACTATGTGTTTGTTTCATATACATGGTTTCAGTCATGGTTGTGGTAATTTCGCCTTGTGAAAGAGGATGTTGTTGTTGTGAAGTGTGTCATCATGAGTGTATGATTGGTTATGCATTTCTATGTGTGTCAGTGCATACATTTCAATTTCATATGTGTTATGTATGTTTGTGGACTATGTGCTTGTTGTGTATGCTTGTTGGTGGTCATGATTGCAGTTGTGTCGCCATGTGAAAGTTTATGATGTTGTTGAACAGATGTGGTCATCATGAGTGCATGTCAGTTGTGCATTTTTTATGCATGTCAGTGTCTATATGTTGTTATGCATACATTTTCATGGTGAACGTAGTTATCCCTGAGGTCATTGTAGGAATTTTAGGTCATCATGATGTTGTTGATATGTTATGATGTTTATATGTTGGTTGAGATAGAGAAGGAGATGCAAATCATCAAAGTGAAGTTGTAGCACTAGACTTTGGGGTAAGGGCATATCTTCATACAGTTATTATATGTTTGGAATGTAGGTATGCTATTTAATGGTTTTTTATATGCATGTTTTTCATGTTATTGTTGTTGTGGTTACATGCATGGTAGATGTTAGTGAATCATTTTGGTCATATGCAGGTGTTTCAAATAGTCTCGAATGATAGTAATGTGTTTTTATATGCATTTTTGTTGTTGTTTCACACTAGTTAACTTGATTATTATGTTATGTGTTGTTGATGAGTATGTTATATGTTAAATTGTTGTTGTTATATGTTATTTAAATTGATGATTAGGGTTATTGCATTAATATATTGATGTTATATGGGTAAAAATGTGAAGTTGGGTTACACTTTTATGAGAATCGGGGGCGGAAAACTCTTTTTCTCAATAGTTCGGCTGAAATTTCGAAATTAGTTCCGCTAAAATCATTTTTTCATTTACATTGACGATGTACTGACGACGTGGACAAACATATTTTTGGCCGGAGATGGGAAAACCGGCAACCAAAGTTCGGTTGAACTAAAAGTTTGCCCGAACTTGTCTTATAGATATATCAACCCGCAAACCTTAACAGGTTTCTTACGCACATGTGTCTCGCATCTGTCTCTGTGTCGCATCTGTATCTGTCTCGCTCTATTGTGGTGTTTCTCTGTTGAGGTGTTGCTCTGTTGCGGTGTTTCTCTGTTTTTTTTGTTTATTTTTTTTGGTTTGATTTTAAATTTATTTTTTTTTTCACAAGGAATCCTCCACGGCATCTTCAGCAATCTCCTGGCTTCGTCCTCATTGTGGCTTCATCTGTGAATTTCTGTGAATTGATCTCCCAGCTTCGTCTACAAATTTTTGTGAATTGATCTCCTGGCTTCGTGCTCGTTGTGACTTCACCTGCGAATTTCTCTGAATTTCCAGGTATGAAAACCTCTGTCATTGAAATCCACTGTTAAACATTAAATGGTTAAATTGGGATATGATACCATGCTAATTTTTAACAATGGTATGTTCTATTCTTGCAAAAATTACTTCATTGTCCTTTTATTATCCCAATTACTATTCTACTTTAAATAGAAATCACATTAACCATTAGATCAATCTTGACAGTAATTGTATATAGAACATAGAAATAAAATGTAGAAGACAAAACATACAAGGGAAAACCCAACATATCTTCTTCTTCTTAATAGATATAAATGTTTAGAGAGAGAGATAATCCAATATTTTACAATGATAATGAAGTCAAATTCAAGGCTTTGATTTTCAAACTATCCTCCAAAATCCAAATGAAAATTGACCGAAATAAGCTTAGAAAAACAATCGAAACAACCAAGTGTCACCTCTGAAATCTCTTAGGAAACCCGAATTTAAGCCTCTAAAATTTTGGTCAAGGATATTGACAGTAATTGTATATAGAACATAGAAATAAAATGCAGAAGACAAAACAGATAAGGGAAAACCCAACAGATCTTCTTCTTCTTAATAGATATAAATGTTTAGAGAGAGAGATAATCCAATATTTTACAATGATAATGAAGTCAAATTCAAGGCTTTGATTTTCAAACTATCCTCCAAAATCCAAATGACAGTTGATCGAAATATTCTCAGAAAACCAATCGAAACAACCAGGCGTCACCTCTGAAATCTCTTAGGAAACCCGAATTTAAGCCTCTGCAATTTTGGTCAAGGATCTTGATAGAAATTGTATATAGAACATAGAAATAAAATGCAAAAGACAAAACAGATAAGGGAAAACCCAACAGGTCTTCTTCTTCTTAATAGATGTAAACGTTTAGAGAGAGAGAGATATAATCCAATATTTTACAACGATAATGAATTCAAATTCAAGGCTTTGAATTTCAAACTGTCCTCCAAAATGAAAATGACAGTTGACCGAAAGATGCTCAGAAAACCAATCGAAACAACCAAGTGTCACCTCAGAAATCTCTTAGGAAACCCGAATTTAAGCCTGTACAATTTTGGTCAAGGACTGCATAGTTGAATTGCCTTCAATGTAGGTCAATAGAGGGTCTAAACCTACAATTTATAATCCCAGAGCTTCATTCTTTCAACCTTCAAGAACTCGCTCAATATTCCTCTCAAAATATCCTTCTAGAAAAAAAGATAATATTTCTTATGCATGCACAATTATAGTAGTGTTAAAGGGAACAATTTTTTCTTTATATGTATTTGAGGTATGTTACAATCTTACCAATCATATCAGATAGTTTGGATTCTTGAACTTCCTTCCTTCAATATTGGGTAAAAGGTCATGGTCTTACCTTAATTTCTATTCTAATTCCCTTTCCTAACTTTGATTTTCCTTTTGACCTTAGAGATAAACCCAATCATTAAATATGATAGTCATCCCTTCTAGGGAACTTTGTATGGGTTTCTTAGTGGTTTCCAACCCTTATGATGATGTGAGGTGGTGTTTCAAACATGGGAGTAACTTGTGTTTGCATGTGATGCTCATGGGCATGGTTTCTTTTGTGGGTTATAGATGGTTTAGTTCTACCTCCTAAGATAAACTTTCTAAAAAACATGAAATATTCCTTAAATTCAAAATAGATCTATACTAAGGATTAATCTTTATACGTATTTCTACCATATAAATTCTAACAATAATTAATCACATGTGTTAAAGAAGAATATGAAATAAGCCCTTTTTACTCTTGGCTTTGCTCTTAGCTACATAGATGGGTGGGTTTGGGAATGTGGTTCACATGAAAAGTAATAGGGAATGGATTTAGTGGAAACCTTTTATAAGATCAAGACTCAAACAATGAGAGAGAGAAAAAACCTTTTATATTCAACGTAAAATACATGCATTAAAATATAATTGTGGTATTTTCCCTTATTTACAACTTAGTCCATCCTTCTAGAAAAATCCATTTTAATTAAGCAGATATATCCATAGTGATCCACTGATATTTGTTCACCAACAACTATTCCATTTTGGACTTTTATATCTCAAAACTATGCTCATTGAATTTATGCATCTATATCTTTAAACTACTTGAAACTATTTTATTACAACATAGGAATCATTTCAATATATCTCCCATTTTAATGGGGTCTATCACATTTCGAGAAAAACACATTAGCCATAAAAATTTCCCATTGAAACCAAAACTAATTTGATATAAAACATAGGTTTTAATCTCATATAGTTAATTTTTTCAAATATATTCTTAATAAAATGAAAAATATTCAATGTAAAACATATGCACATTAACATATAATTGTGATATTTTCCCTTCTTTCCAACTTAGTCCATCCTTCTAGAAAAATCCCTTTTAATGAAGCAGATATATCCATAGTGATCCACTGATATTTGTTCACCAACAACTATTCTATTTTGGACTTATATGTCTCAAAACTATGCTCATTGAATTTGTGCATCTATATCTTTAAACTACTCAACTATTTTATTTCACCATAGGAATCAATTCGATATATCTCCCATTTTAATGGGGTCTATCACATTTCGAGAAAAACACATTAGCCATAAAAATTTCCCATTGAAACCAAAAGTAATTTGATACAAAACATAGGTTTTAACCTTATATAGTTAATAGTTTCAAATAGATTCTTAATAAAATGAAAAATATTCAATGAAAAACATGCATTAACACATAATTGTGATATTTTCCCTTCTTTCCAACTTAGTCCATCCTTCTAGAAAAATCCCTTTTAATGAAGCAGATATATCCATAGTGATCCACTGATATTTGTTCACCAACAACCATTCTATTTTGGACTTATATATCTCAAAACTATGTTCATTGAACTTATGCATCTATATCTTTAAACTACTCAACTATTTTATTACACCATAGGAATCATTTCGATATATCTCCCATTTTAATGGGGTCTATCACATTTCCCATTTTAATGGGGTATTTCACATTTCGAGAAAAACACATTAGCCATAAAATTTTCCCATTGAAACCAAAAGTAATTTGATACAAAGCATAGGTTTTAACCTTATATAGTTAATTGTTTCAAATAGATTCTTAACAAAATGAAAATTTTTCAATGTAAAACACATGCATTAACATATAATTTACTCAAGAAACCCAAAACGAGAAGATCATTTTTTTTATTAGCATATTAATTTTTAGACCATCACAAACACACACACACACACACACACATATGTATGTATGTATATATGTATATATCCCACGACAATTATAAACTACCAATCCATTAACTTGGATTAGATAAAACTTCAGTTCTTTAACTGAAACTGTAGAACCATGGGGTAAACTACCAAGCACTAGTGATCCAGGAGGATCTTGTTCAATTCCAGTTCAGCAGAAAGGTCCATTCAAATCCAACAGTTCGACGTCCAGTTCAATCTCCAATCTGCCATTTTCGTCAGTGTCGTCCGAAGAAACTGTCCTCAAAAGTGATCATGATTCAATTTGGTCTTCATGGTCAAAATTATGTCATTAGTGATAAATATCTGTAAGGGAAACAAAAGGACAAAATTTTATTTAAAAGGTATAAGGTTAAAGTTAACCTAGATCTAAAACCCTAATACCTAAGCCTAAGACCTATACATTCAAAACCTAAATCTTAAAATCCTTAGCGCAAACCATATATTAAAAACAATGATATAATACCATAACATAAACCTTTTGAAGGTTTGGGGTCATGGGTTAAAAACATTATAAAATAAAACTTTATAATAAAATACCCACAATTCTATATAAAAATCGCAGCATTTACCGCGTGTAAAAATCATGTGACAGGAATTAATCAAACCACGTTGGAGTTGTTATGTCCATAGTTGTAACAACACAGAAACTGCTAGGTATAATTGTCATGTGAACACAGTGGCAGATAAGTCAAGCCATGACCGCCAGAGCCACCCTAACCACCAGGATCCGACTACAAACATAGCTACCTAGAAAACTGTTCAAATGTTGATGGTTGTCATCCTCCGCCTGGTTAGCTAACGTTGTGGCTTAAGATTTTATTATATATTTTATTTTTGGGTTTTTAATATTTATACAACACTAAGGTTTGGGGATTTTATCCCTAGGTTCATGTATATGATGGATTCGAGACCCTTATCTCACCAATTGCTCAACCAACAACTAAACTTGGTATTCAGAGGTTCGAGAGCAGATTATAAAACCATGGAAAATTCATTCAAAGGGATATGGAGTGTTTTTGAAGTTCGGTTTCAGCAGGACATAGGCAGATTTTTTTGCAACATTTCTCAGTTGTTGGGTGTCAGAATTAAGCTCAGAGATAGGTGTCGGAAAGGCGAAAGAGAGTACTTTCTGTTTATAGAGTCCAGAAGTGCCTACGATCACATTCATTCTGATTCATTTTTGTGTAAATAAATTCCTCATGATCAATCCTAATAAAAATGGATGCCCACTTGAAAGCAGACCCAGAGATGTAGTCCACTAGGGACGAACTTCGTAATCAACTATTTGCTTCTTCTTCTCTCTGTTTATTGTTGTGATTTAATCATTTATTTGCTACTGGTTTATGTCGTCTTTCATTAAAGCTTACTTCAATTAAAAATCAATCTAAAGGACAAACTAATCAAACTACCTAAGCACTTTATTCGATCACATTCAGATCATATTTGGTATCAAAGTAGGTTGTGCTTTGTAGTTTTTTTGTCAGTGGATGTTAACTAGGTTGGGATTGTAACATGGAAAAGGTGAGCTTGAGGAATTCGATCTAGATATCGAAAAGCAGAAATTCGTTCATCAATCAACGATGACATGGACTGAGACTGTTGAGACTCTAGAAGCTACTAAAAAGAAACCAATGGATGAGAATCAAATCTAGTAGATATTTCTAAACATGCAGCAGATGTTGGCAGAATTATATGAAGACAAGAAGATGAGAGATTGAGCCTCATCGTTGAAGGCATCAAAGAAGGAAAACGGTAAAGGCAAGGCAGAAAAATCTCCTTCTCCTCCATCATCTTCATCATCTTCTTCTTCCTCTTCTACTTTTAGTTCTGAATCAAAAAAAGAAAATAAACCTAAGAGTCCACTTTTGAAACTTGATGTTAATTTCGAATTACCTGTGTATGATGGTAAAATAAACCCTAAGAAACTAGCTAATTGGGTAAAACAGATAGAATTCTATTGTTGTATTCAAGATATTACTGATGATAAGACAAAGATCCAATTAGCTACTCTTAGAATGGGGAGTATTGCTTTGATCTGGTGGGAAATTAAGACACAGATATATTTAAAGCGTAAAGGAAAATTTATCACCTCATGGACTAAGTTTATTAAAGCTCTAAAGAAACAATTATATCCATTGGGTCACACAAAATAAGCTGTAATGGATTGGCAGCGCTTGCGACAAGGTAAAGGACATAATGTTCAAGATTTCACACAGGAATTAAGAAAGAAAGCGTTAGCACTTGGTATTTCTTTGGACACAAAAGAAACTGTGTTGAAGTATATTGGCAGTTTGCATTCATATTTGCAGCATACATTATTAATGTTCAATCCTAATGATTTTGATGAAGTTTGTGTTCAATATATTCATGTTGAATCAGGTGGTATACTATTCAAGTTTACACCAAAGACATCCAAGTAGATGGAAACCGAAGACAACAAAAAGAAGGGCAAGTCAAAGGGAAAGAAGACTGCCACAACTCAGAAGGAAGATGATAGACCTACTTGTACACATTGCCAGAGGATCGGTCATGATGAAGCTAGGTGTTGGAAAATTCATTCGGAACTAAAGCCAAAGAAGTTACAAATGAATAAGGGTGAAAAGAAGGTTGAAACAACAATCCAACAAGGCTTGGACTTGGGATCCGATTCAGGTGATGAAGGAAAAATCACTGCTATGGTTACAACTGGTAAAATTTTTGAAGCTAGTAATTCTGCTTCTTCTAATATCACACAGTTGAATGAAGGAAAAATAATCGAGTTATTTCATATAAGGGTAACTTCAAAACATACAAATATAGATACATTGTTCGATATGGGATCACAGGAAAATTTGATTTCTGAGTCATTGGTTAAACAATTGGGTTTGAAAACACATAATCATCCAAAACCATATCCTTTGGGCTGGTTAAAGGAACAAATTCAAGTTCATGTTACCAAATAGTGTCGGTTAAAATTTGCAATCACAGCTAACTATATCGATGAAGTGGAGCTAGATGTGATACCGTTAGAAATTTGTGGAATTGTCTTAGGTAGCCCTTATCTCTATTATCCTGATGCAGTATTTTATAGAAAAGAGCATATGTATCATCTTAAGAAATATGGAATTAAATACATCATTCGGGCACATAAAATCAAAGATCACTTGAATTTAATTAATGCTAATAAGATGAAGCGTTTAATAAGTTCAAGTAAGAGATACATACTCATGTCGATAAAATAGCAACATAAGGATCTTAAAGATACTTGTTCAGGTTGTGAATTTCAGTATGAAGGTAATTTGGTTAAAATGGTAGATTTATTTCGGGATCTAGTTAAAGAACCAATATATCTACTTCATAAAAAGGAAATATCACATGAGATGCAATTGATGTCTGATGCCCCTAATAATGGAATGTATCACAAGTCAGTTATAGAGCATAAAGAAATAAAGCAACAAATTCCAGGGAAGGTTGGAAAAGAATTAATGTGACCCAATTCATCTCCATATAGTTCACCCATAATTTTGGCTCATAATAAAAATGGGACATGGGGAATAAGTGTTGATTTTAAAGTTGATTTATTTAAGCAGAAAAATTTCACAACATTGATAGATCATCAACAACCATATGAATTTAAAACAGATGTTAAAGGTTATGTAATGGAAATAGTGATTCACATAGATTATCAACTGCTTCAATACTTTCAATCATATACTAAGTTGCAACAATCTCACTATAGTTGGATGGGATTTCTTCAGAAAATTCACTTAGTAATTAAGGACAACGAAGGTGTAACAAGTAAAGTAGTTGATATGTTGTCTTTGAATGCTTCAGTAGTACTGCATGAAATTTCATTGGTTCATGAAAGTTATGTACAACAGTATAGAACTGATGATGATTTCAAAGATGCTTATGAATCACTAACTCATGATGCTCAGATAGAAAGAGTGCAGGTTATTCAGGAAGTTCATCTTTCTCGGATTGCAGGATATTTCGGCGTAAGCAAGACTACAACACAAAATCAAAAGTAGTATTACTGGCCTCATATGTATGAAACAATTGTGAAGTACATAAAGGGATGTGTAATGTGTTCGAAAATCAAGCCAGGAAATCGAAAGATTGGTTTGCATATGCCACTTCCAATTCCTTTGCAACCATGGGGCAAAAAGGATTTGGTTCAATGACAGACAGAAATGGTGAAGAGGACTGGGATACATATTCTTCGAGGTAACTGCAGTAAACATCCTAAGATGTGGGATGAATTTTTAACTTATGTGCATCAAGCTTACAATCAAGCCTTACACTCTTCTGCACCATGAAAATAATTGAGTTAATTCAAGTTCAAATTGCGCCATGATAAGCATCAGTTTCAGGTCGACGATCAGGTATGGTTGTATGTCATCAAAGTCAAGATGAAAGTGAGAGAGTGGTATTCTCACTTATTGTCTGCTTAAAATCAAGCTTTTGTGGTCCAAAATATTTCAAGTGGAGAGGATTGATCCAAGAGGATCTTGTTCAATTACAGTTCAGCAAAAAGGTCCAGTAAACTCCAGCAGTTCGACGTCTAGTTCAGTCTCCAATCCACCATTTTCGTCGGTGTCGTCCGAAGAAGATGTCCTCAAAAGTGATCATGATTCAAGTTGGACTTCATGGTCAAAATTACGTCATTAGTGAAAAATATTTGTAAGGGAAACAAAAGCCTAAAAGTTTATGTAAAAGGTATAAGGTTAAATTTAACCTATATCTAAAACCCTATTACCTAAGCCTAAGACCTATACATTCAAAACCTAAGTCTTAAAATCCTTAGCACAAATCATATATTAAAAAAAATGATATAAGACCATAACATAAACCTTTTAAAGGTTCGGGGTCATGGGTTGAAAACATTACAAAATAAAACTTTATAATAAAATACCCACAACGCTATATAAAAACTGCAGCATTAACCACGTGTAAAAATCATGTGACAGGAATTAATCAAACCGCGTCAGAGTTGTTATGTCCATAGTTGTAACAATGCAGAAACTGTCGGGTATAATTTTCATGTGAACGTGGTGGCAGATAAGTCAAGCCGTGACCACTGGAGCCACCCTAACTGCTGGGATCTGACCGCAAACATAGTCGCCTGGAAAATTGTTCACATGATGATGGTTGTCATCCTCCGCCCGCTTAGCTAATGTTGTGGCTTAAGATTTTATTATATATTTTATTTTTGGGTTTTTAATATTTATACAACACTAAGGTTTGGGGATTTTATCCCTAGGTTCATGTATAGGATGGATTCGAGACCCTTATCCCACCAAGTGCTCAACCAATAACTAAATTTGGTATTCAGAGGTTTGAGAGCAAATTATAAAACCATGAAAAATTCATTCAAAGGGACATGGAATGTCCATTGCAATGTTTGAAGAAATGCAATCCAGAGGAGACTACAATATCACCTGATGGTGATCGAGTTTCTGATCTTGTTAGAGAAGGTAACATTTGAATTTCTTTCAAATGATAGAGATATAGAAATAAATTTAAATACATAAGTTTGTTAAGTTTTTTTTATTGTGTAGGAGATTTTTTTTATGTAATTTCACCTACTGACAACGATAAAAATGTGAAGTATTATTTGATGTGTTGCACTGAATGAAAAATGAAATTATTAGAAAACTATAATGATCACGAGTTTCCATATGAAAGAGGATATATTATACTGAAAGGTTATTTTTTCAGAAAAACTAATCAAAGTGGGGATTTTTTTGACTTTGAATACTATGAACCTGATGTCATAAGTTGTCAATATAGTCACTTGGTGTGTGCAACACACATAAAGTTGATAGAGGTTCAATCAAAGAAAAAAACGAAAATTAAGAAATGGAAAATGTCAAAATATGATCATGAATGGATCATTGAATATGGAATTCCATTGGAATATTTTTTATTGAACTACCCAACAATTTCTTCTCTTTGGATTCATGTTTTACAACTTCTAGAACTCAACTAAAAATTGAGCTGCCTTGTTATGTTATCTGTGCAAGTGTTTGCACATGTACATTGTTTTGGTACATGCACATTAGTATCAACTGAAAGTAGCTTTTCTATACATGCATTGATGAAAAATGTTGCATGTATTGGATATATATATGTTCTAGAATGCAATTCATTGAAAGTAGCTTTTGTATGTGCATTGATGAAAAATGTTGCAAGTGTTGGATATATATGTTATAGAAGTGTGTGTGTGTGTGTGTGTGTTCTAGAATGCAATTCAAACTGAAAGTAGCTTTTCTATCTGCATTAATGAAAATTTTTGCAAGTACCAGATATATATGTTCTAGAATGCAATTAACTGAAAGTAGTTTTTCTATGTGCATTGATGAAAAATGTTGCACGTACTGGATATATACATGTTCTAGGAAATTAACTGAAAGTAGTTTTTCTATGTGCATTGATGAAAAATGTTGCACATATTGGATATATATATATATGTTCTAGAATGAAATTAACTGTTCATGTAGTTTTACTATGTGCATTGATGAAAAATGTTTCACGTACTGAATATATATGTTCTAGAATGCAATTAACTGAAAGTAGCTAAATTATATTGGCATTGATGAAAAATGTTGAAGTACTGGATATATAAGTTCTAGAATGAAATTAACTATTCAAGTAGCTTTTCTATGTGCATTGATGAAAAATGTTGCACGTACTGTATATATATGTTCTAGAATGAAATTAATTGAAAGTAGTTTTTCTATACATGCATTGATGAAAAATGTTGCACGTACTGGATATATATACATTATAGAATGCATTTTTAAAATTTTATGATTGTTTGACACATCTAATAAGACCTAGAATCTTATGATTGTTTTTAGATATATATATATAGATACTTCAATATGTATTGTACTTCAAATGTTTTAACTTATATATTCAAACATGTGTAAAATGATTTCTACATGTACATATATTCATGTGATTTTTTTTTGTTTGGAAAATGACAACTTGAATTTTAAAAACAAAACATAATATCATAATCACATGCCAAATGTAGTTCAACCATCCAAAACTTTAGTTTTAATTTTTTTATTATTATATCACAACATTAATTCACATGCCATGCCAATTGTAGTTCAACTATCCAATAAAAACATTTAACATTATATCACATGCCAAATGTAGATCAACCATCCAAAACTTAAGTTTTAATTTAACAAAAAATTATAGATCACAACATTACTTCACATGCCAAATTTAGTTCAACCATCCAAAACTTAAGTTTTAAAAACAAAGAAAAGTATAACACCACATTACTTCACATGCCAAATGTAGTTCAAAAGAAAAACATTAATATAGATCACAACATTACTTCACATGCCAAATGTAGTTCAACCATCCAAAACTTAAGTTTTAAAAACAAAAAAAATTATAACACAACATTACTTCACATGAAAAATGTAGTTCAACCATCCAAAACTTGAGTTTTTCAAAAGAAAAACATTAATATAGATCACAACATTACTTCACATGCCAAATGTAGTTCTTGACCATCCAAAAATTAAGTTTTAATTTCAAAACAAATTATAACACAACATTACTTCACTTGCCAAATGTAGTTTAACCATCCAAAACTTGAGTTATAAAAACAAAACATTATAGATCACAAGTATCAAAACTTGAGTTTTAAAAACAAAACATCATAGATCACAAGTATCAAGTATCAAGTAACATTACTTCACATGCCAAATGTAGTTCAACCATAACACTTTAAAAACAAAACAAATTATTTAACACAACATTCCTTCACATCACATGCCAAATGTAGTTTAACCATCCAAAACTTGAGTTTTAAAAACAAAACAAATTATATATAACACTGTAACATTAATTCACATGCCAATGTAGTTCAACCATCCAAAAATTAAGTTTTAAAAATATTATATATCAAATTCACATGTACCAAATGTAGTTCACATAAAATATGTCCAAAATTTGTAGATATCACAAGTATCAAGTATCAAGTTATATATGACTGCATCTAGATAAGACTAGATATATAAAAAAGTAAATTTTAGACTAAATATATTGAAAACATAATGTTGCACGTGTAGAAACTATATGCACTAAGCATGCATATGTCCTTGATTCACCTGATCTCACACTATTTAACTTTATGCAAAATACTGAATCAATTCCACTTGTTAATCTTTTGCAGAAAAATTAATTGCACACACATGTGAAGCATAAATAAATAAAAATCAATCGCACATAACACAATTTTAAACCAGGAAAGCCTGAAGTTGAAAAACCCAAATATATATTATGTAACATGGAGATCATATGACAATCTCATACAAAGCTTATCACAAGCTCTCAGTACAATATAATCATCATACACTAATCAGGACCAATCTTGCAAATCCATGCACCGATATTTGCCTCCTGCTAGCCTGCCTCCACTGCACAATCCTTGCTGAAGAATAGCTCTGAATGAATTCGAATTATCCTTGCCTTAAATGCGCAATCCTCATTGGCAACTCCAATGTGTGTGTGATGCAATCAATACATCACTATAGTCACAATAGATAGTCTATCTGGCCCTTTCACCTATCTCTCCACTGGGTCTCCACTGAAACTGCCATGCACTGTAGTTAACTGTTGTATTTCTCAGTTGATTAATGAGTTATTATTTGTGAATTATTTAACTAATTAATTCACTCCACTCTCACTAGTGTATCAATCAGTTAGACTAGATACAACTAGCTCAACTAAGTCTAACAGAGTTAAATTGAATACAAATCCATAACTACTTCTTCCAACTGTGTCATAACTCTGCCACTTGAGCTCTAACTAAGTCCTCCATGCATTAGCTCCAGTAAACCTTTGGGAATTGTGTAATTCCCTCAGTCCACTGATGTGCCACATATGTGCACTGAAACAAAGTGCTCCAAGAGAATAAGTTGATGTTTAGTGTTTGATTATTATTAAGAGCTAATAATAATTGACATGCATCTATTTTTAGATCAGTGATCTGTAAATAGACTTCACCCAATATTATAAAAATAAAATTTCATCTATTTTTCCAACTTGATCAACCATCCACAAATAACACCCTGCAACTTCTGAAATATGATCATCATGTATAAAAATAGACATAGTCTAAAAATAGACTTGCGCCAAAAATAGCCTGCTGGACCACTTAGTGAAGGTGACTCTTTTCACTAAGCTCATCATCTTGTTGAATCTCAACACTCCCTCTCAACAAGATAGGGATTATCCTTCACCCTGATCCTGCCTCTATGGTATTCGAATTTTCTCCTGGAGAGCGCCTTCGTCAGAATATCTACATCCTGATCCTCTATAGGAATGTACTGAAGCAACATGATCTTCCGCTGCACAAAATCTCTGATATGATGATACTGAATATCAATATGTTTAGATCTATCATGAAACACAGGATTAATTGAGAGTTTAATGCAACTCTAATTATCACAATGTATCACTGTGGGATCTAAATGTGAACGAAACAAACCAACCATGATCTTCCTAATCCAGATAGCCTCACATGCAACTTGACTTGCTGCCATGTATTCTGCTTCCACTGAACTGAGTGCCACGGATCTTTGTTTCCTGCTATACCAAGAAACTGCCATAAATCCGATACTGAAAATCCCCCCTGATGTGCTCTTTCTGTCTGTTGGGCTTCCTACCCAATCTGCATCTGTGAATCCATGCAACTTCACCCCATCCATCTGCCTAAACCATAAACCATACTCAGATTTTCCCCTGAGATATCTCAGCACATGCTTGCCTGCCTTCGAAAAGAGCTTAGTAGGCTTAACCATCGCTTGTGAAAGCTGGTTCACCGCATAGCATATGTCCAGTCTTGTATTGACTAAATACATGAGCAAACTCACCAACTGTCGATAAACAGTGGCATCCACTACCTCTGCCGATGTAGCATCCTCTTTCTTCCAATTTCCTAGAAGAGGAGTATCGATAGGCTTGCAGCCTTGCATGTGAAACTTCTCCAGTATCTCCCGGGCATACTTTCCTTGAGACACAAACATTTCACCTTACCGTTGCCATATTTCCAATCCAAGTAAATAATGAAGGAGGCCCAAATCCTTCATCTCAAACTCCTTTGCAAGATCTTCCTTGCATGAGTGTATCAACTTCTCATCACCTGTTAGTATTAAATCATGAACATAAAATACAATGATTAAAGGCTTACCCTCCACCACAATTTGGTATAGGTTTGCATCTGCCTCACTCTTG
Organism: Pinus albicaulis; assembly: GCA_034641835.2. Taxonomy (NCBI): domain Eukaryota; kingdom Viridiplantae; phylum Streptophyta; class Pinopsida; order Pinales; family Pinaceae; genus Pinus; species Pinus albicaulis. The sequence continues at coordinate 356,371,576 of CM076579.1, forward strand.
GTGAAGCCAACTCTAGTGAAATAGCTGTCGATCTGAGTGTACCAAGCACAGGGTGCTTATTTCAGCCCATACATTGCTCTTTTGAGCCTGCACACATGCGACTCACTACTAAAGATCTCAAATCCTTCAGGCTGCTCAATGTACACCTCTTCCTCAATGATCCCATTAAGGAACGCAATCTTCACATCCATCTGATGAATGTACCAACACATCTGCGCTGAGAGAGAAAGGATGGTCTATATGGAAGAATACCATGCGACAGGTGCAAAGGTTTCTTCATAGTCAATCCCCTCAATCTGTGAGAAGCCCCGGGAAAAAAATATTGCCTTATACTTCTCGACACTCCCATTAGCAACTTGCTTTACCTTGTAGATCCATCTTGATCCTACAATTGATTTTCCCACTGGCCTTGGAACAATATCCCAAGAATTATTTCTGAAAATTTCCATTGCAATGTTTGAATAAATGCAATCAGAGGAGACTACAATATCATCTTATGGTGATCAAGTTTTTGATCTTGTTAGAGAAGGTAACATTTGAATTTCTTTCAAATGATAGAGATCTAGAAATAAATTTAAATACATAAGTTTTTTAAGTTTGTTTTATTTTGTAGGAGATATTTCTAAGGTGCCATTTTTAGAATCCAATATTGATACCTATTCTACAATATTCCCTTGAATCAATTCAACTTGATTCTTCAAACAAGACTTATGCAATTCGGAAAAAGAATACACACCTTTTACTTGCTTTGAGGAGCTCGATATTGAAATTGAATTATCTCTGTAATTGAAAATATTAAATATCTAAAATTTAGCCCCGTAGTAGCCCTATGAAGCTTCTTTCAAATGCCACAGGTCTGAGCTAATTTGGATTCCCCAAGACAAAGTTGTGTCCAATCTCCCCAATGACCTAATTCTGGACTAGTTCAGTAGAGAAAACTTGTAGGACTTGCCACGTGTCACTGTTTCATCCTTTGTCTCTAAAATTGATAGCCAAGAAACTATAGTCCGTGTTCTTCTGACCACTTTTTACGGCACTCAAATCCACTGCCCAGAGAGAGAGTTATTGAACTTTTCCCACAATCACCTCTTTGAGATGAAATTTAGGAGCCTGAAAAAGCACTACCTTCCACAGATCATATCTCCAAAAATATTGCGAACCAAGCTCTGAAATTTTTTGATGAATTTCCTCAGGATTTCAGCTTCGCACCATATGAATTTCAGATTCTGGACCTTCGTAGAAAAAAATTTATAGCGCAAATTCCACGATGACCTCTTTAGGAGCCTGAAAAAATACCTGACTTCCACAGATCATATCGCCGAAATTATTGTGCACCAAAATCTGAAATTTTTACACAAGCTTCCTCAGGATTTTTTCTTCGCACCCTAAAAATTTCAGCTTCTGAAACGTCGTAGAAAAAAAGTTATAGCGAAAATGCCACGATGACATGTTTGGAGCAGCGAAACCCTAGAATCCAAAGCTCTGATACCAAATGTTGTGTAACCAGCTCCAAAAATAGAAGAAAAGAGATATCAACGCCTTAGAAATAAGCCACTTCGAGGGGGAAACCTCCAATACATTACATAAATGAACAATTCTTGGATGATACAATTTACAAAACCTCCTTTCTATATATAGGAGTCCTTGGGGCCATAATGTAATCCTAGTGGGCCACAATGTAATCCTAGCCGACCTAACAATAATAATTTAAGGGCACAATAATAACAAAATGGGGGTTACAAGGGTACAATAATAACAATAAGGGTTACACTAACAATAATAAGGGACTATACTAGTGATATAGGGACCTAATGTACATGGAATGTTTTTGAATTTCAGCTTTTTATGTGACATAAGAAGATTTGGTACAGTGATTGATCGGCCCATCGAGTGTCGAATTGAGCTATAGTTAAATAAAATGGCTAAAGTGAGTACTTTATGCTTTTATTAGAATCAAGTACCTTGCGAGTTACCATTCTTCTAATTCATTTCTGCAATGAAATTCCCTATGAAAGCATCAACTTAATAAAAATGGATGCCCACTTTTTATAATTCTAGATGTAGTCCACCAGGGACGAACTCCATAATCAATTGTTTGCTTCTTCTTCTCTATGTTCTATGCTGTGTTTTAATCATTTATTTTCTACTGGTTTATGTCATCTTCATTAAATCTTAATTCGCTAACAATCAATCTAAAGTCTTGCATAATCAAACTCGCTCTACACTTTATTCGATCACATTCAGATCAACTAGAAAAATGTTAAAAGAAAAAACCATGTGATGAAAACCATCATAAAGGGAGAATTTTTTTTTCCCAAAAATGTTTTTTTGGGGCGCTACCCGTGAATACCTATGTGTGGGGAATTTTTCATCTATATGAAACCCTATATTGGTGGTCCTTTCCACCCAGTTTATTCCCACCACTATGCTTAGAAAAATATATAGTGCATGGGGGTATTCACATAAAGAATATAACACATACCAAACATCCAATAATTCTCCTTAATGTGACCATCAATGTTGCAATAGTTAGAATTATTTCTACTACCCTTGCATGGATGTGTAGTGGCTATTTTATTCTTATCCTCCTATTTCTAGTTCTTATTCCCCTCCTTCAAAGCTTCTTGGTGCTATTTTTTCTTCAAACCACTTAAGTACCCTTTATTTTGGCCTATGGTTTCTAGATAATGTGTGTATACACATGGCTCATACATTATCCTTAGCTTGGAAAGAATCACTTGTTTTTGTAGATGGTTATATAGACCCCACATATACTTAAGGAGTACATTTGGGCTCTTGGGAAAGATATCCAATAATATGACCATATTTTTGAACTTAGTACACTCTTATACACCCTTATGTCTATGTAAAGTAGTGTGAGTGATTCCACGGGTCCTCTACACACTTCATAGGGTATAATTGGGATAGGTAGTGTTAACTTCTACAAGTTCTATAGGTAGAGTCTGTAAAGGGCCAGGTAGCCTCTGGATATCATCTTTTATGAAAGGTGACATATCCAATAAATGCCCCTACTGTCAATCTCTGGAATAGATCTAAATAGAAGTTCTTCATTTTAATATCCATAAACCACAACCACTTTAAGGCAAACTGTGTACATGTGTCATTTCTCCCATAAATTCTTAGGCAAAGTTTTTAAAGCATACATGTCATGTTGGCTTTCTCCCATTAACTTTAAAGCATGTTTTTTGTAAGTGCATAAAATAATTTTTCAAACCATGTAAATGTCATTTCTCTCAAACTTTAAGGCCTAAAAATTGAACCTAAAGTGGTTGAACTCTCATAGGATTTTGAACTTCCATAGGATTTTAGTCTTTCTGTTGAGTGTTAACTTCTACAAGTTCTAAAGGCAGAGTCTGTAGAGGGCCAGGTAGCCTTTGGATCTCATCTTTTCTCAAAGGTAACATATCCAGTAAATGCCCCTACAGTCAATCTCTGTAACAGATCTAAAAAGAATTTCTTCATTTTCATATCCATAAACCACTAGCACTCTAAGGCAAACCTTGTACATGTGTCATTTCTCCCTTCTCCCATAAAATTTCAGAAAAATTTTAAGGCATGTTTCATTTCTATTTCATTTCTCCCACAAACTCATAAAGGTGTGACTTTTGACATAACTAGTTGTTTTATTAAGTGCATAAAACCCATTTCTCCCACAAACTAAAGGCTTCCTCCAATTAATTCTAGATGTGAATTCTACCATAAAATTTTTAAGTAAAACTTTAAGATAAACCATGCACATGTCATTTATCTCATGCACATGTGTCATTTCTCCCATGCATTTGCAATAAATGTCAATTTAATATATTTTTATTGAATTTGTTTTTTTTCAGGGATAAAAAAATCCACTAAATATGGTTGAAAAATGGAAATTATGCATAGATGTTTCTCACTATCCCATTCCAGGGAAAGCTGTGATTACATATGTGCTTTCCAATTTTGCAGCTAACAAAGTCGTCCAAAGGAAAATGAATATACTGGGAAGAACAACAAACAATGAGGCATAATATATTGCATTGATAAAAGGCTTGGGAACAGCTATGGAGTATGGATCAAATGGAATTGTAGTTTTCACCAATTCTGAACTTGTGAGCAACCAGATGAATGGCGTGTACCAAGTTAAGAAGGAGAGGCTAAAAGAACTACATGGAATAGCAAACAATATTGTTAGCCAATTTCAATTTTTTAGTATAAGACATTTTGTACAAATGTGAATAAGATGTCTGCAGATCTATTGCATGGGGTAATGCGAATTCATGATTCATATATCAAAGATGAATTTATAGATGAATTATAATTATACAAGGAAATGCCAATGCAAGATTCATCTCTCAAAGATGAATTAGTTTTGAGATGCTCTTCTTCAAAAATTCAAGATTCATCTCATAAAAATGAATTAGTTTTGAGACACTCTTCTTCAAAAATTCAAGATTCATCTCTCAAAGATGAATTAGTGTTGAGACGCTCTCCCTCAAAATTTATTGATGGACATTGTAACATATCTTGGATATGTGTGTGTTTTGTACTTATAAATGCGTCTTTTTTAATGACCATGTGTTTTTTTCAATTATATACCAAGTGTGCTCCCACCACATCATGTAAAGTGCAACTTGGTGAACTTCACATTTGCAACAAGTGGTGAAATTCACATTTTTATAAAATTAAAATGCGGGGACTTCAATAAATTTTTGTTTAAATGGAGTTTCACGCTTCTTTTTTAATGACCATGTGTTTTTTTCAATTTTATACCAAGTGTGCTCCCACCATGTAAAGCGCAATTTGGTGAACTTAACATTTTTATAAATTTTTTTGCTTAAATTGAGTTTCACACATCAATTAGTGCTTTGAAAGTTGTGTTTTACATAATTTGTGTACACTAAATTACATTAATTTTCTGAAATTTATTTTGAATTTATTTTAAATAGTAATTTAAAAAATATAATTTTAAATTCCCACTGTAGATATATATATCACGGAGGATGAACAACGAAGATCAACAAAATCCCATATCTCTACGAGAGAGGGGGATCAGGGTCTTTAAATATAATCTTAAATCTCCATACATATACATACATGTGTGTACATATGGAATTGATTTTTTATCAATTTTGTGAGTTAAATTAGTTGTTAATAAGTTTCATCTATTATTTTTTAGGAGCCAAGAGGAGAAGGGTGTCTACTCCATCAATGGAGAATGCCCATGGTTCATGCAATTGTGGTATGGTTCACGCAATTTAATCAATGAATATGTACATGTATTCATAAATATGAATACATTTTTGAATTGAGTATAAATTCATATTTGTTTATGAAGCTTCTCTCTCGTCTCGTGAGGTTGGTGGTGGTTCAAATTCCCTTAGAGAGCCATCAATGAGTGTTGTCGGGTTTCATGAAGGTGGTGATATGTATTCCCCTAGAGGCCAATCAACAGATGGTCGTGTTGTTTCTCAACCAATCGGTGGTCGTGTTGGTTCTCAACAATCTCAGGGTGGGCAAGATGCTAGGCAACCACATCGAGGTGGCCATCAATTTGAATATTATTTTCATTCAATTTGTACAAATTTGTTTACATGTGTTTTTTTAATATACAAAATTTTATATATTGATGCAGAGGCTAAAAATTCTACTCCAAATGTTGTTAAAAAAAGACGTAGGGCAGAACGCGTCATTCAAGAAGAAGGTTTTCCACCAACCATGACTTATCCGGCCGACATTTCCGATATACCTTGGGAAACAAAAATGCAACAATGCACCTTATAAAGGTTTCAACATCTTCATGAAAAATTGCAGAGAGATCTTGTGGCTTTGAATCTACCTGTTAAGAGTCGACAAAGCTTAAAAATTGTTACACACTCTTTAGGCGAACTAGTAGATGTGTACTGAAAGCTTGGGCCAACCACTGATACTTTTGTAGAATTCATGAGAAAAAGAAAGGAAACAGTGATGGGTCCTGATAAATGGGAGGTTGTTAAACAAAGAGTTACAATAGATATGGCCAAGTCTATGTTTAATTTCAAAGAAGGGCTGAAAATAAAGATGATGAAGGTGCAATATTTCAAGCGCCCTAATATAGCTCACTATTTTTATGATAGACACCTTGCAGCCTATGGAAGACTCCCATGGAATGACAAGGTTTCATTTTTATTTTGCAAATGCAGAATTCTTTTTTCAAATGAAACCCAATTACAATGACCTTCCCTATGAATTTTTTGGTCCTGGGAAAGGTTGATTGTGTGATCGTATGGGTGCTAGGCGCGATGTTAATTTGCCTTGCCCTAAGCCACCATTGGTTAGTCGACCTTTTCATGTTGAAAATTTGTGGTCAGAGATGGAAACCACTTCTCAAATTAGTCAAGAAGCAAGGGATGACATCATTGACAATGTTCACAGTGGATTGGGTGGAGTCGATGTTTGTCTGAATCGGCAAAGAGAACGTGAGAATGCATGCGTTAATTTTGTGTATTATACAGATGAAGATATTGACAAAATGAGTGTTGAAGATCACAAAAAATATGCAAAGAATTGTCGCAATGGTTGGCAAGACCTAATTGTTCACGAGGAAGAGGGCATGGGAATGATATGTATTAATGGTTAGGGCTCAATTATTTTAACACATGTACAATTTGTAGTAAATACATATATACATACATTTGTTTGTATACATTAATCTAAAAAAAATGTATCATTATATGTTAACACCATTTGCAGTTGTCACTCTTGATGAATGAAGAAAATGTTAGTATCGCGGTTGGAGCCTCTGGTTCAAACAATCAAGATGGGTCTCACCATCAATCATACAATCAAGATGGTTCTCACCATCAAGATATGTTGGCAAATGTTAGTGTTTTTTAAGTGAACATGATCATGTACAATTATTTTTTTATCTATTATTATATATATCGAAACATGATGAGATATTTTTAAAATAAATAATTGTGCACACATGTACATGTACATATATATAATAAAATGTTTTAATAGATTCCGATTCCGTCTGATGTTTTTGGGATGGAGGTACCTTCTCCTTCTTTGGGATATGTACCTTCTACTTCCTTAGGAGATGCGCCAAATCCACAAGCACAAGAATGGACAGTTTTTCACTTTCAAAATTTATGTTTTTAAGTTGTATATTACATCTCAAAAAGTTCCATTAAAAAATGAGATATATATACATATCTTGAGTTATTTTAAATTTTTTGAATTTTAGGTTTTTGAAGATTTTATTTCTGAACCACTCTTAGGAGATGTGCCAAATCCACCAGCATAAGTATTCAAATTTTCACTTAAATATATATATGCTTTTAAGTTATAATTTATAAATTGAAGTTTTAAAGTTTTATTATAAATTGAGATCTAGATATTTTGAGTTTTTTTAAAATTTTTGAATTTTAGGTTTTTGGAGATTTTCTTTTGAAGCCTCTCTTAGGAGATGTGCCAAATCCACCAACAGAAGTATTCAATTTTTCACTTAAATATATGTTTTTAAGTTATAATTTATAAATTGAAGTTTAAAAGTTTTATTATAAATTGAGATCTTGATCTTGAGTTATTTTATACTTTTAATTTTTTTGAATTTTAGGTTTCTATAGAGGATTTCTTTTCTTCATGGACTCTAGCGATGTAGATAGGAACATCCACACTATTTCAACCATTTGAACAAGTTGTCTAACTTTTTTTTAATATTATTGAAAATAAGTTTATATATGCATTTCCATTTGAAAATTTTTAATATATATATATATATATATATATATATAATTGTATATGTATATTGTACAGTTTACTGTTGGAGATGTTCCTGTGGGGGACGTTGTAGTGGAAGAGCAACAAATGGAGAGGGAACCTCATGAGGTATTGCATGATTTTTTTTTACATTTTGTTTTTTAAATGAAGTTTTATATATTCTCACTCAATTTTAAAACATCAAATTTTAATGTTTGTACACATTGTGTACAGGTTCCCCATGCTTCACAGGATAGCTCGAGGATTGAGACTTTGTTGGGAAAGACACTACATCCATATGTATTTGATGGATGATGCACATGCACTATTTGATTGATGATGCACATGCACACGTGCTGTTGAGATTCAACAAGATGAGCTTAGTGAAAAGAGTCGCCTTCACTAAGTGGGCCCGCAGGCTATTTTTGGTGCAAGTCTATTTTTAGACTTGATGATCATATTTCAGAAGTTGCAGGATGTTATTTGTGGATGGTTGATCAAGTTGGAAAATTATATGAAATTCTATTGATAAATTTGGAAATTTATATGAAATTCTATTTTTAGAATACTGGGCAAAGTCTATTTATAGATCGTTGAGCTAAAAATAGATGCATGTCGATTATTATTAGCTCTTAATAATAATCAGACACTAAACAACAACTTATTCTCTTGGAGCACTTTGTTTCAATGCACATATGTGGCACATCAGTGGACTAATGGAATTACACAATTCCCAAAGGTTTACTGGAGCTAATGCATGGAGGACTTAGTTAGAACACAAGTGGCAGAGTTATGACATAGTTGGAAGAAGTAGTTATGGAGTTGTATTCAGTTTAACTCAGTTAGACTCGGTTGAGATAGTTGTATCTAGTCTAATTGATTGATACACTAGTGAGAGTGGAGTGAATTAATTAGTTAATTAATTCAAAAATAATAACTCATTAATCAACTGAGCAATACAGCAGTTAACTACAGTGCATGGCAGTTTCAGTGGAGACCCAGTGGAGAGGGAAAGATAGACTATCTGTTGTGACTATAGTGATGCATTGATTCATCACACACACATTGGAGTTGGAAATGAGGATTGCACAGTCAAGGCAAGGGTAATTCAAATTCATTCAGAGCTATTCTTCAGCAGGGATTTCGCAGTGGAGGCAGGCTAGTAGGAGGCAAGGATCAGTGCATGGATTTGTAAGATTGGTCCTAATTAGTGTATGACGATTGTACTGTACTGAGAACTTGTGATAAGCTTTGTATGAGATTTTCATATGATCTCCATGTTACATAATATATATTTGGGTTTTTCAACTTTAGGCTTTCCCGGTTAAAAATTGTGTTATGTGCGATTGATTATTTTTATTTATGCTTCACATGTGTGTGCAATTAATTTTTCTGCAAAAGATTAACAAGTGGAATTGATTCAGTATTTTGCATTAAGTTAAATAGTGTGAGATCAGGTGAATCAAGGACATATGCATGCTTAGTGCATATAATTTCTACATGCTATCAGAGCATTGTTGATTGAAGACTGCAATTGTGAAGTGAGTTTGTGTTGATGGAAAATTCGAATTTGCTGCAGAATATTCTTGGTGCACAAGTTGAGTATACATTGAAATGGCTTTCAATGGGTTGCGATTGGAGTATTCCCTTGATGGGAGCTCGAATTACATATCCTGGAAGGAAAGGATGGAGGTAGTGCTAGAGGATAATGGGTTGAAGGATTTCATCGATAGCGATGTTCCTAAGCCGGGATCTAGCGATGATGCATTACCTAACGCATGACAAAAGAAAACAGTAAAGACGAGGAGAATTCTGTTGGAATGTGTGAAAGACCATATTGTGTCTAGCCTTCATGGGAAAGCCACTCCATTCTTAATGTGGAAGGCTTTGACAGACTTGTTCCAAAGCAGAAGTGACCAGAGGAAGTTGGCGCTTAAAGACAAGCTCAGAAAAATAAAAATGGAGAAAGGTGACATTATTCCAAAATACCTCATGAAGTTTTTCCACTGCAAGGATGAAATTGGAAGTGTGGGGGTTACTGTTGATGATGAAGACTTGGTGAGCTTGGCTCTCCTTGGGCTTCTAAAGAGTTGGCATAGCTACGAAGACTCTGTCAATGGTCGGGAGAAACTGCCAGGATGGGAGCGACTTTGGTCGGATCTTGTGCAGGAGGAGATAAGACGGGGTACCAGGGATGGATCTTCATCGAAGAATGAAGATGAAGAGAATTTCGCTTTGGCTACAAAATAAATGAAAGGGAAGGGAAAGAAACATCCTTCAAAATCCGGTGCTAAAGGCAAGAAGCAGGATTTGTCCAAAGTGACGTGTTTTCACTGTCACGAACATGAACATTTTGCCACTAACTGTCCACAAAAGAAAAAGAACAAGCACGCGGCTGGATCTGTAGCTGGAGAGGCCTAAGCCTTGCAATTTGAACTTGATTTCTCCTTGATCACATGCTTGGTTTCAAGCGGTATGGGATCGGTGTGGTATCTTGATAGTGGTGTGTCATTCCATATAATAAGAGACAAAGAGTTGTTTAGTGACTTGGAGGAGAAGGACCTCCAGATGCATATAGAGATGGGCGATGATGGTCGGTAAAGTGCGACTGGAATTGGGACCATTACCTTTGAGAGGGAATCTGGTAATCCATTCTTGTTGAAGAATGTTATGCATGTTCCAGGTCTGAAGAAGAATTTGGTCTTAGTCGCAATGCTGGAAGACAAGGGTTATGATGTTGTTTTTTTGTGAGGGAAAAGCCTTCCTTCGACATAAAACAACGGGTCAAACCAAGAATATAGGGGTTCAAATTAAGAATCTCTACAAGCTAGAGGTAGATGGCTACGCTGCAATGGTGGGAAAAGTAGAATAAGTGGTGAGTTGGGATGAGGGTGAATTATGGCATAGGAGATTGGGCCATCTTCACCATGGCGCTTTGAAGATTTTGCAGCAAATTTCTACTGGACTTCCCAAGGGTACTCTTACGTAGTCAGATCAGTGCAAGGGATGTACTATGGGTAATTTTGTGAAGACCACCTTTCATGAGAAGGAGAACTGTGCTTCGATGATCCTGGAGAGAATTCACATAGATGTGTGTGGACCTTTCTCAGCTGCTTCAACAGCAAAACACAGGTATTAGTTATATTTGTTGATGACTATTCTTGTAGATGTTGGATCTTCTTCATGCAGAAGAAGAGTGAAACGTTCTCAAAGTTTTGTGAGTTCGAGGCATTGGTGAAGAAGGAGTCAGGGAAGCAAGTGAAAGCTCTACAGAGCGATAATGGTGGTGAATACATCTCAGGCGAATTCAAGGACTTCTGTAGCAAAGAAGGAATTCGAAGAGAACTCATAGCACCTCATAACCCACAGTATAATGGGGTCGCAGAGAGGAAGAACAGAACGATCGTGGGTGCTGCACAAGCTATGCTTGATAGGGAGCTAGACTTGCATGCAGTGAAGGAACTGCTTGTTCCGAAAGATGAGCCTTCGGATGTGGATCAACCATAAGAGGAGATTCCTGGAGTGGAGGAGTCCACTCATGCAGAACCAAACATCAAACAAGGCAGAAAGCGTACCACAGAAGTTGAGAGACTGAAGCTTGATGCGGCACAGAATGTAGGAGTCCCTACATCACAGTGCAGACAGTGACAATCACCTGACCGATTTACTGGATACATAGCTCTTATGAGAAAGTGTATCATGACAGAGCCATATTCTTTTGAAGAAGCAATGCAGGAGCCCACATGGGTAGATGCCATGGTGGAGGAGTATGACTCCATTGTCAGAAACAATGCTTGGGAAATTTTTCCAAGGCCAGTGGGAAAATCAATTGTAGGATCAAGATGGATCTACAAGGTAAAGCAAGTTGCTAATGGGAGTGTCGAGAAGTATAAGGCAATATTTTTTTCCCGGGGCTTCTCACAGATTGAGGGGATTGACTATGAAGAAACCTTTGCACCTGTCGCATGGTATTCTTCCATATAGACCATCCTTTCTCTCTCAGCGCAGATGTGTTGGTACATTCATCAGATGGATGTGAAGATTGCGTTCCTTAATGGGATCATTGAGGAAGAGGTGTACATTGAGCAGCCTGAAGGATTTGAGATCTTTAGTAGTGAGTCGCATGTGTGCAGGCTCAAAAGAGCAATGTATGGGCTGAAATAAGCACCCTGTGCTTGGTACACTCAGATCGACAGCTATTTCACTAGAGTTGGCTTCACCAAGAGTGAGGCAGATGCAAACCTATACCAAATTGTGGTGGAGGGTAAGCCTTTAATCATTGTATTTTATGTTCATGATTTAATACTAACAGGTGATGAGAAGTTGATACACTCATGCAAGGAAGATCTTGCAAAGGAGTTTGAGATGAAGGATTTGGGCCTCCTTCATTATTTACTTGGATTGGAAATATGGCAACGGTAAGGTGAAATGTTTGTGTCTCAAGGAAAGTATGCCCGGGAGATACTGGAGAAGTTTCACATGCAAGGCTGCAAGCCTATCGATACTCCTCTTCTAGGAAATTGGAAGAAAGAGGATGCTACATCGGCAGAGGTAGTGGATGCCACTGTTTATCGACAGTTGGTGAGTTTGCTCATGTATTTAGTCAATACAAGACTGGACATATGCTATGCGGTGAACCAGCTTTCACAAGCGATGGTTAAGCCTACTAAGCTCTTTTCGAAGGCAGGCAAGCATGTGCTGAGATATCTCAGGGGAAAATCTGAGTATGGTTTATGGTTTAGGCAGATGGATGGGGTGAAGTTGCATGGATTCACAGATGCAGATTGGGTAGGAAGCCCAACAGACAGAAAGAGCACATCAGGGGGGATTTTCAGTATCGGATTTATGGCAGTTTCTTGGTATAGCAGGAAACAAAGATCCGTGGCACTCAGTTCAGTGGAAGCAGAATACATGGCAGCAAGTCAAGTTGCATGTGAGGCTATCTGGATTAGGAAGATCATGGTTGGTTTGTTTCGTTCACATTTAGATCCCACAGTGATACATTGTGATAATTAGAGTTGCATTAAACTCTCAATTAATCCTGTGTTTCATGATAGATCTAAACATATTGATATTCAGTATCATCATATCAGAGATTTTGTGCAGCGGAAGATCATGTTGCTTCAGTACATTCCTATAGAGGATCAGGATGTAGATATTCTGACGAAGGCGCTCTCCAGGAGAAAATTCGAATACCATAGAGGCAGGATCAGGGTGAAGGATAATCCCTATCTTGTTGAGAGGGAGTGTTGAGATTCAACAAGATGATGAGCTTAGTGAAAAGAGTCACCTTCACTAAGTGGTCCAGCAGGCTATTTTTGGCGCAAGTCTATTTTTAGACTATGTCTATTTTTATACATGATGATCATATTTCAGAAGTTGCAGGGTGTTATTTGTGGATGGTTGATCAAGTTGGAAAAATAGATGAAATTTTATTTTTATAATATTGGGTGAAGTCTATTTACAGATCACTGATCTAAAAATAGATGCATGTCAATTATTATTAGCTCTTAATAATAATCAAACACTAAACATCAACTTATTCTCTTGGAGCACTTTGTTTCAGTGCACATATGTGGCACATCAGTGGACTGAGGGAATTACACAATTCCCAAAGGTTTACTGGAGCTAATGCATGGAGGACTTAGTTAGAGCTCAAGTGGCAGAGTTATGACACAGTTGGAAGAAGTAGTTATGGATTTGTATTCAATTTAACTCTGTTAGACTTAGTTGAGCTAGTTGTATCTAGTCTAACTGATTGATACACTAGTGAGAGTGGAGTGAATTAATTAGTTAAATAATTCACAAATAATAACTCATTAATCAACTGAGAAATACAACAGTTAACTACAGTGCATGGCAGTTTCAGTGGAGACCCAGTGGAGAGATAGGTGAAAGGGCCAGATAGACTATCTATTGTGACTATAGTGATGTATTGATTGCATCACACACACATTGGAGTTGCCAATGAGGATTGCGCATTTAAGGCAAGGATAATTCGAATTCATTCAGAGCTATTCTTCAGCAAGGATTGTGCAGTGGAGGCAGGCTAGCAGGAGGCAAATATCGGTGCATGGATTTGCAAGATTGGTCCTGATTAGTGTATGATGATTATATTGTACTGAGAGCTTGTGATAAGCTTTGTATGAGATTGTCATATGATCTCCATGTTACATAATATATATTTGGGTTTTTCAACTTCAGGCTTTCCTGGTTTAAAATTGTGTTATGTGCGATTGATTTTTATTTATTTATGCTTCACATGTGTGTGCAATTAATTTTTCTGCAAAAGATTAACAAGTGGAATTGATTCAGTATTTTGCATAAAGTTAAATAGTGTGAGATCAGGTGAATCAAGGACATATGCATGCTTAGTGCATATAGTTTCTACACGTGCAACATTATGTTTTCAATATATTTAGTCTAAAATTTACTTTTTTATATATCTAGTCTTATCTAGATGCAGTCATATATAACTTGATACTTGATACTTGTGATATCTACAAATTTTGGACATATTTTATGTGAACTACATTTGGTACATGTGAATTTGATATATAATATTTTTAAAACTTAATTTTTGGATGGTTGAACTACATTGGCATGTGAATTAATGTTACAGTGTTATATATAATTTGTTTTGTTTTTAAAACTCAAGTTTTGGATGGTTAAACTACATTTGGCATGTGATGTGAAGGAATGTTGTGTTAAATAATTTGTTTTGTTTTTAAAGTGTTATGGTTGAACTACATTTGGCATGTGAAGTAATGTTACTTGATACTTGATACTTGTGATCTATGATGTTTTGTTTTTAAAACTCAAGTTTTGATACTTGTGATCTATAATGTTTTGTTTTTATAACTCAAGTTTTGGATGGTTAAACTACATTTGGCAAGTGAAGTAATGTTGTGTTATAATTTGTTTTGAAATTAAAACTTAATTTTTGGATGGTCAAGAACTACATTTGGCATGTGAAGTAATGTTGTGATCTATATTAATGTTTTTCTTTTGAAAAACTCAAGTTTTGGATGGTTGAACTACATTTTTCATGTGAAGTAATGTTGTGTTATAATTTTTTTTGTTTTTAAAACTTAAGTTTTGGATGGTTGAACTACATTTGGCATGTGAAGTAATGTTGTGATCTATATTAATGTTTTTCTTTTGAACTACATTTGGCATGTGAAGTAATGTGGTGTTATACTTTTCTTTGTTTTTAAAACTTAAGTTTTGGATGGTTGAACTAAATTTGGCATGTGAAGTAATGTTGTGATCTATAATTTTTTGTTAAATTAAAACTTAAGTTTTGGATGGTTGATCTACATTTGGCATGTGATATAATGTTAAATGTTTTTATTGGATAGTTGAACTACAATTGGCATGGCATGTGAATTAATGTTGTGATATAATAATAAAAAAATTAAAACTAAAGTTTTGGATGGTTGAACTACATTTGGCATGTGATTATGATATTATGTTTTGTTTTTAAAATTCAAGTTGTCATTTTCCAAACAAAAAAAAATCACATGAATATATGTACATGTAGAAATCATTTTACACATGTTTGAATATATAAGTTAAAACATTTGAAGTACAATACATATTGAAGTATCTATATATATATATCTAAAAACAATCATAAGATTCTAGGTCTTATTAGATGTGTCAAACAATCATAAAATTTTAAAAATGCATTCTATAATGTATATATATCCAGTACGTGCAACATTTTTCATCAATGCATGTATAGAAAAACTACTTTCAATTAATTTCATTCTAGAACATATATATACAGTACGTGCAACATTTTTCATCAATGCACATAGAAAAGCTACTTGAATAGTTAATTTCATTCTAGAACTTATATATCCAGTACTTCAACATTTTTCATCAATGCCAATATAATTTAGCTACTTTCAGTTAATTGCATTCTAGAACATATATATTCAGTACGTGAAACATTTTTCATCAATGCACATAGTAAAACTACATGAACAGTTAATTTCATTCTAGAACATATATATATATATCCAATATGTGCAACATTTTTCATCAATGCACATAGAAAAACTACTTTCAGTTAATTTCCTAGAACATGTATATATCCAGTACGTGCAACATTTTTCATCAATGCACATAGAAAAACTACTTTCAGTTAATTGCATTCTAGAACATATATATCTGGTACTTGCAAAAATTTTCATTAATGCAGATAGAAAAGCTACTTTCAGTTTGAATTGCATTCTAGAACACACACACACACACACACACTTCTATAACATATATATCCAACACTTGCAACATTTTTCATCAATGCACATACAAAAGCTACTTTCAATGAATTGCATTCTAGAACATATATATATCCAATACATGCAACATTTTTCATCAATGCATGTATAGAAAAGCTACTTTCAGTTGATACTAATGTGCATGTACCAAAACAATGTACATGTGCAAACACTTGCACAGATAACATAACAAGGCAGCTCAATTTTTAGTTGAGTTCTAGAAGTTGTAAAACATGAATCCAAAGAGAAGAAATTGTTGGGTAGTTCAATAAAAAATATTCCAATGGAATTCCATATTCAATGATCCATTCATGATCATATTTTGACATTTTCCATTTCTTAATTTTCGTTTTTTTCTTTGATTGAACCTCTATCAACTTTATGTGTGTTGCACACACCAAGTGACTATATTGACAACTTATGACATCAGGTTCATAGTATTCAAAGTCAAAAAAATCCCCACTTTGATTAGTTTTTCTGAAAAAATAACCTTTCAGTATAATATATCCTCTTTCATATGGAAACTCGTGATCATTATAGTTTTCTAATAATTTCATTTTTCATTCAGTGCAACACATCAAATAATACTTCACATTTTTATCGTTGTCAGTAGGTGAAATTACATAAAAAAAATCTCCTACACAATAAAAAAAACTTAACAAACTTATGTATTTAAATTTATTTCTATATCTCTATCATTTGAAAGAAATTCAAATGTTACCTTCTCTAACAAGATCAGAAACTCGATCACCATCAGGTGATATTGTAGTCTCCTCTGATTGCATTTCTTCAAACATTGCAATGGACATTTTCCCCTTTGTATTTAGCTCTGTATGTTTCCAATATTTTACATACATTTTGTTTTCACAAACGTCATTGGATTCTATGTTGTCTATGCAAACATGAAAAAAACAAGAATATTTTCTTTTATCCATTGCAAACACATTTGTGGACAAATTTGTTTTAATTGAATGCAATTTTCAAGTCCCTTTTATTGTTTCAACGTCATTTCCAATTGATCTATCTACATCTTCGATCCCAATATGCCAAAAAAACCTATATATGGAAAATTCAAAGAAGAATGTAAATATGATATCAAAATACCATCAAAGATAATCATTGTGATAAATGTACACTATTTAAAATTATATATCCAATAAAAATTAAATTGAATGTACCTTCGCACTTCCCTTGATCGGTTAGTCTCATGGCTTAGAGGAGAGATGCACCATTGAACAACTTCTTTAGCATCCATAAGTCAGTTTGTAGAGGGGTTCATTTGATATCTTCGAAGTGCTCGTTTTATGCATGCCTCTACACCGTCATGTTCTCCTTTTCCATGGCCAGTCTCAAAGAAATTCCAAAAATGTTTAATGCAGGTTTTCTTATGAAGACAACACAGCCAAAAGAATGATCGTGAAGATTTGAATTGACCTGTGCATCCATTTGACTATATCCAATGTTCATTGAATTTTATTCCATGACTTTTCAAGGAGTCATAAATCTTTCCAAAATAGTGTTGTACAAAATATGTATCAGGTGTACGGTCATCACTGATATAAAAGTGATATTATTTAATAACATGTCGATTTTTACTAGTGCTTTCTATATGATCGACATTTTGTTCAGCATGTCTATATAGAATATGGATGAACATGAAGACTTGGTTAGAATGATAGTGTTCACTCTGAATTTCTTTTTTTGGAACAAATGTGTAGTTTTCTGCAAAATCAATTACTGAAAAAATGTTCCTTGGTGGAAAAAATTCATGGGATTTTTTGAATTGCAATTCTTTCCATCGAGCTCTATGGGAATGCTCGTTGTATTCATAAATTTTTGCGTCAAACTTTCTCAAAAAATCTATCACAAAAATTTCTTATTCTTGTAATTCAATTCTTTTAGCACTATTTGAACCTTGAATCGATGTATGGATATATTCATATCTCTTCCATTTCACTTTGATGTTGGACAATGATTGATCATTTATATCAATACGATACTTTTTTTTGAAATTTAGTCAAATTTCCACAATCATCGCATTTTTTACCACCAACACATTTCTTTTCGTAAAATAATTCATTGCTTTCTCTTTCACAAAGAATTTGAGATATGAAATCATGGATTGTAGCAGGAGGAGGTGAATATTTCCAAAATGTTCTACCAAAATTAAGGAATGTGTCATAATATAACTCAAATTCCACATGATAACGACAACAACAAGTGTCGCGTACGGTGATAGGTTTTACATACCATGGTTTTTGTTGAACAAAATCACTGATTGAGACATGAATTTCATGATTCTCTTCTTTGAACTTGTTGAACAACTCTAGCTGAGTGGTTTCCAAGAAATGTTTTGCATGTTGTTTGTACTGATTTCGTGCTATTATTCTTCGTATCACATCCCTTGCATTTGGCGAAACACGTGAATTTTTCTTCCAATATTCATATTTTGTTTTTTTAAAATTTTCTCCAAGTCTATCTTTGTATGGTTGCCTACAAATAGCTCTCCAACAAGCGAGTTCATCATTTACCTCTATTTGCAACCGAAATTTTTGATGTTTGTGCAAAGTTTTTTGTGACGTTCCTAATGCTCGTGCCATAGATTTTATCAAGAGATTCTCTTTAGTACTTGCTAAAACCACTGCCACATATATTTCTCTACATACAACTGAAACGTTTTTCTATCTAGATCTTCTAATTGAATTTATAGCACTATTTATATTTTGTATCACATTTTCCTTCATTTTTTTATCTTTTGTTGATTTCCTTAATGATAGGAGACCTTTCAACATTTGGGCTTGAACTGTCACATTTTCCTTTATGAAGTAAGTATCAAAAATGCAGTTAACACGATATCATATATAATGGTCAGCTCTTATAAAAATGAAACGAAGCTCAAAATATTTCCTTCCAAGTCCTGCAAAAAAAATTCATTTAAAAAGTTAGACAAAAACTCATTTTAAAAAATCATTATAAAAGATTTACTTCAACTCAAAACACGTACTCTAAAAAAATGTCACTTCAAAAAATACCTCCAAAAAATTTCCATAGAAAATTAATTCCAACTTCTTAAAAAATGCCACTTTAAAAAATACTTCAAAAAAGCCTCTAAAAATATCACTTTAAAAAATACCTCCAGAAAATGTCCTTTTATTATTAAGCTTAAAAAGAGTTATTTCGAAATTAAGCGTAAAAAACCTCTAAAATAATCACGTACTCTAAAAAAATGTCACTTTAAAAAATACCCTCAAAAAATTTCCATTGAAAATTAATTCCAACTTCTTAAAAAATGCCACTTTAAAAAATACTTCAAAAAATCCTCTAAAAATATCACTTTAAAAAAATACCTCCAAAAAATTTCCTTTTAATATTAAACTTAAAAATATTTCTTTCAAAATTAAGCCTAAAAAGAGTCCTTTGAAAATTAAGCCCAAAACCTCTAAAAACAATGAAAATTAAGCCCAAATCCTCTAAAAAAAAAATGAAGCCCAAAAAACATCCAAAAAATATATCACATAACTCCAGGAAATTTCCTTTGAATGTACCTCCAAGAAAATTCCTTAAACTCAAAACAATCCTTTGCGAAAGTGTCCTTTGAATGTACTTCCAAGAAAATTCCTTAAACCCAAAAAAATCCTTTGCACAAATGTCCTTTGAATGTACCTCCAAGAAAAGTCCTTAAACCCAAAACAATTCTTTGCAAAATCAGACCAAAAGGGTGAAATTATGCGAAAATAATGAATGCTTTTATGTCAATTTATATTGCTGTGAAATGTTTTTTTGGAGGGGTTTCGTTGTATTTTCCGGTCGACGGAAAGTTAGGTAAAAGTTCGGCCAAACTTTTAGAAAAACTTTGGCTGAAATTTTATGTCGTTAGACTTGACGGGCCGTCGATGAAAAAAATTATTCGGCCGACGTTTTTTTAAGAGTTTGGCCAAACTAACACGTTTGCAATTACGCAGAACCAAGCTTTGAATAGATATCTTCAACTTTGGACTGATTAAACTCCATGAAACATTTTGAATTAATTGTCAAAACGAAGACAAGCATTTTCAGAATTCAATATACTTTCAGGAAATATAACTTTTATGGAATTTTATAAATATTACTAATTTTAATTAATTTTGTAATAAAATAGGTGCAAACAATTTCTGAAGGTCATTATGATTCAGTGAAATGATAATCTTGTATCTTCCAAAATACACTGTCAAAAAATTTGAAAAAATTATGGTGCATTACATTGGTCCGTCGTCTGTAATGGGTAGTTTTTATATTTTTAGTTTATAACATATATGTTAAGAAATTTCGTGCGTGCAAAAAATATTCAAAATATGAATTTTTTTCATATTGGACCAGTTCAAAAAATTCTAGTAATTATGATATGCATCAGATGGCTTTATAAATATAGCGAAACCGAAGTAGACATTGTCTAGATTGTTGTAATACATTTTGTTTCTCAAAATCACAAAGTTTCAAAGAATACATCAATGCGTATTAACATGACTTCTTATGAATCCTTTGATTGTTAAAAAACACACACTCAAACAAACGCTAAGTTGACATATCAAATGTATATAAAAAAAATTCGAAAAAATGAGTAATAGAAAGCTAATAAAATTTCTGACAACTTTTATTTTTATCGCAAAATGAAATTCTAAACAGAAAAATTGTTTTGGCTTGCAGAAAGTTGAAGAACAGGAAAAAAAAAATATATATATATATGATTTTTTTTTTCTCAAAAAAGGGCAAAAATTGTAACCCAACTTCACATTTTCACCCATATGTATCATGCTAATTTGGATTTTCCTATGAATGGTTAGGGTTATGACATTTAGGTATGATTCGACCTAATTATGATATTGTTTTGTACTAATCCAGACTAACTGTGCATATATGATTGTTATGCATGAATCACAATTGTTTATGAGTTTATGATGTGAACATGTTAGCTAGTTCCTGTTACGGATATCATGATCTTATTTATTTCTAAGTTGATGTGATGTGAAGTTATATCATGCTAATCTAGATTGATTGTATAGACAAGACAGCCTCCCATAAGATACATCAAGGTATGAGTTTGCTTCTGTCGCATACTTAGTGCTTGATTGTTTTATTATGCCATCCATTTGGTGTTTGAGTGTTTGGTGTCTATTATGCCATTTATTTGTTATCTGAATATTTTATTACTTGCACGATATGAGTATGTGCCTATAATATTGCATGAAGAAATTATCTTGTTTTGATATGGTCACACTAACACATGTGTTGAGACAGTTGATATGTACTTGAGTGTATGTAGGCAATAGTTTTAGTAGTATGTATTATGACTTATGCATGTGATTTAATTTTTGAGTATGATGTGGTTGTTAGTCTTGGTAAAGGTTGATTTCAAATTCATATACATAATGCCTTGATTTTTGGATCATGTGACTGACATGCATAAATAGTTGCAGGGAAACATGCTTGGTATTAGCATGACAAGGTTATATTTTATGTGTTTATATAACCAACAGATCAGTGATGTGACTATACATAGTAGGCTTCATTGCAGCAAGGAAAAAGAGATGAATAAGGTAAAAATTCCTTTGGCAATGTTTTGGAACCGCAATTCCAAACAAATGAGTTTTTTTCATACAAGAACCTAATCTTGTCTGGAATTATGTGGAAATTTGCTATATTTATGAACACGTACTTGACAGGTATAACACTTGGTTTCCATTTATGGCTGGATTCATCAAGGGATTGAAGTCCCTTGAGAGATGATATATGTATGTGTTCAGATACAAGGCATTGTGCCTGACATAATAAGGTAATATAATTTTTATATTGTATGTTATATTATACACTAACAATTATGTGTTTATGGTGGTATTATGCAGGGGATTGCATGGTAAAAGAGACTGCCATGAAATATTTGACAAGGATCAAATTGAGCTTTCCCTTGGAATGTTTGGGAACCCATGGGGGATTGCGTCATGGTGTTTTTTGCTAGTATTGTGCTTTCAGTCTTTTATGATTTGTTTGCACTTGATTTTCAGTTTGTTTTTGTCTAGTGCAAGGCCTTGCAACTTTGTTGTGTTCTTGTATTTCTTTTGGTTTTTTCATGGTTTTCTTATACTTTGTTTCTTATTCTTGCATTCTTTGTTTGAGAGTCTTTGGAATTTATTTGGTAAAGAGGAAAGTTGATGAATCTCAAGAAGAGATGAATGGAACCTGATAGGTAATGTAAGACTTGAATGAAGCTCGGTGCATGTATAAGGGCATCGGAAGGTAAGAATATGACAGTCAGTTGAATTGGTTGGGTCCATTGTGGTAAATGTACGGTGGAAGTAAAAACATGAGAAAGGTAACATGAAAGGTAAAGTGGATGGATTTTAGGTGTTAGGAGTCTTGCCTATGTTGGGAAATGTTTTTCTCAACATTTTGCATGTTGTGCACAAATAAAGGAATTTCTCTTAACCTAGCCCTTATGATATCTAGAAACTGTGTTGTGATCATGATTATGTTGATGTTTATATATGTATACATGTATGTATGTATGTATGTATGTATGTTGTGTCTGACAAGGTCATCATGGATCACGATTGTTTTGTGATAATGATTATATATATGTGTGTATTTATGTGTGTGTGTGTGTATTTATGTATGTATCTATGCCATTGTATGACAGGGTTTTCAAGGATCATTCTTTTGGAGGAATGATTGCTTATGCAGGTGAATGGCATGAAGAGGTTCTTGGCCTTATGAGGAATCATGTGGGAAGAATAACCCTGACAAATATATGAGGTCAGTATCATGTGGACATGAATTAATATCATATGCTTGTACTATGCCTATGTTTATGTTATGGACAGGTAATGTTGAGGGGTACATCAACAAAGTGAAAGCAGTGTGATATGTGACATGCTAGGATAAGCATGGCTAATGGAAAGACAATAGAATAAATGTTGCTTGTGGGGTCAGTGTGTAGTCTATGGATGTGAAGTACTATTATTGTGTATATGTTGCGCATGTTGTATATTCAGTGATTGTACTTATGTTGATGTGTACGTGTAACATATCTAGTATTGTGTACATATGATGTTGTATGTTTATTGTATATATGGTGTTGTGTGTATATCTCATATGTATTGCTAGGTATATATGGTGTTATGTACATGTTGAATATGTGGTGTTGTGTACATATCGTATTGTGCGCATGTTGGATATGCAATGATTTGTATGCATGGTGTTATGTACATGTTGTATATACAGCACTATATAAATATGGTGTTGTGTGTGTGTTGTACATATGGTGCTATGTACATATAGTGTTGTGTGCATGATTTTACATGTGGTGCTTTGTACATGTGGTGTTGTGTACATGTTTTACATGTGGTGTTGTGTGCAGGTGGTGTCGTGTACATATCGTGCATGTGGCATTGTGTACATGTGGTGTCATGTACATGTCATGCATATGTTTTTATGTACATGTGGTATTGTATACACATTGTACAGGTGGTGTGGTGTACAGTTGGCATTGTGTACACATTGTGTAGGTGGTGTCATGAACATGTGATGATGTGCACATTCTGTGCAGGTAGTGTTGTGTACATGTGGTATTGTGTACATGTTGTTCATATGGTACCGGTATACATGTGGTATTGTGTGGATGTCATGCATGCTTCATTGCGGACATATGGTAATATGTATGTGAATGGTGTAGTCGTGGTATTGTCACATGTGTATTCATTTTTTTGGACTCTTTATATGTATATGTATTGTGTTATGTTGTAAACTGGATGTAGTTTTATGTGTTGTGTTGCATTGTACACCAAGTGTAGGTGTATGTGTTGTATGTTAGTGTAGCCGTATGTATTGTGTCGTATTGTACACTGGGTGTAGGTAGAAGTGTCCTATGCCAATATGTGTGCACATATTTTATGGTTTTTTATGTCCTATGTGGGTGTGCATGTTGTGATGTAAAATGTGTGTAGGTGTACGCGATTGAATAGAAGCAAAGGCATTTGGTGCTTGTCGAGTGTGGCAACTGATCCGGTGTTTGTACAAAAGAACAAAGGCAGAAGTGAGGACCGAGGAAGGATAAGTATCCATATTTTATTATAGTTTTATTATGCATGTGATATATGATTCTAAATAATGATGGTTACATGTGATTTATGATTATTTCATGTGATTCATGATTTTAATTTATGATGGTTTCGTTTTGAGATAACCAAATGTGATATGTCTATACATGATGATTTGATCAAACAGTTAGTTCGACTTGTTGTGATAGGAAGTGAATATAATTGCAATGGTACCTTATTGATGATCTACCAATGAGGTATGATGTGAATTTATTTCAATGATTTTGAATCTAATGGAAGCTATATGATTGGTACAGGAATCACGGAAATTCCCGATTAGGTGGTTGAAACTGATTGCAATCATTAGAAGCAATAACAAAAGGAATTGAAACAGGAAGTAGTATGTTGGTAAAGCACTTCAGGATGAGGGCCATTGTGGGACATGGGTACCCAATAGTTTCCATTGATTTCCATGACCATGCTATGGCCAGTATGATGGTTTTGAGGCATGTATATGCATTGGTTTTTGGAACTTTCGATGTCAGGAAACCTTGGAAAGGGTTGGGGGTGCCAACAGAACTTGGAAGGTGTGTGACTGCATGAAAGAGGGTGACTGTATTTCATAAGGGACTATGTAGTTGAGAAGGGAAGGTTGGGGATGGATTTTTTTTTTCATTAGCATTGCCAGATGGAATCAGATGCACATTGGGAGTGTGCCCTGGAAAAATGAGTTGGTAATTTCTCACTGAGAGGACAAGTGGCACATGATTTTAGAGTTGGACATTGGATGCAGCTTTGGATTTGGAAGTGGATTCTGAAATTCCTGGGAAGGAGGTGAATCCTGGTATTACTTTGAGGGTGGAGGTGTGAGCCTCTAGATTCCCTTATTGTTGATATGGGCATTGTATCTTTTTATTTGTTGGTTGAGAAAATGTGCATATGTGTATATTATTGTAAAAATTGTATTGAGATCGATTTATAAAGCTCCATAGACATTGTGGTTATTTGTTGGTTAAAGCAAATGTGCATGAGTATATGTGGTTGTTATTGTAAATACCATAATGAGTTGTGTTATAAAGCTTCAGTAATTAGTATGTTGTTATGTTTTAGTAGTGGTCATTGTAAATACTACAGTGGGTTATGTTATAAAGCTCCATAGGAAGTATGTTTTGTTTTTAGTAGTTTACTAGTTTGTAGGTCTAATTCAACACTGAGGATGGTGTTCCCCCAAGGGGGAGGGTTCTGTAAAAACCCTAGTTAAAAATCCATGTAAAATATATAAGACAAAGGTCATGGGACACGTATTCCAATATGAATGTAGGGAAAAACATCCTAGAGGGTGTTCATTTCAGTTATTATGGCTAAAGGAAATTCATAAAGGAAATGGAAAATGCTTTGGAAGGGAACGAGGAATAATTTCCGTTTTGTTTATGAAAATTATGGAAAATGGGAGAAAGGGGAGGTAAAATGTCACAGGTTTCATGTGAGGATGAAAATGAAGGAAAATAATGGAAATTGAAGAAAATAGAGGCCTCGTTGATAAAAAAAATATCTTCTTAGGATCATTTGGTAAGCGTTTTCTCACACTTATGGCTCTCCTTATATTCTCTCTCTCTCTCGCATACTCTTGGATACTTAGAGTTTTCTTGGAGCACTCTTGGAGGAGTGTGGAATACTTTGGATTTGGATCAAGAAGGCAAGGGAAAGGAAGGAAATCACAAGAGGACATCAAGATCAATGACTACAGTGAGATTTCTTTGTAGGTATCGAGTTTCATGTAGTATGTTTTCCTCACTAGTTTTGGAATGCATGGTGTATGCATGTGGTTTATTGGTCATGATCTATCATTGGCATGTAGGATTTCCTGGATTGATAGTGGATTTTCCTAGCCTTTCCATTGAATCCTAGATAGTCATGGTGTTTTGGATTTAGTTTCATTGTTTTGTTTTTCTAGTTGGTTCTCATGTTACTTTAGCTATGGGTTTAGTTACTAGTTCCTGGAGCCTTGGTTGGTAAAACGCTCTGGATCCCAATGGAAAACTGTGGGTTGAGTTACTAGTCCTGGAGCCTTGGTTATACAAACGCTCTGGAGCCTGGAAACTAATGGGGTTGAGTTACCAGTCCTGGAAGCCCTGGTTGGAAAAAATGCTCTAGAAACCTTGAATATCTTGGGTAGAGACCAATTCGTCATGCTTGTGATGTCCAGCCATGAGGTGGAATCATTGGTTGAGGGTTGAGGCTGTTTGGCATCTGGAAGTCCTGGTTTGTTTTTTTATGGATTCGGTTTATGAGATCCCACATGCATGATTGGAATATGGAATGGGGGTGATTGGTTGAAGAGATATTTGTCTCATCCATGTCTATGGTCGGGTGGAACGTGGAATTCCGAGACTTGGTTTCATTTTTCTTATGTAAATAAGAGCTCTTTTCCTCTTATACTGATGGGTAAATATGCTTGTTATTATGTGGCTTACATTGTTGGTATGTGTTTTTCATTTATGTTCCTTATATGTTGGTTATAACTTATTTTTATGATGGTGATGAAGTATGGCTCTCTTTATGTTTTGACTTGTAATTGAATGAAAAAATGTATCTATGCATAAATAGATGATAAGGTAGTTAATGTGACGAGGCAACAATTATTCTTAGTGATTCGCAGATAAATATGAGACACCTATGCTCAGAGATGTTATTTAAACCTGTAGATTAAATATTTATGATATGTTCAGCGAAATTCCTGTCAGGGCTAGTAGGGGTCCAGTCAAGTCTTTATTCAAGTGTTTGCATGTGAATTTTTATTTCATTTTTATATTTCATTTCTGAACTTGTCATTGATTTTTGGGCAATGACCTAGGCTCCAGGCCTTAAAAAGTGACTCAAATCCTAGGGACGCTAGCACGGGTCTGTGGAAAAGAGCTCCTGAATGCTGCATGCCTATGTTGCAGGAGAATCCAAAGCCTCCCATATGCACCCTTTCCCATATCAAGGGAGCGTCCGGGGATCAAATAGTATAAAATCTCATTGGGACCTAAGGGATGGATACCTGAATGGTTGGGTTGGCTCTTGGGATATTTTTTGTTGTTTTGGAAGGTATGTTTGATGTGTTTCTATCGATTCCACTTCCTTAATGTCACCTAGGAGGTTGAATCAGATCGTAGTAACTCTTCGTCACATGTTTACCCCAGTTGGTAGGTTAATTGGGTAGATGTGGGAGGAGGGTGTTAATATATATATATATATATATATATATATAGATATATATAAACCTCTATTCAATTTCTAATGCATTGATTTAAGTGTACATGTTAATTTCTATATGCATTTATTTTAGTGTACATGTCAATTTCTAACACATTCATTTCAATGTACAAACCAGTACTCTCCCATACTCTCCTTATCTATCCCTTCCCTTCTCTCCCCCCATTTCATTCTTCACCTCTCTCTCTCTCTCTCTCTCTCTCTCTCTCTCTCTCTCTCTTTATATATATATCTTCACCTTCCTCTCCCTCCCTCCCTTGCTCTCCCTCCTCTCTCTTTCTCTCTAGCACCCCTACTCTCTTTCTCTCTCTTGCCTCTTTCTGACACTCAATAGTCACCTTAATTTCTCTCAAAAATAAAAGGGCCCCACATTAAATTTTGGAAATATCTCCTTAGTTTGCATTTGGTTCCCTATTATGAGTGATTTTTTGTTTGTTTAATTTTTCGTTTTGTATACTCCAATCGTTTCCACCTCATTGAGACATAAGAGACATTGAGAATCGAAGAGAATACTCAAGAAACTATTGCAAAAGAAAGAAGGAAAAACACATAAATATTGAAAGGGAAAATCAATCTCAACAAGAAGTTGAATCAAGTATGTAAATGTAAATATTATAAATGATATTTATAATTTAATAGTGTATTGTGGAATTTTATTTTTATTGATGAACCAATTTGAAAAATATTTTGCAATGTAAATAGGGATGAATTTTCCTTATAATATTGATGATGAGATTGAAAATTTTGAAAGACAGAGTGAAAAAAAAAATGAACCAATGATTGATGATGTTGTTGAAGATGTTGAAAGTGTTTCAAGTGAATAATTTGAATCACCATTATATATATATATATATATATATATATATATATATATATATATATATATATATATATATATATATATATATATATATGTCACGTATTATTGAGATTATGCATACTTAGTAATTTAAATTTCATGAACTCTTTTTTTTAATTTAATAATTTAATGTATGTTTATACTCATTTACATTAAATTCTCATATGTACAGATGAAATCAATATCGAAGATGAGATGTTAGAAAATTTTGACACTGGCACATATGGAGATAAAAAATTTGACCATGTTATATGATAACGTGTTAAGCTCATTATTGATAAGTTCTTCAAAGATGGAAATGTGATATTTCAAGCTCAAATTTTGAGATGTCTCTTAACATCGAAGAAATTAAAAGAAGCTACAACATTATTGGTTATTCAAAAATCAAGAAAGATAAAAAGGTGAAAGAAAATGTGATTAAAAAAATAAATAGTGCTCTAAAATCAATTGGAAGATCTAGAAATAAAAGTGATCTAGATGCAGGTAGAGAAATACAAATGTAAGTGGTTTCATCAAGTACTAAAGAAAATCGTTTGGTAAAACCTATGGCAAAATCATTAGGGACCTCACAAAAAACATTGCACAAGCACATGAAATTTCGATTGAAAATAGATGTAAATGATGAGCTTTCTTGTTGCATAGTTATTTGTAGGAAACCATACAAATATAGACTTGGAAAATGTGTTAAAATAATACTATATGAATATTGGATGAAAAATTCACGTGTTTTGCCAAAATTAAGGGATGTGATGCAGCAAAGAATAACACAAAATCAATATGAAGAATGTGAAAATCATATCTTGGACACCACTTAGATAGTGTTTTTCAATAATTTCATAGAAGAGAATCAT
Organism: Pinus albicaulis; assembly: GCA_034641835.2. Classification (NCBI taxonomy): domain Eukaryota; kingdom Viridiplantae; phylum Streptophyta; class Pinopsida; order Pinales; family Pinaceae; genus Pinus; species Pinus albicaulis. The sequence continues at coordinate 356,400,641 of CM076579.1, forward strand.
GGAATTAATGTCTCATTCAGTACTTTTGTGCAACAAAACTATGTCATGTTAAACCTATCAGTGTACGTGACACTTGTAGTTGTTGTTATCATGTGGAATTTCAATTATTTTATGACACCTTCCTTAATTTTGGTAAAACATTTTGGAAAAAATCACCTCCTCCTTCCATTATCCATCATTTCATATCCAAAATTCTATGTGGAAGAGAAAATCATGAATTATTTTACCAAAAGAAATGTGCTGGTGGTAAAAAATTTAATCATTGTGGAAATTTGACTTAATTTCACAACAAATATCCTATTGATATGAATGATAAATCATTGTCCAACATAAAAGTGAAATGGAAGAGAAATGACTATATCCATACATCGATTGGTTCAAGTAGTAGTACAAGTGCTAGAAGGATTGATTTACAAGAAGAATAAATGTATGTGATAGAGTTTTTGAAGAAGTTTGAGACAAAAATTTATAAATACACCAAGAATTCTCATAGAGCACGATGGCAAAACCTGCAATTCAAAAAATCCCATGAAATTTTTCCACCAAGGACCATTTTTTCAATAGTTGATTTTGCATAAAATTACACATTTGTTGCACAAAATGAAATACATAGTGAATATTATCATTTTGACCAAGTATATATGATCTTCCATGCTCTATATAGACATGCTAAAGAAAATTTTGATCATATAGAAATCACCAATGACAATCGACATGTTATTAAAGAATATCATTTGTATATCAATGATGATCGTACACATGATACACATTTTATACAACATTTCTTTCATAAGATTTATGACTCATTGAAAGGTCATGGAATAAAATTCAATGAATATTGGATATGGTCATATGGATGTGTAGGTCAACTCAAATCTTCACCATCATTCTTCTGGTTGTGTTGTCTTCATATGAAAACCAACATTAAACATTTATGGAATTCCTTTGAGACTGGTCATGGAAAAGGAGAACATGATGGTGTAGTGGCATGTATAAAATGATCACTTCAAATATATCGAATGGGCTACTCTACAAACTAACTTGTCTCAGTTGAACAATTTTTTCAATGGTGGATTGTTGCACTAAGACATGAGATTAACCCATCAAGGGAGGTACGCGGGTATGTACATATACATTAACTAGTATATATTTTTAATATATGACAATTTTTATTAATTTTATAATTCTAAACATTTATAAATTATATGGTTTAAATAATTGATCGATGATTATCTTTGATATGTAAATTTATTTTAAATAACATATTTAAATTCTTGTTTGAATTTACTATAAGATTTTTTGTCATACTGGAGTCCAAGATGTAGATAGATTGATTACATATGAGGTTGAAATAGTAAAAGGAACTCAAAAATTGCATTAAATTAAAACAAAAGAGTACCAAAATGCGTTTGCATTTGATAAAAGAAAAGAATCTTGTTTTTTTCTTGTTTGTGTAGAGGACACACAATTCAATGATGTTTGTGAAAACAATATGTATGTAAAATCTTGGCAACATACAAAACTTAACACAAAGGGGAAAATTTCGGTTGCAAGCTTCGAAGAGATGGAATCAAAGCTATAGTGTCATCTGAAGGTGATAGAGTTTTTTATCTTGTTAGAGAAGGTAACATTTCAATTTCTTTCAAAGGATATATATATATATATATATATATATATATATATATATATATATATATATATATATGTTTTATGTTTTTAAAATCATTGTGTATAAGTATTGTGGAGTACTAAAAAGGTATGATTTTGATGATTATTTCAGTGGCTTTTTAGTAGAATTTGTAAACCTTTTTGCATCATGAATTTGGAAAATGATAAAGAATTATAACAAAACATGTGAGAGTTGATATGCAAGACTTAACCGCTGATAATTGTTATTTTTCTGTGCAGGAAAAGGTGAAAATGAGGAGTTGCCGCTCCAAAGGAAAGGACAAAGACGAGATAACTGCTGTCCCTTTGAAGGGGAACCGAATGCAAACAAGGCTAAGCAGATCAAAGCAAATCGGCCCGGAAAAGGAGGAGAAGACACCAGCTCGGCGGAGAAGAAAAGAAAAGATGAAGGATTAACAGTTTGGCGAATCCCTCAGGATCTTTGATCCTGAGGGATCGCTGCTTTATTTATCTTGTTACTTGACATCTCCGCCGTCACCTTTATATAAAGGGACAGCACTGTTAGCTTAGGGAGATACTGTTTATGTAATTTTCTGTTAAAAATCAACTTTGATCATCAAGTCTCGTTGAGAACTGGTTCATTGTACTTTTGTCTTATGCATTAATATAAACTTGGTGATTATCTCACTTCTGCATCTGGATTAACTTAAGGCGGTGTACCCTTGGAGGCTAAGGGCCCGGCCCCGGAGGACACTTGCTTCTGTATCACTACGATTTGATTTCTGCGTGGTTTGTTTATCGTTGTTATTTGGTAATCTGATATGCTTTATAAGTTTCTACTACATGCTCTGTTGAGATTAAATCATTAAGGTTTTTACAGATAGAATTGTGTATTGACTCTACATTATGTTATTGATCCTTTCAGAGTTAATTGCATGTTATTAGTCTTAACCGAATATTCTTACTGTTCTGTTACAGAGCTTTTGTACTGAACATTCATGTCATAGAATCATATGACATTGTGTTCTTCATGATTGTTGGATTCAGAGATAATGTTGTTCTATTTGGGAGCACAACCGTATCCCTATTAATTAAGATTATTATTTCAGTGTGTTGTGTGCGTATATGATTTACTAGTGTTGTTCATAATTTATCAATAGTTATTGATGTTCCATTAGCGTGTTCTGCTTAATTTGCCTTAAGAGTGAAAGATTGTTATTTGATTGCGGAGCGTGCATTTGGGTTTAATAGAGTAAGTTTGGTTACGACTCTCGAGACTTAGTTGTTCGATTGCTGTTCCATTTTAGAATTACTGTTCCATTCCAGATTTGCTGTTCAATTCTTTATTTGCTGTTCCATTTTGCTATCTGTAGTTCCATTTACTCGCATTTGTTGTTTTGGTGTGAGAGACAATCTAAGGCTGTAGTGAGCTTTGGCATTCACTGTCTAGCTCCCAGACCCATGGTCTATGCTCTAATTTCCTTTCCATCAGTTTCCAAAGGGATGGGTTATCGCTGCCAAACCCTTGACTGATAAGCTGCCTAGTTTTCTGAATGTGTGATTTATTCTTTTGAAGTAACTTAGTTATAGACCAGCATCCATTTACTCTTGTATCTTTAAACACTGTACTACTAGCATTACTCTGACAAGTGATAGCCTCAGACTGAGACACTCTTTGGAATAACAAAACGCTCCCGGATTGACATATTAATGTGAGGTAATTAGAGGTGAAGGAGACCCTTTTTATAGCTCTACATTATGGCACCGTTGCCGGGGAAAGAGTGTAGCCATTTGTCTTTTTCAGAGTAGTGTACGAACCTGCTAGGGAAGAGTTGGATCTTAAAAACGGAAGGTAAGAACCTACGTGCGGAGCATGTAAAAGCCCTGCTCCACTGTCCGCTTTCCTAACAGATTTGTTTTTGCTTTGTTTGAATAGAATTTAGTAGTTCATTTGAATGCATGACTAAGCAGAAAAGACCAGAAAAGAATATCAAACCTCCATCCAAGCCTGAAAAAACTAAGGGGCCGGTGACCCTTGGCCGAACGACCTTCATAGACGAAATCTATAAGAAAACAAAATCTCAGCCATCAGTAGGCCCCAAGAAAATCATTTCTAAACAGCCTACTAGTTCCCTTCAGGCCACAGGATCACCATCTGTAGCCTTTGCTGAGGTGCATAGTCAAACTGAAGAGCAGGACTTTCAAGAAATTGAAAATTCTACTCCAGAACTATTGCAGGAAGGGAATTCCAACAACTTTTGTGAAGGAGAAGGAGAAACAGGGGAAACCAAGGAACCAAAATCTCCTATTGGAACAAATCAGCCATTAAATAGCCCAGATAAGGGGAGTGCTGCGAAAATCATTGTTGAAGGAATCCAATCTCCTCAGACATCAGGTATTCTCATTATTCCAGATAAGGGAAGTGCTATTAAAACTATCCATGTCAAAACCATTCCCTCTCAACCTAGGAATACCCTCCTAGATATCCCAGAAGGTTATTGGCATATATTCGATCCCATGGCTCAGAACCAGCCAAATGCTCAAACTTCTACATTACAATATCCTATAGTGGATTCTGCAGCAAATGCACCCATGAAAGCTATCCTTCTTCAGCATATCCCTACATTTCACGGTCTCACATTAGAAGATCCGGATGCATTTTTATTCGAATTCGATGTGTTATGCAGGGGGTATGATTACACCACCGATCCCCAGAAATTGAAATTATTTCCCTCTACATTAAAATGGGCTGCTTTAAGATGGTTTATGGGACTAGGTGGCGGGGTTATCAACAATTGGGATCAAATGAAAGAATCCTTCTTAAAAAAATATCAGGATTACTGTAGGTCTAGAGAATTAAAAGACGAAATATTCCAAATGACAACCAGACCGAATGAAACATTGGAGGAGTATGTGGAACGTTTTCAGTACAATCTACAAAGATCTCCTTATGCATCGCTACCTTTACCTGATAATGTGTTAAAAACTGCATTAATAAGGGGTATGAAGGAACAATGGATTGAAACATTAAACATCATGGGAAAAGGGGATATTTATCAAGAGAATTTTGTTGAGATCATTGATTTATGTATCAGGAGTTCGAGAGGCAGCACAAGAATAAAACCGACAGAATATGATAACAACGTATCAACAGAAGGAGTAACACGTGCAGAAATTGGAAATTTATTAGAAAATTTCAAAACTGATATTCTAGGGACACTAACTACACAACTTGATATTGTGCAGGCTAAACAGAAGCAGATGGAGGCAGAACAGAATTTGGCGATCTTCTGCCCCCGATGCAGAAAAAAACATAGCCACAAGGAATTTCCACTGGATACAGTCCAAACATGCGCCATCTGTACAAAAGATCACCTTACGGAGAGCTGCCCCTCACTTCCTGGATTGAA